>JARQOD010000004.1:313187180-313338029 GCA_033576555.1 Oophaga sylvatica
GTGAATTGTGGAGCCTGAAGAACCTGCATTGGAGAATGTCAGTGGTGAGTCTGGAAAACCTGCAGTGGAGAATTTCAGTGATGAGACTTAAGAAACAGCAGTGGAGAATTTCAGTGTTGAGGCTAAAGAACACCTGGCATTGGAGCATTTCACTGTTTAGGCTGAAAAACCTGCATTTTTGAATGTCAGTGTTGAGGCTGAAGGACCAGCAGTGCAGAATTTCAGTGTTGAGGCTGAAGGACCAGCAGTTGAGAATTGCGTTGTTGAGGCTGAAGAACCTGCATTGGTGAATTGCAGTGGTGAGACTGAAGAACCTGCATTGGTGAATTGCAGTGGTGAGGCTGAAGACCCTGCATTGTAGCATTACAGTGTTGAACATGAGCAACCAACAAAGTTTACATTATTAGGAAGCAGGTCTCCTATACTGTTTGCCTATGCAGTGAATGCAAGGCCTGCCCCAAATTTGGACGCACCCAAATACCACTTTGAAGACACGAGGAAAAAGTCCACCTTAAAATCATTTTCCTTTACAAAGGAGCACGTCTCATATAATTGTAATGCCCATACAGTAAGTGTATGGGCTGACAAACATTTCTCCCTGTGGGTTACACATTAACATACTGTTAGGGGCCTGCGGAACGCACCTAATAGATATTAAGGAGAGGTGCGTTCGCAGCCCGGGGTCCACCGTACAGGCAGAGCCTGCTGCTAGTAAGATGGCATAAATAGGCAGTATGAGCGAACTCTGTTATCCCGCAGAGTCGCAAATGTAAATGACGTAGCACTATATGGCGATATAAGCGGACTCTGTTAAATCACAGAGCCGCTGGAACAAAGACTGTTTCCTGTTAGACTCACAGGGAACACAGATGACTGCTAAGCAGATTGCAGTCTGTGGTCATGCAATCAGAACCCAAGCAATAATCTCCTCACCAGAGTAGCCGGTATTCTAATGGCTTTTTCAGCCGAGCCCTGAACACGTGCATACAATCTCCTCACCGGAGGTGCCGGTATTCTAGGGGCTTATTTCAGCCTGACCTAGCCACATGCATACATGACCACACTGGCGCAAGCACGTAACAGATTTGATACTAGCGCACGGCCGTGCGGTAAGGTCAGCCTTTTATAGCAGCCACGAGAAAAAGACCTTCCAGGAAGGACCAATGGGAAGCTGCTTCAGAACATCAACAGCCACAGGACTTTCCTGAAGGACCAATAGGAGTGGCAGCTGTATCTGAGCATGTGACCCCTGACCTCCAATGGGAGATCTTGCCCTGGGCATGCTCAGATGAAGCAACAAAGGACTTAGTCCCAAATCTGCCTGCTCCAACACTGGTTGCAGCAGCAAGTCTCTGCACAGTACTGGGCCGGGCAAGACGCTGGGACCAACGTCTCTGCTGAGCAGGAACCACTGCGGCTGGAGATGGATGGGGGACTGCAGAGGGAACAGCTCGAGATTCCCCCTGTGCAGGAGTGGGAACTCGAACCCTAACAGATACTGTGTCTATATTTTGGTTATGGGCATCATAAACACCCTTGAAAACACTAACGTGGCTGTTGCATCACAGAGCACGGTCACCCTGGTGATTTAGTGGTTGTTATATAGAGAAAAAACTGAGGCCAAACATAACTCAAATGCAAGAATAATTTTTATTATAATACTTCTTCCAAGGTGACACAGAAAACACCAACGTTTCGGCAAAGATATATTGCCTTTATCAAGGTAGTAATTTCTAAAATAAAATTGAAGAGAAATAAATCACAAAACAATATAGACCTTGGGTATATATACATATGTACATGAACCTGCGCAGACATGAAAGAATATATATATATATATATATACACTACCGGTCAAAAGTTTAGGGTCACTTAGAAATTTCCTTATTTTTGAAAGAAAAGCATTTTTTTTCCAATGAAGCTAACATTAAATGATTCAGAAATACACTCTATACAGTGTTAATGTGGTAAATGACTATTCTAGCGGCAAACGTCTAGTTTGTAATGCAATATCTTCATAGGTGTATAGAGGCCCATTTCCAACAACCATCACTCCAGTGTACTTATGGTATTTTGTGTTCGCTAACTGTGTAAGAAGGCTAATAGATGGTTAAAATACCCTTTAAAACCCTTCATAGAATCATAGAATCATAGAATGGTAGAGTTGGAATGGACCTCCTGGGCCTTCTGGTCCAACCCCCTGCTCAAAGCAGGATTCTCTTAAATCATCCCAGACAGATGTCTATCCAGCCTCTGTTTGAAGACTTCCATTGAAGGAGAACTCACCACCTCTTGTGGCAGCCTGTTCCACTCATTGATCACCCTAACTGTCAAAAAGTTTTTTCTAATATCTAATCTGTGTCTCCTCCCATTCAGTTTCATCCCATTGCTTCTAGTCTTTCCTTGTGCAAATGAGAATAAAGATGATCCTTCTACAATGTGACAGCCCTTGAGATATTTGTAGACAGCTATTAAGTCTCCTCTCAGTCTTCTTTTTTGCAAGCTAAACATTCCCAAATCCTGCAACCGTTCCTCATAGGACATGGTTTGCAGACCGGTCACCATTCTGGTGGCTCTTCTCTGAACTTGCTCCAGTTTGTTGATGTCTTTTTTTAAATGTGGTGCCCAAAACTGGACACAGTATTCCAGATGAGGTCTGACCAAAGAGGAGTAGAGGGCAATAATGACCTCACGTGATCTAGACTGTATGCTTCTGTTGATACATCCTAGAATTGCATTTGCCTTTTTTGCTGCTGCATCACACTGTTGACTCATGTTAAGTCTGTGATCAATTAGTATACCCAAGTCTTTTTCACATGTGCTGTTACTTAGCCCTATTCCTCCCATTTTGTATATGCTTTTTTCATTTTTATTGCCCAGATGTAGTACTTTGCATTTTTCCCTGTTAAAATCCATTCTGTTAGTTGCTGCCCACTGCTCCAGTTTATGTATATCTTTTTGAATCCTCTCTCTCTCTTCTCTAGTATTAGCTACCCCTCCTAGCTTTGTGTCATCAGCAAATTTGATCAGTTTACCCTCAATTCCTTCATCTAAATCATTGATAAAGATGTTGAACAATACAGGGCCCAAAACAGAGCCTTGTGGTACCCCACTTGAGACATTCTTCCAACTGGATGTGCAGCCATTTACAACCACTCTTTGGGTCCGATCACTAAGCCAGTTATGAATCCACCTAACAGTTGCCTTGTCCATTCCATACTTAGTCATTTTTTCAATAAGGATTGTGTGAGATACTTTGTCAAATGCTTTGCTGAAGTCAAGATATACTATATCTACAGCATTTCCCTGATCCACCCAGTCAGTGATTCTGTCATAGAAGGAAATTAAGTTAGTCTGACATGACTTATTAGTTACAAACCCATGCTGACTCTGTTTAATCACTTCATTCTTATCCAGGTACTTGCATACATGTTCTTTAATAATTTGTTCAAAGATCTTTCCTGGTATAGAAGTCAGACTCACCGGCCTGTAGTTCCCTGGGTCCACCTTCTTCCCCTTTTTGAAGATAGGAACAACATTTGCTCTTCTCCTTGTGCAAGTATGTTAACACAGCTGAAAACCGTTTGGTTGATTAGAGAAGCTATAAACCTGACCTTCCTTTGAGCTTGTTGAGAATCTGGAGCATTACATTTGTTGGTTCCATTAAACTCTCAAAATGGCCAAAAAAAAAGAACTTTCTTGTGAAACTCGACAGTCTATTCTTGTTCTTAGAAATGAAGGCTATTCCATGCGAAAAATTACCAAGAAACTGAAGAATTCATACAATGGTGTGTAGTACTCCCTTTAGAGGAGTGCACAAACAAGCTCTAACCAGAGAAGAAAGACAAGTGGGAGGCCCCGCTGCACAACTGAGCAACAAAACAAGTACATTAGAGTCTTTAGTTTGAAAAATTGACGCCTCACAGGTCCTCAACTGGCAGCTTCATTAAACAGTACACATTAAACGCCAGTGTCAACATCTACAGTGAAGAGGCGATTTGGGGATGCTGGCCTTCAGGGCAGATTGGCAAAAACAAAAGCCAATATTCCTCTGTCCAATGTCTGTGTTCTTTTGCCCATATTAATCTTTTCCTTTCATTTAAGCCAGTCTTAAATATGGCTTTTGTTTTGCCAATCTGCCCTGAAGGCCAGCATCCCCAAATCGCCTCTTCACTGTAGATGTTGACACTGGCGTTTAATGTGTACTGTTTAATGAAGCTGCCAGTTGAGGACCTGTGAGGCGTCAATTTTTCAAACTAAAGACTCTAATGTACTTGTCTTGTTGCTCAGTTGTGCAGCGGGGCCTCCCACTTGTCTTTCTTCTCTGGTTAGAGCTTGTTTGTGCACTCCTCTAAAGGGAGTACTACACACCATTGTATGAATTCTTCAGTTTCTTGGTAATTTTTCGCATGGAATAGCCTTCATTTCTAAGAACAAGAATAGACTGTCGAGTTTCACAAGAAAGTTCTTTTTTTTTGGCCATTTTGAGAGTTTAATGGAACCAACAAATGTAATGCTCCAGATTCTCAACAAGCTCAAAGGAAGGTCAGGTTTATAGCTTCTCTAATCAACCAAACGGTTTTCAGCTGTGTTAACATACTTGCACAAGGGTTTTAAAGGGTATTTTAACCATCTATTAGCCTTCTTACAGTACACAGTTAGCGAACACAAAATACCATAAGTACACTGGAGTGATGGTTGTTGGAAATGGGCCTCTATACACCTATGAAGATATTGCATTACAAACTAGATGTTTGCCGCTAGAATAGTCATTTACCACATTAACACTGTATAGAGTGTATTTCTGAATCATTTAATGTTAGCTTCATTGGAAAAAAAATGCTTTTCTTTCAAAAATAAGGAAATTTCTAAGTGACCCTAAACTTTTGACCGGTAGTGTATATATATATAAAATAAAATAAATAAAAAATGACAAAAATAGGACAAGAAAGAAATACATGACATATAATAAAGGATAATACAAACATGAAGATGGATCTGAATTTCATTATAACGGTAATGTTATACTGACATATAGTCATATAAGGACTGTAATTAAAGATCCATAATAGAAATATATAAATAAAGAGCAAATGAAACGGCCAAAAAATAATAGATTCTATGCATAACTATCGGCATCATTATACTGATAATACTACAGAAAAGGAAAAACAGGAACTAGTCCTTGTACAAAAATTATATATCAATGAGACCAATAGGGCAGGAGACAGGTAGACACATGGCAAGAAAATACAAAGGTACCTGTGCGCCTATCAGGAGATAGAGGAAGGTGCTGTGAAAGAGGAAAACAGGGGGTTAAAGTGAAGATATGTTAATGCACAAGTCAATCAAAATAACCACAACCATAAGATAACTAACTAAAGCAGAGTGTTAAGGTACTGCCACACTAAACAATCCCGCTAGCGATAGCGATAAAGACGCATACTAATGCGATCGCTAGCGGGATTGTTTCTATATCGCTAAGTGCGGCTTAACTTAGCGATATAGTTAACGACGCTATCGCGGTTAGCGATCTTCTTAACGACTTTAGCGGTACAAAAGTACCGCTAAATCGCTAAGAAACGGTGCCACACTTAGCGATATATACTTACCTGCAGGGCGCCGACGATCTAAATAGGGTCCGGAACGATGTCAGCGACGAGCGAGATCACAGCAGGATCTCAACAGGGAGCTCGTCGCTGACAGATGCCGCACACAACAACATCGCTAACGGGATCGCTAAATAGTGACGTTTTTTAGCGATCCCTTTAGCGATGTTGTTTAGTGTGGCATACCCTTTAAAGTGGAGATATATCTATGCACAATCAGAAGACAATAAAAGTCACCACAGACAAAAGAGAACTTACTGTGTATCAGATAAGGACGCCAGGGACTCAGCCGCTGAAGGAGTGGGTGGGGGACGCTTCAGCTGTGTCCTCTATTTAAACACCGCGGTGATAATGAGGACAGGAAGGAGGTCAAAGTGAAAAAACAAGGAGCATGCCCAGTACATGCCTACGGACGGAAGTGTGGCATTCAGAAACAGGAAGAAGGTCAAACAAAGGTGTGCTCATGCGCAGAGAGACAGAAGGGAGGGAAGTGTGGCAGAACCGAAGGATAATGTCACGGGTGTGTCGCGGCGAAGATCGTCGCGATTGCACACCCTGACTTCGCACAGCTGAGTTTCTGGTGCTGGGTGTTTTTCGGCACTGAGGGAGTTAATTCTTTCTCTCTCGGTGCTGGACTGACCAGCCTCGCCCAGCTGCGATTGATGTTTTGTTAATTAGCTTCCTTCATATACCTGCTGGTCTGCTGGGGAAGTTGTCGGTGAAAGCATTCATTCAGACCAGCGGATCGTTTCTGAGAAGACTTAAGCTAAGAGTGCCTGTTGTGGTTTTTCCTCTCCACGCTTATTGTTTATCTCCTTAACCTTTTGTGTTCCTCTGTAGTGGAAGTTTTGTATGCAAGGCAGTGTTTTCTTTACCCCTTGTCTGTCTCGTTTGTCTTAGACTGTGTGTAAGCTGTGACCTGCCCATTCCCTGTGGTGGTAATCAGGGTCCTTCTCAGGACTAGATTACAGTGGTCAGGGATCTACAGGAGACAGGGTTACGCTGGCGGCCTGGACCTCTGTACCATTAACAGTACCTCCAGGTAGAGGGACTAGTCAGGACCCCAGTTCAGGGTCAGCATAGACCCCGGTCCACCTCTATCCTGAGACAGCATGACACGTACACAGTATAGACCCACAATACATAGGATATTATGTCAGGTAAGACATTGCTGGCAGATACTATGTATACATGTTGATATTTTCTATTATATGAAATATAGAATGTTGTCACATTAGATATATGTTACTATCATAGAATATATCTGTTATACGTCGTGACATTTTCACCGACCACACTAAAAGATTCTCCCCAGCTACCATGGATCCAGTAGCCCAGTTAGCTCAGTAGTTGCAGAGTTTGTCCATGGAGCTGACGGACGTTAAGTCCAAGGTTTTGTACCCCCGGGAGCAACCAGATCTGAACCTAAAGTAGCTCTCCCGGACAGGTTCACTGGTGGGCGGGACAAATTTTTTACCTTCCGGGAGGCATGTAAATTATATTTTCGGCTGCGGTCTCGGTCTTCGGGGAGTGAAGATCAGATGGTGGGAATTGTCATCTCGCTCTTACAAGGGGACCCTCAATCCTGGGCATTCTCTCTTCCTCCGGACTCCCGGCTCTCCAGTCAGTAGATCGATTTTTTACAGCCTGGGTCTAGTATATGATGACCCGGATCGGGTCTCCCTTGCTGAAATGAAGTTACGTAAGATACAGCAGGGAGATCGTCCGGCGGAGGAATTTTCTTCTGAGTTCCGTAGATGGGCCACAGATACTCAGTGGAATGACCCAGCTCTTAGGAGCCAGTTTTGTCAAGGATTATCTGACAAATTAAAAGATGTGTTGGCTCAGTATGATTCTCCCCCGTCACTGGAGGCCGCTATGGCCCTTGCTATTCGCATTGATAGATGGCTTCGGGAGAGGTGCGAGGTAACTCCGCCCCCTGTGATGATCCCACCTTCTACTATAGTCCCTTATATTGAGGTTCCCCTGGTTTGTTCTGAGGAGCCTATGCAGTTAGGAGGGACATCGTTTCGAGGGAGGGGATCGCGGGGCGCCGCAAGACAGGAAAGTGTTACTTCTGCGGGAGAAAGGGACATTTTGTTGGGGGGTGTCCATCCCGTACTTTGCTGAGCAAGGAGTCGCCGGAAAACTGTTGATCCCAGGTTGTGTGGTGGACGACAATCTGGGAGTATGTATTTCGTCCCCAAGTCCGTCTCAGTTTCTCGTACCAGCGGAGGTAGTGGTAGGTACGAGAACTGAAAGGATTTCTGTTCTTCTGGATAGTGGGGCCGCGGCTAATCTGGTGGACGCTCGGTTTGCCCAGGTGCAAGGTATGCAACTGAGTGTATTGGCCAAACCTATCCCTATATTCTCTATTGACGCCAGGCCTCTCGGTCAAGGTAGCTTTGTGCAAGCCGTGCATAACATAGACCTTCGAGTGGGGGCAATACATAAAGAACTATTGTCTTGTTATGTGTTGGAGGGCCTTCCCACTCCTATTGTGTTGGGACTTCCTTGGTTAACTAAACATAACCCAGTTATTAATTGGCTATCCAGAGAGATAAGCCAGTGGGGTGAATTTTGCAATAGTAACTGCATGAACACGGTCATCGGTGCGGTCGTGCCTAGAACCTTACCTCCTTTTCTGGAGGACTTTGAGGATGTGTTTTCAGAGGAAGGGTGTCAAGAATTACCTCCTCATCACGCGTATGACTGTGCTATAAAATTGCTTCCTGATGCTAAGTTACCAAAATCTAGGTTATATAACCATTCTGGTCCTGAGAGGCAAGCTATGAAGGATTATATTTCGGAAAGTCTGGCCAAGGGGCATATTAGACCTTCATCTTCCCCAGTGGCCGCGGGGTTCTTCTTTGTGAAGAAAAAAGATGGAGGCCTACGCCCTTGCCTGGATTTCCGTGAGCTTAATCGGATTACGGTCCGAGATCCGTATCCGCTCCCACTTATTCCTGATCTCTTCAATCAGATTGTGGGCGCCAAATGGTTCTCTAAGTTGGATCTCAGGGGGGCGTATAATCTGATTAGGATAAAGGAGGGGGATGAGTGGAAGACGGCGTTTAACACTCCGGAGGGACATTATGAGAACCTTGTCATGCCTTTCGGTCTGACTACTGCCCCGGCGGTGTTTCAACATTTTGTTAATGACATCTTTCGTCACCTAGTGGACAGTTTGTTGTCATTTATCTAGATGACATCTTAATTTACTCGCCGGATCTTGTGTCTCATCAGGAGCATGTGAGACAGGTGTTGCAGATCTTGCGAGACAATAAACTGTACGCCAAATGGGAGAAGTGTGTATTCGCCGTACAAGAACTTCAGTTTTTAGGATTCCTGGTGTCAGCTTCCGGTTTCCGTATGGACCCTGGGAAAGTGAAGGCTGTGCTTGAATGGGATCGGCCAGAGGATCTTAAAGCACTGCAGCGTTTCCTGGGGTTTGCTAACTACTACCGGAAATTTATTCGCAATTTCTCATCCGTTGTCAAACCTCTCACTGACATGACAAAAAAAGGGACGGATTTTTCTAGGTGGTCTGACAAAGCTTGTCAAGCATTTTCCTCCTTGAAAAAATGTTTTGCTTCAGCACCCATACTCATCCAACCTGATGCATCACAACCGTTCATTGTGGAGGTAGACGCATCTGACGTAGGAGTGGGTGCGGTATTATCTCAAGGTCCGTCCCCTGGTAAATGGCATCCGTGCGCTATCTTCTCTAAAAAATTGTCGTCCGCCGAGAGGAATTATGATGTCGGCAATAGGGAACTCTTGGCCATTAAGTTGGCTTTTGAAGAGTGGCGTCACTTTTTGGAGGGGGCAGTCCACCCGGTCACTGTCATTACTGATCACAAGAACCTGCTGTATTTAGAGTCTGCAAAACGTCTGAATTCCAGACAAGCTAGATGGTCGTTGTTTTTTACCAGGTTTAATTTTGTCGTCACATATCGTCCTGGGTCAAAAAATGTAAATGCTGATGCCTTATCTCGTAGTTTCCCGGGGGCCGGGAAGACGGATGACCCGGTTCCTATTCTTCAGGAGGGAGTTGTGGTGTCGGCTGTATGTTCTGAGCTTGAGGAGGAGGTATTGGAGGCTCAGGGGGACGCCCCTGTAGGACCTCCAGGGAAACTGTTTGTTCCAGATCAGTTAAGACAAAAGGTTATCGAGGCACATCATAATTCTGCTTTGGCAGGACACCCAGGGAGTAAAGCAACTGTAGATCTCCTTTCTCACCGGTTTTGGTGGTCTAACTTAAATAAAGAGGTGGTAACTTTTGTCGCGTCCTGTGGGGTATGTGCGCGCTCTAAGACCCCACATACCCTCCGTCTGGGGCCCTTTTACCGTTGAAAATCCCGGAGCGTCCATGGACCCATCTGTCTATGGACTTCATTACGGACCTCCCTCCGTCTTCAGGTAAAACTGTCATACTAGTTGTAGTTGACAGGTTCAGCAAAATGGCACATTTTATTGCTCTTCCTGCTCTTCCTAATGCTAAAACTCTGGCGCAGGTGTTCATTGGGGAGATTGTGAGACTTCACGGGTTGCCTTCCGATGTGGTGTCGGATCGGGGGTCTCAGTTTGTGTCCAAATTCTGGAAGGCATTTTGTTCTCGTCGGGGGATGCAGTTGTCATTTTCTTCGGCTTTTCATCCGCAGACCAATGGTCAGACAGAGCGTCTGAATCAGAGCTTAGAGACATATCTCCGGTGTTTTGTCTCAGAGAACCAAGAGGACTGGTCTTCTTTCTTGCCTCTGGCAGAGTTCGCTCTTAACAATAGGCGGAGCGAGTCCACTGGTAAGTCCCCGTTTTTTGGGGCATATGGTTTTCACCCCCAGTTTTGTACTTTCAATGGGGGGGGGCTCTTCTGGGGTTCCTGAGGAGGAACGATTTTCGTCGTCACTTGCTTCAGTGTGGAGAGGAGTGCTTAATAATCTGAGCACTATGGGGAACCGATACAAACGTATGGCTGATAGGAGGAGAGTGTCTGGTCCGGACCTAAGTGTGAACGATCTGGTATGGTTGTCTACCAAGAATATAAAACTTAAGGTTCCCTCCTGGAAACTCGGTCCCAGATTCATCGGGCCATACAGGATCAGTTCAATAATTAATCCGGTGGCTTTCCGTCTTGACCTCCCTCCTACGTTTAAAATCCACAATGTGTTCCACAAATCGTTGCTTAAGAGGTACGTGGCACCAGTTATACCGTCACCTCTACCTCCTCCTCCTGTGGTGGTCAATGGTAATTTGGAGTTTCAGGTATCGAAGATCATTGACTCACGTCTGAATCGCCGGTCCCTTCAGTACCTTGTTCATTGGAGGGGGTATGGTCCTGAGGAGAGGATGTGGGTTTCTGCGTCGGATATTAACGCAGACCGATTGGTTCGGGCCTTCCACACTACTCACCCAGATAGACCAGGCCCTGAGGGTCCAGAGGCCCCTCGTAGAAGGGGGGGTACTGTCACGGGTGTGTCGCGGCGAAGATCGTCGCGATTGCACACCCTGACTTCGCACAGCTGAGTTTCTGGTGCTGGGTGTTTTTCGGCACTGAGGGAGTTAATTCTTTTCTCTCTCGGTGCTGGACTGACCAGCCTCGCCCAGCTGCGATTGATGTTTTGTTAATTAGCTTCCTTCATATTCCTGCTGGTCTGCTGGGGAAGTTGTCGGTGAAAGCATTCATTCAGACCAGCGGATCGTTTCTGAGAAGACTTAAGCTAAGAGTGCCTGTTGTGGTTTTTCCTCTCCTCGCTTATTGTTTATCTCCTTAACCTTTTGTGTTCCTCTGTAGTGGAAGTTTTGTATGCAAGGCAGTGTTTTCTTTACCCCTTGTCTGTCTCGTTTGTCTTAGACTGTGTGTAAGCTGTGACCTGCCCATTCCCTGTGGTGGTAATCAGGGTCCTTCTCAGGACTAGATTACAGTGGTCAGGGATCTACAGGAGACAGGGTTACGCTGGCGGCCTGGACCTCTGTACCATTAACAGTACCTCCAGGTAGAGGGACTAGTAAGGACCCCAGTTCAGGGTCAGCATAGACCCCGGTCCACCTCTATCCTGAGACAGCGTGACACGTACACAGTATAGACCCACAATACATAGGATATTATGTCAGGTAAGACATTGCTGGCAGATACTATGTATACATGTTGATATTTTCTATTATATGGAATATAGAATGTTGTCACATTAGATATATGTTACTATCATAGAATATATCTGTTATACGTCGTGACAGATAAATGCAGAAATAAGGATATATGAGAACCGCAAATGGTAGCGATGCGGAGAAGAGCGCAAATGCGAATACCTGTGTGCTGCCTTCAGGTCTAAGAAGGAAAAAGAAGAGGTTAATAAAATAAAAATAAAAAAATAAAAAAATATATAAATAAAATAAAGAAATTTTTTAAGGACAAGCTAAATAACAAAGACGGGGGAAAAAATTAATAATAATGCATAGAACATATTATAGAGGGATAAAAATAGGGAATAAAAATAATATCTTATTACAAAGACAAAAAGAACTAATAAAGAGAGATCACGGGAGCAGTGAGAAAGACATTATGGAACACATACTGTCATAACATGAACCTTATAATAAATAGCAGTTATTGGAGAACTCAGTATATAACCTCAAATTCTCTGTTTAAACCTTGTGGTTCCAGTGTTTGTAATGTATAGATCCAGAAAGCTTCTCTTTCTTTACGTTTTTTAACCCTGTCACCCCCACGGCGTGATAAAGGGACGTGGTCAATAATCTGATAACGCAACTGTGAGATGTTATGGTTGCTAGACATAAAGTGTGCAGGTATAGGCAAGAGATCCCTCTTACGCCTTATAGTAGATTTATGCTGAGAGATACGGTCTCGGATATGCTGGGTAGTCTCACCAACATATCCGAGACCGCAAGGGCACTTTATCAAATACACCACGTAGGTGGAATCACAATCAAAGTAACCTTTGATGGGGAACCTTTTTCCAGAGCGTGGGTGAGTAAATGTGTCACCTTTAGTGATATTAGAACATTGAAAACAATGTAGGCATGGGAACGTACCTTTACGCTCGGATTTAAAAAAAGTTTGAGTATGGCCCATACGTGGGCTACCCATGTCCGCCCTCACTAATAGATTACGGAGATTTGGGGATCTCTTGTGGCAGACCAGAGGTCCACTTTGAAATTCCTCGATTTCAGGATAAGATGATGATAATAAAGGCCAGTGCTTGCGAACAATGTTGTGAAACATATACATAAATGGATGATAAGTATTCACAAACGCAATTTTCTTTAACTCACTAATACTACCCGTATTGGATCCAGGGCCAAAGGAAAGCAATGATTCGGGGTAACCCCTACTACGAAATTTATCTCTCATATTTGAAAGTCTGGAAGTTTTTAAAGTAGGATCCGAGACTATGCGGTCAACACGACAAAACTGGGAACGTGGAAGTGACCTTTTGATATGGCGTGGGTGACAGCTGGAGAATAAAAGTAAACTATTTTTGTCCGTGGGTTTTATAAAGAGGTCTGTTGTCAGGACACCTTGTTCGTCTTTAAGTACTAGAGTATCCAAAAATGAAATTGAAGTATCGCTATGATGCAGGGTAAATGTCAAACCTGTTTCAGTAGTATTAATATGATTGAAAAATATATCAAGGGATTCAGTGTTACCAGACCAGATTAAGAATATATCATCGATATATCTCTTCCACAGTATACTGTGTTGTTGGAAGAGATAATGTGAGTAAACAAACTCAGACTCGAATTGGGCCATGAATATATTTGCAAATGGAGGCGCTACATTTGAGCCCATAGCTGTACCCGTCTTCTGGATGAAGAACCTGTCCTCAAACATAAAAAAAATCCTTTTGAGTACCAGGGTCAGCATTGAGGTACAAAATGACTTCATATCCACTGAGAAGTCAGTATACTGCTCGAGAAAGGCCTGGACAGACTGAATACCCCTAGAGTGTTCTATATTAGTATAAAGGCTGGTGACGTCCAAAGTAACAAGAAGAGAATTACATGGTATTGTCACGCTGTATAGCAGATATATATATATATGTGATGTCAGTAATCTATATCAAAAGGGCAACATACTATATAACATGCGCATAGATATATGATAACATAGAATTACCTGACAGAATGTCCAGTGGGTCAATACGGAATCCGTTATACGCTGTCTCCGGCTAGAGGGTGACCGGGGTCTATGCTGACCCTAAACTGGGGTCCTAACTAATCCCTCTACCTGGAGGTACTGTTAAAGGTACAGAGGTCCAGGCCACCAGCGTAAACCCTGTCTCCTATCAATCCCTGCCAACTGTAATCTAGTCCTAAGAAGGACCCTGATTACCACCAAAGGGAATGAACAGGTAACGGTTAATGAACAGAAAGACATACAAAAAAGACAAGAAATAAAGTAAAAAAAGTCTTACATACAACACTCACACACAGTAGGAACACCTAAGGTCTCAGAGATAAACTATAAGCTGTAAGAGTAAAAACAACTAAGGAGCTCTTAGCTTAAATATTCTCAGAACCGATCCAGTCTGCTAGACTACATGAATGCTTTCACCGGCATCTAACAAGCAGACTGGCAGGTATATGAAGGAATCTAATTAGAACATAATCAAAAGCAGCCGGGCGAGGCTGGACCTAGTCTTAGCAAAGAGCTAGGTAAAATTAACTCCCTCATTACCAAACACAAAGAAACAGCAACTCAGCTGTGAGAAGTCAGAGTGTGTAATCGCGACGATCCTCGTGGCGATACACCCATGACAGTACCCCCCCCTCTACGAGGGGACTCCGGACCCTCAGGGCCAGGTCTGCCCGGGTGAGTTGTGTGAAAGGTCCGAACCAATCGATCTGCGTTAACATCAGACGCAGGGACCCACGTCCTCTCCTCAGGACCATACCCCCTCCAATGAACCAAGTACTGAAGGGATCGGCGACTGAGACGTGAGTCAATGATTTTCGACCCATGAAATTCCACGTTATCATTGACCACCACTGAAAGAGGAGGTAGAGGTGACGGTATGACTGGTGCCACATACTTTTTAAGTAATGACTTGTGAAACACATTATGAATTTTAAACGTAGGAGGGAGGTCCAGACGAAATGCCACAGGATTAATTATGGAACTGATCCTGTACGGCCCGATGAATCTGGGACCCAACCTCCAGGAGGAAACTTTAAGTTTTATATTCCTGGTAGACAACCAAACCAGATCGTTCACCTTCAGATCTAGACCAGAAACTCTCCCCTATCAGCCATCCGTTTGTAACGGTTCCCCGTAACCTTCAGTCTTAACCGATCTGGAACTATCAGTCTCCCTGGAAGTCCCACAGGGGCATCTCCCTGAGCCCCCAATACCTCCCCCTCAAGCTCAGAGCATACAGCTGACACTACAACTCCCTCCTGAGGAATAGGAACCGGATCATCCGTCTTCCCGGCCCCTGGGAAAGTACGAGATAAGGCATCAGGAAGCAACTTTATTGAGCAGTCATATGCGCGATGAGGAGGTAACTCTTTACACCCCTCCTCTGAGAACATCTCCCCAAAGTCCTCCAGAAAAGGAGACAAAGTCCTAGGCACAACCGCACCGATGACCGTGCTCATGCAGTTATTCCTGCAAAATTCACCCCACTGGCTTATCTTTCTGGATTGCCAATCAATCACTGGGTTATGTTTAGCCAACCAAGGAAGTCCCAACACAATAGGAGTAGGTAGACCCTCCAACACATAACAAGACAATTGCTCTTTATGTATTGCCCCTACTCGAAGATCTATGTTATGAACAGCTTGTACCAAGCTACCTTGACCGAGAGGTCTAGAATCAATAGAGACTATAGGGACCGGTTTGGCCAATACACTCAGTTGCATACCATGCGCCTGGGCAAACCGAGCGTCCACCAGATTAGCCCCGGACCCACTATCAAGAAAAACAGAAATCCTCTCAGTTCTAGTACCAATCACCACCTCCGCAGGCACGAGAAACTGAGAGGGATTTGGGGACGAAATACACACTCCCAGGTTAACTCCTTTGCTCAAAGAGGCCCGGGATGGACACCCCCCAACAAAATGTCCCTCTCTCCCGCAAAAGAAACACCTTCTAGTATTGCGGCGCACCGCCGATTCCCTCCTACAAAAAGATGTCCCTCCCAACTGCATGGGTTCCTCAGAACAGACCAGGGGAACCTCAGTATAAGGGACTTTAGTAGTAGGTGGAGTCATCACGGGAGGCGGATTTACCTCGCGTCTTCCCCGAATTCGTCTATCAATGCGAATAGCGAGGGCCATAGCAGCCTCCAGTGAT
The DNA here is from genome assembly GCA_033576555.1 of Oophaga sylvatica. Taxonomy (NCBI): domain Eukaryota; kingdom Metazoa; phylum Chordata; class Amphibia; order Anura; family Dendrobatidae; genus Oophaga; species Oophaga sylvatica. The sequence goes on from JARQOD010000004.1 coordinate 313,203,105, forward strand.
GGAGGAGAATCATACTGAGCCAACACATCCTTTAATTTGTCAGACAACCCTTGACAAAACTGGCTCCTAAGAGCTGGGTCATTCCACTGAGTATCTGTTGCCCATCTGCGGAACTCAGAAGAATATTCCTCCGCTGGACGATTTCCTTGCCGTATTTTACGTAACTTTGTTTCAGCAAGGGAAACTCGATCCGGATCATCATATACCAGACCCAGGGCAGTAAAAAATCGATCCACTGACTGGAGATCTGGGGAGCCTGGAGGAATAGAGAACGCCCAAGATTGAGGGTCCCCTTGTAAGAGTGAGATAACAATTCCCACCCTCTGCTCTTCACTCCCAGATGACCGAGGCCGCAGCCGAAAGTACAATTTACATGCCTCCCGGAAAGTAAAAAATTTGTCCCGCCCACCAGTGAACCTGTCCGGGAGAGCAACCTTAGGTTCAGATCTGGTTTGCTCCGGGGGAGACAAAACCTTGGACTTAATGTCTGCAAACTCCATGGACAACCCCTGCAACTGCCGGGCCAGCTGGGCTACTGGATCCATGACAGCTGGGGAGAATCTTTAGTATGGCCGGTGAAAATGTCACGCTGTATAGCAGATATATATATATATGTGATGTCAGTAATCTATATCAAAAGGGCAACATACTATATAACATGCGCATAGATATATGATAACATAGAATTACCTGACAGAATGTCCAGTGGGTCAATACGGAATCCGTTATACGCTGTCTCCGGCTAGAGGGTGACCGGGGTCTATGCTGACCCTAAACTGGGGTCCTAACTAATCCCTCTACCTGGAGGTACTGTTAAAGGTACAGAGGTCCAGGCCACCAGCGTAAACCCTGTCTCCTATCAATCCCTGCCAACTGTAATCTAGTCCTAAGAAGGACCCTGATTACCACCAAAGGGAATGAACAGGTAACGGTTAATGAACAGAAAGACATACAAAAAAGACAAGAAATAAAGTAAAAAAAGTCTTACATACAACACTCACACACAGTAGGAACACCTAAGGTCTCAGAGATAAACTATAAGCTGTAAGAGTAAAAACAACTAAGGAGCTCTTAGCTTAAATATTCTCAGAACCGATCCAGTCTGCTAGACTACATGAATGCTTTCACCGGCATCTAACAAGCAGACTGGCAGGTATATGAAGGAATCTAATTAGAACATAATCAAAAGCAGCCGGCGAGGCTGGACCTAGTCTTAGCAAAGAGCTAGGTAAAATTAACTCCCTCATTACCAAACACAAAGAAACAGCAACTCAGCTGTGAGAAGTCAGAGTGTGTAATCGCGACGATCCTCGTGGCGATACACCCATGACAGGTATAGTATGGAGATCGTTAATGTGTGATAAGAAATGGGATGTATCACGTAACCATGATGGAATATTTGGTAAAAGGGGAGTTAAGATCTTTTCAAGTACTATAGATAGTGGAGAAAGTAGTGAATTGGTGGACGCCACTATAGGCCTGCCTGGAGGGTGAGTCAAGTTCTTATGTATCTTGGGGATTGTGTATAGCACAGGTGTAATAGGTTGTAAGTTAATAAGGAAATCACTGAGTTTCGAATCAATAATTCCTTTATCAAAAAAGTAGTGTACTTGTTCACGTATCTCCAAGGCAATGGAGGATGAGGGATTCCTAGAAACAGGAAGATATGTATTGATATCGTTCAGTTGTGCGTAAATCTCATTGACATAGTAATCCCTGCCCATTACAACTATAGCACCCCCTTTATCGGCAGGTTTAATAACCAGCTTCTTGTTACGATGAAGGCCATCAATGGCCATACGTTCAGTCCTAGTGATATTGTTACAAATCCTAAGGTGGCCATGTTGTATCAGATCAAGTTGTTTTTTAACATCTTTTTGGACTAATGATATATATGTTTCAACGGGATGGTATGATCTCGGTGGACAAAAAGAGCTAGGCTTATACAAGTTTAATTTTTTAAGTGTAAACCCGGCCTCTATATCAGAAGTAGTTGGTTGCATAGGCTCAGTAAGTTTCGAGAAATGTGCCTTAAGTCTAATCGACCTAAAGAACCGTTGTAGTTCTTGATGGAGAAGGAATTCGTTGAACCTAGGAGTGGGACAAAACGAAAGCCCCTTCTGTAGGGCGGAAATCCCTGATGGAGATAAAATATGAGATGAAATGTTGCATACCAGGGGGTCTTGGTTTACCTGGGAACGCATTTACATCCTTGATGTTGAAGGGTCAGTGTTCTGAGATGAATCACCTCTACGATTCCTAGGTCTCCGACCTCGTCTCTGATCGCGGGAGCGAAACGAAAAAAAGGAAGTATCACTGTCCGAGTTACTGGAATTATAGGAATCCCATCTGGGATTGGGTCTGCGATCTCTACTTGAGCTATTATCCCACCAATGGTAGACTTGGTTGCGCTGGTAATCGTCGGCATCTCTCAAAAACTTGCCGCGTTTCTTCTCCTGGAGTTTGGACTGAAATTCAGAGATAGACTTATCTACTTGAGATTTGACCTTGTTGAATTCCTCTGAAGTGGTGGTGGCTGGTTGTTGTTGCTCGGCACTAGATATTTCGGCTTCAATGGAAGCGATCTCCTTCTGTAAAAACTCAACAGTCAACAAGATTAAATCCATAGAACATTTGTTCAAGATGGCTTCAAACTTGGCACAGAATTCTTTATTACCAAAGAAGAGAGTAGGTCTGAGTGATTTAGTGGTTGTGTAGGAAGAGACTGGAGGATGGCCTCAGATTAAGGTCTTCCCAGTTTAAAGGAGCGGGTCTCCTATACTTGTAATTACCATACACTTTGTGTATGGGCTGACAAACATTTCCCTTGTGGCTACACATCAACATACTGTGTCAACATTTTGGTTACGGGCATCGTAAACACCCTTGAAAACACTAATGTGGCTGTTGCATCACAGAACACGGCCACCATGGTGAACTAGTGGTGGTCTAGGAAGAGAAGTGGAGGATGGCTTCCGAAAAAGGTCTTCACAGTTTAAAGGAGCGGGTCTCCAATACTTGGAATGCCCAAACACTAAGTGTCTGGGCTGACAAACATTTTACCCTCGGGGGTACACATCAACCTACTGTGTAAATATTTTTAGTTACGGACATCATAAACAACCTTGCAAAACAATATAGTAGCTGTTGCATCACGGACCACATTCACCCTGGTGATCTAGTGGTGGTGGATGAAGAGGATGAGGAGAAGGAGGGGGATAACATACCCAATAGCCAAACTCAGGAAGCGTATACCTATGTGTGGGTGTGAATAGGTGCATGGGAATACACCTCCCAAAACAAGACACTGTATTCGAAAGTTATGTTTTGCTGTTATCATTCGGTGGTGTAGAGAAGTCTGACTCCTATCCAGCACTTGCTCACTTTTATAAGAGTCAGCCTGTCAGCATTTTCAGATGAAAGGCGGATGCGTTTATCAGTTATAATTCCACCAGCGGCACTAATAATAATAATAATAATAATAATCTTTATATAGCGCTAACATATTCCGCAGAGCTTTACAGTTTGCACACATTATCGTCGCTGTCCCCGAAGGGGCTCACAATCCAGATTCCCTATCTGTATATTTTTAGAATGTGGGAGGAAACCAGAGTACCTGGAGGAAACCCACGCAAACATGAGGAGAACATACAAACTCCTTGCAGATGTTGTCCTTGTCGGATTCGAACCTAGGACTCCAGCGTTGCAAGGCTGTAGTGCTATCCACTGAGCCACCGTGCTGCCCACAAAAGCCCACGCTAACAAAATGCTAGGGGCAGGGCAGGCCAGGACTTCCAAGGCGTAGACAGCCAATTCATGCCACGTGTCCAGCTTGGATACCCAGTAATTAAAAGGCACATAGGAATCACGGAGAATGTTGGTACGGTCAGCAAGGTACTCCCTACAGCATGTTCCCAAACTTTCCACTCCTTGTGACAGTACCCCGAGCCACTGGGCCAGGGAAATGGTAGGGTCTGAGAAAACTGTCCCAGAACTTTGCCAATGTTACCCTGCCTCTACTGTATTGGAGTTGTGTCTCTCTCACCTATACTCCTTGGTTGTCCAACGAACTGTGACCTCTGCTGGCAGCGTTTTCAGATTGCAACATTTTAGTACACCTATCTGCCTCTGGAAGAAGGGATTGAAGGTTATCCTTGCAGCGTGGATCTAGAAGTGTCACCAACCAGTAATGAGTGTCAGCACAAATTTTGTTAATGCGAGGGTAACAGGAAAGACAGCGCAACATAAAGTCTGCCATGCATGCCAGACTTCTAACAGACAAGACTTCTGTGTCCTCACCAACAGGATGACTGACCATGCTGTCCTCCTCCTCCATGTTCTCAGGACATCCACGCTGAACAGACGGTATGATCTGGGGATCTCATAAATATACTCGATGTACAGCTAGGTTGCATAGTACTGTATCTCCATAACTCCTTATGGAATCATAGCTGACTCAACAAAGTAGTTTAGACCACATGGTATCCAAATGGCAAGCAAGCATTTTGTTCTGAGCTTAGCTGGCACAAGGTGTGAGATCTGTCACTCACAGCCTTTTGACACTTGACCCCTCTGCTTCTGATAGCTGCACACTGAAGGTGGTCTACGTGTTCTCATACAGCTGCATGCTGAAGGGGGTTTTATAATCTCATGACAGATAGTATACAAATGATAGTCATGAAATTATGTCTCCAATATTTTTCACAAATAACATCATTGTTGTCCAGGCCCTTTTCATTAGTTTAGTTTTTGTTTGTTTTTTATTTTTTTTGCTGAATCACAAATCAAAACAATTCAAAAGCAATGTCTGATTTTCAGTAGTTGATATTAAGTACATTTAAATTGAAAATTACTTTTCTCAGTTTCAAGTTATTTCAGTGACCATTGTGAGCTTTTCTTACTTTTATAGAAGAGTACCAACAAGATTAAAATTAACGCATGTACAATGTAAATGTCAGCTAAGTCATGATTAATGAATGCAATCCTATTATATTGAGGCAAAAAAGTATTTTTGAAGAATTTTTTAACTCAGGATAAATGGTTGTCGAAATATTGGTTACTAAAATAAAATATTTTATGGGAGATACTGATTTTTTAAAAGAGTGCTAGTTGTAACCAAATTCTAAAATCTAACATAATTTTGTACCAATTTGAAAAACTTAAAATACTGAGATATTACAATGGAAAAATATCACAGACTGAATACATTTCTTAAGACTCCAGATAGCTTAAATTAATTTTAAGAAATATAATAGCTCACAGTTATGGATGTATTATGTCAAAGTTGAAAAATAAAATAGAAATAATTAAATAAAGATTAATTTCCCCTCCCCTCCAAAATTTATATTTTGCTTTTGGATAATGTATAAAATTAATGATTCTAATACTTTTTTTTCTGATTTTGTTTCAAAATCCAGGTCACTCATAGATCTGCACAGTGTTACAATGTATACAATATTATGGCACCTGACCTGCCCTCTTTGTTATAAATTAGCTTCACTGCAGCAGTTACATAGTTACTCAATGGTGTTATGAAAGAACTTATTAACTTGGCTGCAATCTCGTCCTAGTTATTCTGGCTCTTGCCAGCTGGCTAAAAATTATTCACAACCAAATCAATTAATGTAAAAAGTTTCCACATCTGTTCGGCTTGAAGGCTATGCAATAGTGGGGTAGGAAAATTACTGGTTCATGAGCATGGCTTGTATTGATTATATTAAATGGAGTGTTGTCTGGAATCATACACATTGTGTGTATATGTTTATAATTTTAGAGGTTAATAAAAACGTATAGATTAAACATTTATCAATTTAGAAATCAAATGTAGTTTTGAAATGGTTATCATAGATAAAGAAAAAAATATTTTAAAAATAGTGCCACTTTTGTCCATAGACTTTGTTACTCCAAGTCAATTTACTTGAATAGGAATGAGTTGATGTACCAGACTAGGCACTAGGGATAGACACTAGAAAAAAAAGAGGAGGGAGAGCCCTGCTGATAATCTTACAATCTATGAGATTATTAATATTTTATTAAATGTGTAATTAAACTTTAGAGAGTTTTTTTTATTCTGGTTGGCCTGTAACTGTTCTGTAGACTTCTGTAGACTTCTGGCATTCCAAGCTATAAGACCTCAGTCATAAGTCATTAGATTACTAAAAAGACTGTTTGGAAAAGTACTATTCAACAAGAAGCACTGAGAGCAGGCAGAGTGGTGTACAGGCTCAATAGAATGACTATGACCCTGATTCATTAAGACTGGTGCTATGCACGCCACCCTTTATGTACAGGGCCGCAGGAGTACAGTGGCATGTAAAAGTTTGGGCACCCCTGGCCAAAATTACTGTTATTGTCAACAGTTAAGCAAGTTGAAGATGAAATGATCTCTAAAGACCTAAAGTTAACCCCTCTCTGCCATCAGACGTACTATTCCGTCCATGTGACCCTGGACCTAATTCCCATGGACGGAATAGTACGTCATGGGCGATCAGCTGCGCTCCCGGGGGAGCGCAGCTGATCGCCGCCGGGTGTCAGCTGATTATCACAGCTGACACCCGTGAATGTGTGTCAGGAACGGTCACGGACCGCTCCCGGCACATTAACCCTTGGCACACCGCGATCAAACATGATCGCGGTGTACCCGGGGCACAGGGGAGGATCGCGCAGGCAGGGGGCTCCCTGCGCGCTCCCCTGAGACCCTCAGAGCAGCGCGATGTGTCGCGCTGTTCCGAGGGTCCGTCCTCCCTCCAGGTCCCCGGATCCAAGATGGTGCCGGGGTCCTGCAGGGAGGCGGCTTCCTCAGTGCCTGCTGAGAGCAGGCGCTGGGGAAGCCTGCAGCGATGCCAGAGCGATCGCTGGTGTGACAGTGTGCTGTGCACACTGTCACACCAGCGATCTGATAAAATACTGTGATGTCCCACCCTGGGACAAAGTAAAAAAGTAAAAAAAGTAAAAATAAAAAGTGTAAAAAAAATCATAAAAAAAAAAAAAAAATATTCCCCAATAAATTCATTTTTTCCTGTAAATAAAAAAAACAAAACAATAAAAGTACACATATTTGGTATCGCCGCGTCCGTAACGACCCCCCCTATAAAATTGTCCCACTAGTTAACCCCTTTAGTGAACCCCTTAAAAAAAAAAAAAAAAAAACGAAGCAAAAAATCAATGCTTTATCATCATACCGCTGAACAAAAAGTGAAATAACACGCGATCAAAAAGACCGATATAAATAAACATGGTACCACTGAAAACGTCATCTTGTCCCGCAAAAAACGAGCTGTCACACAGCATCATGAGCGAAAAAATAAAAAAGTTATAGCTCGCAGAATAAAGCGATGCAAAAATAATGATTTTTTATATAAAATTGTTTTCATTCTATAAAAGCGCCAAAACCTAAAAAAATGATATAAATAAGGTATCGCCATAATCGTACTGACCCGAAGAATAAAATTGCTTTATCAATTTTACCACACGCGGAACGGTATAAACGCCTCCCCCAAAAGAAATTCATGAATTGCTGATTTTTGTTCATTCTAACCACCCAAAAATCGAAATAAAAAGCTATCAAAAAATGTCACGTGCTCAAAAATGGGACAAATAAAAACGTCAACTCGTCCCGCAAAAAATAATACCTCACATGACTCTGTGGGCCAAAATATGCAAAAATTATAGCTCTCAAAATGTGGTGATGCAAAAAACTATTTTTTGCAATAAAAAGCGTCTTTTAGCGTGACAGCTGCCAATCACAAAAACCCGCTATAAATAGTAAATCAAACCCCCTTTATCACCCCCTTAGTTAGGGAAAAATAATAAAATTAAAAAAATGTATTTATTTCCATTTTCCCGTTAGGGTTAGGGTTGCGGCTAAAGTTAGGGTTAGGTTTGGCGCTAACGTTAGTATTAGGGTTAGGGTTGGCACTAACGTTAGGATTAGGGTTGGGATTAGGGTTATGGGTGTGTTAGGGTTAGGTTTGTGGTTAGGGTTGGGACTAGGGTTATTGGTGTTTGGGGTTAGGGTTGGAGTTAGAATTGGGGGTTTCTGCTGTTTAGGCACATCAGGGGCTCTCGAAATGTGACATGGCGTCTGATCTCAATTCCAGCCAATTCTGCGTTGAAAAAGTCAAATGGTGCTCCTTCACTTCTGAGCTCTGCCATGCGCCCAAACAGTAGTTTACCCCACATATGGGGTATCAGCATACTCTGGACCCCAAGACTTATTGTGCAATTTGGCCTATTTCTCCTGTTACCCTTGGGAAAATAAAAAACTGGGGGCGACAAAATCATTTTTGTAAAAAAAAAAATGATTTTTTTGTTTTTACGGCTGTATGCTATAAAACTTCTGTGAAGTACTTGGGGCTTCATAGCGCTCACCAGACTTCTAGATAAGTTCCTTGTGGGGTCTATTTTACAAAATGGGGTCACTTGTGGGGGGTTTCCACTGTTTAGGCGCATCAGGGGTTCTCCAAATGCGACATGACGCCCCCAGACCATTCCATCAAAGTCTGCAATCCAAAACGTCACTACTTCCCTTCCGAGCCCCGACGTGCGCCCATACAGTAGTTTACTCCCACATATTGGGTATCAGCGTACTCAGGACAAATTGGACAACAACTTTTGGGGTCCAATTTCTCCTGTTACCCTTGTGAAAATAAAATATTGGGGGCGAAAAAATCATTTTTGTAAAAAAAAAAGGATTTTTTATTTTTACGGCTGTACGTTATAAACTTCTGTGAAGCACTTCGGGGTTCAAAGTGCTCACCACACATCTAGATAAGTTCCTTGTGGGGTCTATTTTCCAAAATGGGGTCACTTGTGGGGGGTTTCCACTGTTTAGGCGCATCAGGGGTTCTCCAAATGCGACATGACGCCCCCAGACCATTCCATCAAAGTCTGCAATCCAAAACGTCACTACTTCCCTTCCGAGCCCCGACGTGCGCCCATACAGTAGTTTACTCCCACATATTGGGTATCAGCGTACTCAGGACAAATTGGACAACAACTTTTGGGGTCCAATTTCTCCTGTTACCCTTGTGAAAATAAAATATTGGGGGCGAAAAAATCATTTTTGTAAAAAAAAAAGGATCTTTTATTTTTACGGCTGTACGTTATAAACTTCTGTGAAGCACTTCGGGTTCAAAGTGCTCACCACACATCTAGATAAGTTCCTTGTGGGGTCTATTTTCCAAAATGGGGTCACTTGTGGGGGGTTTCCACTATTTAGGCGCATCAGGGGCTCTCCAAATGCGACATGACTCCCCCAGACCATTCCATCAAAGTCTGCAATCCAAAACGTCACTACTTCCCTTCCGAGCCCCGACGTGCGCCCATACAGTAGTTTACTCCCACATATTGGGTATCAGCATACTCAGGACAAATTTGATAACAACTTTTGGGGTCCAATTTCTCCTGCTACCCTTGTGAAAATAAAATATTGGGGGCGAAAAAATCATTTTTGTAAAAAAAAAAAATTTTTTTTATTTTACGGCTGTACGTTATAAACTTCTGTGAAGCACTTTGGGGTTCAAAGTGCTCACCACACATCTAGATAAGTTCCTTGAGGGGTCTAGTTTCCAAAATGGTGTCATTTGTGGGGGGTTTCCACTGTTTAGGCAGATCAGGAGCTCTCCAAACACGACATGGCATCCAGCCAATTCTGCGTTGAAAAAGTCAAACTGCGCTCCTTCCCTTCCGAACTCTGCCATGCACCCAAACAGTGGTTTACCCCCACATATGGGGTATCAGCGCACTCAGGACAAATTGCACAATAACTTTTGGAGTCTTGTTTCCCTTGGGAAAATAAAAATTGGGGTGAAAAGATCAATTTTGTGGAAAAAATATAATTTTTTAATTTTACGGCTCTACGTTATAAACTTGTGTGAAGCACTTGGGGGTTCAAATTGCTCACCAAAGATCTAGATAAGTTCCTTAGGGGGTCTAGTTTCCCAAATGGGGTCACTTGTGGGGGTTTCCACTGTTTAGGCACATCAGGGGCTCTCCAAATGCAACATGGCGTCCAATCTCAATTGCAGCCAATTTTGGTTGGAAAAAGTCAAATAGTGCTCCTTCCATTCCGAGCTCTGCCATGCGCCCAAACAGTGGTTCCCCCCACATATGGGGTATCAGCGTACTCAGGACAAATTGGACAACAAATTTTGTGGTCCAATTTCTCCTGTTACCTATGGGAAAATAAAAAATTAGTGACTAAGAGATAATTTTTGTGGGAAAAAAATAGGATTTTTTATTTTCATGCCCGGGCATTATAAACTTGTGTGAAGCACTTGGGGTTCAAAGTGCTCACCACAGATCTAGATAAGTTCCTTAGGGGGTCTAGCTTCCAAAATGGGTCACTTGTGGGGGGTTTCCACTGTTTAGGCTCATCTGGGGCACTACAAACGGAACATGACCCCCATCAATGTTTGCATTCCAAAACGTTACTGCTTCTTTTCCAAGCCCTGCCGTGCGCCCAAACAGTTTCCCCCCCCCACATATGGGGTATCAGCGTACTCAGGACAAATTGGACAACAAGTTTTGGGGTCCAATTTCCTTGGGAAAAATCAAAAATTTGGGACTAAAAAATCATTTTTGTGGAAAATTGTTTTTTTTTTTTTTTTCACACCCAGGCATTATAAACTTTTGTGAAACACTTTGGGGTTCAAAGTGCTCACAACAGATCTAGATAAGTTCCTTAGGGGTCTAGTTTCCAAAATGGTGTCACTTGTGGGGGTTTCCACTGTTTAGGCGTATCAGGGGCTCTCCAAACACGACATGGCGTCCAATCTCAATTCCAGCCAATTTTAGTTTGAAAAAGTCAAACGGCGCTCCTTCCCTTACGAGCTCTGCCGTGTGCCCAAACAGTGGTTTTCCCCCACATATGGGGTATTGGCGTACTCAGGAGAAATTGCACAACAACTTTATCTGTCCATTTTCTACTTTTACCCTTGTGAAAATAAAAAAAAGTTTGTAAAAGATCATTTTTGTGGCTAAAAAGTTAAATATTAATTTTTTCCATCCACGTTGCTTCAGCTCCTGTGAAGCACCTGAAGGGTTAATAAACTTCTTGAATGTAGTTTTGAGTACCTTGAGGCTAAGTGCACACGTTTGCAGAATGTTTACAGAATATTCCTGAGCAAAACCGGACTTTTTTCGTGGCAAAAACGCGCGTTTTTTGCGCAGATTTTGCGCGTTTTTGGTGCGTTTTTTGCGCGGTTTTGACGCGTTTTTACCGCGATTTTTTCCTGAACTTTCTAGGTCAATAATAAAGCGGGAAAAACGCTGGAAATCTGCAAAATTAATGGACATGCTGCTAGATTTTCCGCGATGCGTTTTTTTTGCGGAAAAAAAACGCACCATGTGCACAAAAATTGCGGAATTCATTCTAAATGATAGGATGCTTAATACATGCGTTTTTGACGCGTTTTTTTCCCGCAAAAAAACGCGAAAAAAACGCAAATATTCCTGAACGTGTGCACTTAGCCTTAGGGGTGCAGTTTTTATAATGGTGTCACTTTTGGGTATTTTCTGCCATATATAGACAAAGTGACTTCAAATGTGAGGTGGTCCCTAAAAAAATGGCTTTGTAAATTTTGTTGTAAAAATGAGAAATCACTGGTCAACTTTTAACCCTTCTAATTTCCTAACAAAGAAAAATTTTGGTTCCAAAATTGTGCTGATGTAAAGTAGACATGTGGGAAATGTTATTTCTTAACTATTTTGTGTGACATATTTCTCTGTTTTAAGGGAAAAAAAATTCAAAGTTTGAAAATTGCAAAATTTTTAAAATTTTCACCATATTTGCGTTTTTTTCAAAAATAAACGCAAGGTATAGCGAAGAAATTTTACCACTAACATGAAGTACAATATGTCACGAGAAAACAGTCTCAGAATCGCAAAGATCCGTTGAAGCGTTCCAGAGTTATAACCTCATAAAGAGACAGTGGTCAGAATTGTAAAAATTGGCCCGGTCATTAACGTGCAAACCACCCTTGGGGTGAAGGGGTTAAAGATAACAAATTTAATTTGTGTTTTATGAAAAAAAAAAAATATTGTCATTTTTACATTTTAAAACTTATATAAAGGAAAATTGGCAGAATCAAAGGTTTGTGCACCCTGCATGGATATTACTTAGTAGCTCCCCTATTTAAAAGTATCACAGCTTATAACCAGCCAAGAGTCTTTCAATTCTACTTTGAGGGTTTTTCATCCTTTCTACTTTGGAAAATTCTTCCAGTTCTGTGAGATTCAGGGGTCATCTTGTATGCACTGCTATTTTGAATTCTAGACACAGATTTCCAATGATTTTCAGATTAGGGACTGAGGTCTATTGTAAAACCTCCAGTTGTTGACTTTTGAGGTAGTCTATTTGGAATGTTGATGTTTAATTTATTTAGAATCATTATGCATTTGTAGAAGCCATCCTCTTTTCAACTTAAGCATTTTTACAGATGGTGTTATGTTCTCATCAAAAAAAAATTTTAAATTTCATTGATCCCATTCTTCCCTCTACCCATCAAATGTTCCCTGTGCCATTGGCTGCAACACAACCCCAAAGGATGATTGATCCACCCCCATGCTTAACCCCCTTTCTTCCATCTGACGTACTATTCCGTCCATGTGACCCGGGACTTAAAGCCCAAGGACGGAATAGTACGTGATCGCATTCAAATTCCGACGCCATCTTACCTGTAGGAAAATGGTGTCGGCATCTCGGGCTGTGTCCTCCCCCATTCGGCCTCCCGAGCGCTGTGATTGGCAGTTTAATTCTGAACAGCCAATCGCAGGTTTTCTCATTGTTTCAGCCAAACAGACCTGTCTAGTGAAGAGAGACTACAACCGTAAATGTTGATCCCTGATCCCTGCCTGATCTCTCTTCATCCACTCCAATACCCCATCCCCATTCCTCCTCTTTTTACCCCCTCCACCCCCCCTTTGGGCCGCCTCCATGTGCACATTTAGCAGCCACCAAACGTTGATTGGTGACGCAGTTCACCGATCAACACTCATGCTCTCAGCCCCTTTTGCACCACCTCCTTGCGCACACCCTGCAAGGCCCTGATGTTTGGCACTCAGGAAGGAGTGGGCCCCAGTACTTCCAGAACTGAAGATGCTCGTATCGTACCAGGTCAGCATTTACCGGGGAGGTCACGCAAACTAGAAAAAAAGGTAAGTCACAAAAAAGGAAAAAGGTGCCTAGTTTGATACAAAAGGGAATACACAAGGACACCATTTATCAATGCGACACCTGCCCCTAAAAACCTGGCCTGTGTATGAAGGATTGCTTCAAATTGCACCACACCTCCATGCACTACTAATTTACAGGAAAATTTAGATTAGTTCCAAAAAGGGGGCATATCTAGAGAAGTTACTTGGGGGTCTAGTTTCCAAAATTATGTCACTTGTCGGTTTTTTTACTGTTTAGGCACATCAGGGGCTCTGTAAATGGAACATGACGCCCGCAGACCGTTCCATCAAAGTCAGCATTCCAAAACGTCACTACTTCCCTTCTGAGCCCTGACGTGTGCCCAAACAATTTTTTCCCACATATGGGGTAGCAGCGTAGTCAGGACAAATTGGACAAAAACTTTTGGGTTCCAATTTCTCCTGTTACCATTGGGAAAATAAAAAATTGGGGACTAAACGATCATTTTTGTGGAAAAAAAATAGGATTTTTTATTTTCATGCCCAGGCATTATAAACTTTAGTGAAACATTTGGGGATTCAAAGTACTCAAAACAGATCTAGATAAGTTCCTTAGGTGGTCTAGTTTCCAAAAGGGGGTCACTTGTGGGGGGTTTCCACTGTTTAGGCACATCAGGGGCTCTGCAAACGGAACATTACGCCCATCAAAGTCTGCATATCAAATAGTCTTTACTTCCATTCTGAGCCCTGCCGTGTGCCCAAACAGTTTTTTTCCGCCACATATGGGGTATCAGCGTACTCAAGACAAATTGGACAACAACTTTTAGGGTCCATTTTCCTTGGGAAAAAACAAAAATTGGGGACTAAAAAAAATCATTTTTGTGGAAATTTTTTTTTTCATGCCCAGGCACTGAAAACTATAGTGAAACACTTGGGGGTTCAAAGTGCTCACCACAGATCTAGATAAGTTCCTTAGTGGGTCTAGTTTCCAAAATGGGGTCACTTTTTTGTGGTTTCCACTGTTTAGGCACATCAGGGGCTGTGCAAAGGGAACATGACGCCCAACAAAGTCTGCATTCCAAAACGTCATTAATTCCCTTCCTAGCCCTGCCGTGTGCCCAAACAGTGGTACCCCCCACATATGAGGTATCAGCGTACTCAGGACAAAATGAACAACAACTTTTGGGTACCAATTTCTTCAGTTATCCTTGGGAAAATAAAAAAAATGAGGGACTAAAAATCATTTTTGTGGGAAAAAGTAGGATTTTTTATTTTCATGAATGGGCATTATTAACTTTAGTGAAAGAATTGGGGGTTTAAAGTGCTCACCACAGATTTAGATAAGTTCCTTAGGGGGTGTGGTATCCAAAATGTCATCACTTGTGGGGGATTTCCACTGTTTAGGCACATCAGGGGCTTTGCAAACGGAGCATGACGCCCATCAAAGTCTGCATATCAAAACGTCATTACTTCCCTTCTGAGCCCTGCCGTGCACCCAAACAGTGATTTTCCCCAACATATGGGTATCGACGTACTCAGGAGAAATTGAACAACAACTTTATCTGCCCATTTTCTCCTTTTACCCTTGTGAAAATTGTTTGTAAAAGTAATTTTTGTGACTTAAACTTTAAATGTTCATTTTTTCCTTCCACGTTGATTCGGCTCCTGTGAAGCACCTTAAGGGTTAATAAACTTCTTCAGTGTGGTTTTGAGTACCTTGAGGGGTGCAGTTTTTAGAATGGTGCCATTCTTGGGTGTTTTCTGCCATATAGACCCCTAAAGGTGACTTCAAAGGTGACGTGGTCCCTTAAAAAATGGTTTTGTAAATTTTGTTGTAAAAATGAGAAATCACTGGTCAACTTTTAACCCTTACAACTTCCTAAAAATAAATATTTTTGTTTCCAAAATTGTGCTGATGTAAAGTAGACATATGGGAAATGTTATTTAGCAACTATTTTTTGCGACATATTTCTCTGATTTAAGGCCATAAAAATTAAAATTTTGAAAATTGCAAAATTTTTAAAATTTTCGACCATATTTCCATTTTTTTCATAAATAAATGCAAGTTATATCAATGAAATTTTACCACTACCATGATGTACAATATGTCCCGAGAAAATATTCTCAGAATCGCGAAGATCCTTTGAAGCGTTCCAGAGTTATAACCTCATAAAGTGACAGTGGTCAAAATTGTAAAAATTGGCCCGGTCATTAACTAGCAAACCACCCTTGGGGGTTAAGGGGTTAACCCCTTCCCGACCTGTAACGCAGCGTATGCGTCATGAAAACCTGTGCCTTCCCGACCTATGATTCAGTGTATGTGTCATGGTGGAATCGCGTTCCTGCGGGACAGGTGACCAGGTCAATGAAATGTCACCTGACCCGCAGGTACAGGAGGACCTGTTCTTGACCCCGGGGGGGTGGTTTTTCACCCCTATGGCTAAGATCACTTCTGGTGACCTCTGTGTCACCCCCATATCTGATTGGAGCTAGCGTTCATGTGACACTATCCCTCCAATCAGATGTGGAGGGGCGTAGTAAAGTATGGCTGCCTTCGCTCTTCAGCCTCATCTCATCCGTGGAGGCTGAAGAGTGAGGTCCCTGCCTGCTCTCCTGCTGCCCTGTAGCTGCTGACTGACCGCAATTGCCACCACTGCTGCTGCCACTGCTGTAGCTGCCATTCAGTACTCCCCTCAGCTGCCCTCTGCTCCCGCTGCCATCCGATTACACCCCCCGGCCTCTGGTCCCTCCCCCACCCCAGTGATTACCCCCTGCCCCAGTGATCACCTTCCCTGCTTCTGCCAGCTCCTGACAGCCCCCTCCTGCCCCCTGTGATCACCCCCTGCCCCAGTATTCACCCCTCCGACCCTGTGATCACCCCCTGCCCCAGTGATCACCCCCCTGTCCCATGATACACCCCCCTGCCCCAATGATCACCTTCCCTGCTGTTACTTCTGACTCATGACTGCCCCTCCTGGCTCCCATGATCACTCCCTTCTCCAGTGATCACCCCCCACCTCAGTGATCACCCCTCTCACCCCAGTGATAACCCACCTGTCCGGTGATTACCCCCCTGCCCCAGTGATCACCTTTCCTGCTGCCGGCTCCTGACTGCCCCCTCCTGCCCCCAGTGATCACCCCCATGCCCCAGTGATCACCTCCTGCCCTGGTGATCACCCCCTTCCCCAGTGATCACCTTCCCTGCTGCTGCTGCCAGCTCCTGACAGCCCACTTCTGCCCCCGATGATCACCCCCTGTCCCGGTTATCACCCCCCTGCCCCAGTGATCACACCCCTGCTCCAGTGATCACCCACTGCCCCAGTGATCACCCCCTGCCACGGTGATCCCTACTGTCCCATTGATCACCCCCTGCCCCAGTGATCACCTCTCCTGCTGCTGCAGCCTCTCCTGACAGCCCCCTCCTGCCCCCCAGTGATCACCCCCTGCCCCAGTGATCACCCCTCTGCCACAGTGATCACCCCCTGCTAAAGTAATCACCCCTTGCCCTGGTGATCACCCCCCTGCCCCAGTGATCAGCTTCCCTGCTGATGCTGCCGGCTCCTGACAGCCCCCTCCTGCCCCCAGTGGTTACCCCCTGCCCCGGTGATCACCCCCACCTCAGTGATCACCCCCCTGTCCCGGTGATTACCCCCCTGCCCCAGTGATCACCCCCTGCCCCGGTGATCACCCCCACCTCAGTGATCACCCCTCGTCCCGGTGATTACCCCCCTGCCCCAGTGATCACCTTCCATGCTGCTGCATCTCCTTAGCCCCCTCCTGCCCCCGCACCTGACAGCCCTCTCCTGCCCCTGACAGCCCCCCACGCCGGACAGCCTCCTCCTGCAGTAGAAAATTTCACCAAACACTTGCACATACACACGCACAAGCATACCATAATAAAGTTTAGCTTTTTTACACACACGTACACACCAGACACACAATGTCCCGCTCATCCCAGTCACAAAGGCTGTACTCAGCTGAGGAGGCATATGCCATTACTGCCTCTGAAACTGATAGTGAGGGAGAGGACCCCACTTTTCTCTATTCCTCCCAATCTTCCTCCCTCAGTGACACAGACTTACCACCACCAAGATGTCGCAGGACAAGAAATCATCCGGAGCCCAGGGTAGAAGAGCCGGAGGCCGGGAGAGAAGAGCCGGAAGCGGGGAGAAGACCCACAGCCAAGTGTGAGTAACCACCAACCTAGTGCTAGTCACGCCCAACCTAGCACTAGTGCCCCCATTTCGACCCCCTTCCCTGAAAATTTAGCTTCGCGGATTCCTGATTTCGTTCCCCAATCAGTAATCCAGTTCGAGACTGCCAACTTCAGGGAAATAGACTTTTTTAAAGTCTATTTCTCTGAGTCAATTGTCAGTCTTATAGTGGAGCAAACCAACTTGTACGCCCTGCAATTTTTTGCCCAACACCCTAATTCATCATTTTCAACTTGGAGTCCCATTGACTCTGCAGAAATGATGAAATATTGCAGACTGGTCCTTCACATGGGGATTGTGAATAAACCAGAAATTCGCCAATACTGGAGTATTGATATTTTATATCAAACTCCAATATTTGGCATGGTTATGTTTCGCAAACGTTTAGAGGCGATTCATAGGTTTCTCCATTTTAGGGACAACATGGACAGCCTTCCCCGCGATGACTCGAATTTTGATAGACTGTTCAAAATTTGGCCGGTTATCGAACACTTCAGCAACAAGTTTGCTGAAGTGTACATTCCCCAAAGGGAAATTTGTGTGGATGAATTGCTCATCCACTTCAAAGGGAGACTTCAATTCCATCAGTACCTGCCCAGCAAGAGGGCAAGGTACAGGATAAAACTCTATCAGCTGTGTGAGAGTACCTCAGGCTACACTCACAGCTTTAGAGTTTACCAAGGGAAGGACAGCAGGATCCAGCCCCCAGAATGTCTACCTGCTCTGGGGGTGAGTGGGAAAATAGTGTGGGATTTGGTCCACCCACTGCTTGATAAAGGTTACCATCTGTACGTTGATAACTTTTATACAAGCTTCCCACACTTTCAATCCCTCTCTGCCAGAGGTACCGCAGCTTGCGGTACAGTGCGCAGAAACCAAAGGGGTCTCCCTTTGTTGCTAATTGAGCAGACTTTCTCAAAGGGTGAAAGCCGAGCCCAATGTAGTGGCAACATGCTTGTGTTCAAGTTCAAAGACAAAATGGATGTCTTTTTCTTGAAAACAATCCATGGTTCCAGCACCACGGCCACCACTGTTAGAGGTACCCCAGCAAAGGTCCACAAACCGGACTGTGCCCTGGGGTACAACAAACACATGAGGGGAGTTGATCTTTCTGATCAAGTCCTCCAGACCTATAGTGCCTTGCAGAAGACGAAGGTGTGGTATAAAAAACTGGCTGTGCACATCACACAAATGGCACTGTATAACGCATACGTGCTATCACGATGTGCAGGCCAGACCAACAACACCTTCCTTCATTTCCAGGAGTCAGTGATAAAGACCCTGATATTTGGAGACAAGGAAGGAGCCGGCTCCAGTACCCTGGAACTCAAGTTTCCCTTATGGTAAGGGCAACATTTTTCCCGTGAGGGGAGAGCAAGAAAAAGGTGTTGGGTATGCTATTAAAGTAGGATAAGAAGGTTAACTCGTTTTCATTGTGAAACATGTCCTTACAAACCTGGACTGTGTTTGAATGAATGCTTCACAATTCATCACATGTCCGTGGACTAAACACATCCTGACACCCCCTACAGAACTCACCCACACCAGCCTGACATACAGTACACAACACCACACACACACAAACATGATGTACACTAAAACACACACACCAACCTGACATACACCACACCACACAAACCTGACATACACCACATCAGGTTGTTGTGTGTATGTGGTGTATACTACACCACAAACACCAACGTGACGTACACTACACCGCACCATACACCAACCTGACATGCACTACACCACACCATACACCAACCTGACATACACTACACTACACAAACCAACCTGATGTAGCGTGTCAGGTTGTTGTGTGTAGTGTAGTGTACGTCAGGATGGTGTGTGGGTGGTGTATACTACGTGTGTGTGACTAAAAATTAAATGTTCATTTTTTCCTTCCATGTTGCTTCTGCTGCTATGAAACACCTGAAGGGTTAATAAACTTCTTGAATGTGGTTTTGATCAGCTTGAGTGGTGCAGTTTTTAGAATGGTGTCAGTTTGGGTATTTTCAGCCATATAGACCCCTCAAACTGACTTCAAATGTGAGGTGGTCCCTAAAAAAATGGTTTTGTAAATTTTGTTGTAAAAATGAGAAATTGCTGGTCAGCTTTTAGCCCTTATAAGTTATAACCCTTATAATTTCCTAACAAAAAAAAATTGTTTCCAAAATTGAGCTGATGTAAAGTAGACATGTGGAAAATGTGATTTATCAATTATTTTGTGTCACATAACTCTCTGGTTTAACGGAATAACAATTCAAAATTTGAAAATTGCAAAATTTTTTAAAATTTTCGCCAAATTTTCGATTTTTTCACAAATAAACAAAACAATGATCGACCTAAATTTACCACTATCATGAAGCCCAATATGTCACGAAAAAACTATCTCAGAATCACTAGGATCTGTTGAAGCGTTCCTGAGTTATTACTTCACACTTTAGAGTCTACTAAATCTTTCTGAAGGTCTTTTGCAGTCAAGCGAGGGTTGTGATTTGCCTCTCTCACTGAAATTTTGCTTGGTCTTCCAGACCATATCTTTACCTCCACTGTTCCCATTAACTACCAATTCTTAATTACATTTGAACTGAGAAAAAAGCAACTTGAAAATGTTTTGCTATCTTATTATAGCCTTCTCCTGTTTTGTGGGTCTCCACCATTTTCATTTTTAGAGCTTCTTATAAGAACCCATGGCTTCTGTTTTTTGGCATAAGGTTAAAGGAGGCTGGATACTTATAACATTGGAAAATTTGCATCATCTGACCTTTCCTAACGATTATGGAGAACAAGCAATAACTCTAACATGCTAATTAAGGCCTGAAAACATTGGTTAAAGATATCTGAGCCCAAAAATGTCCAAGAGTACCCAAACTTTTGCATTGGCACATTTTCTTTGTAATTTTTAAAATGTGAAAAATTAAAATATATATTTTTTTTGCCTAAAATAAAAGGAAGTGTGTCATCTTTAGCTTTAGCCCTTTTAGAGATCATTTTATTTTTAACTTGCTTAACTATTCAAAATAACAGTAATTTTGAACAGGAGTGCTCAAACTTTTACATACCACTGTAAAATGCAACTAATTCATTCACAGGTTTCTGTAGCAGGTAACTTTTCATTAATTCAATAGGCAGGAGCAGCCATGCATCTTCATTCCCATTCTCTATCCATATTGCCACTACTGGCCAGTACTCTTGTGGAAATGGCAAAAGTTATACCATCTTTGGTCAACTTTAGATTTATGCATATATTGCTGCTTATTAAGGTGTGTAACACCAGGGTTCTGATATTAACACCTGGGTCCATACACTGCTCTATGTATGCACTCATGCTGAAGCTCAGATCTTTTTTTTGTAGAGTGATCACTGAACAACTCTGAATAGTCTTTTAAATGACCAGTGGGGTTCTCTGGGCCTAGATGCCATCAATCTACAGGATATTAAATGACAAAACAACATCAACAAAAGACTGTCGAATGTTTAGCTACTAAAATGGTTGTAATTACAATTACATTCCATTGCTTTTTATGATGAAAGCGATAATGACACTTTTTGTTACTACAAGACTATATACTAATTTAACTAATCCTCTCTAGAATTTATCAAGAGCAAACAAATAATTGATAGAACTTAAATGTCCCAGATTTATCATAGTAAATTGCTGGATAATTAATTTAGCACATCTTTAGACACGTTTCAAAGTTTACCACAATATCTTGGCTTTTTTAATTATGCCCAAATGCTCTTTTTGGCACATTTTGTGGTGCAGGTACTGGATCCCACTTCAAACCCCTTTTTTTCACAAATCTATACTGTTTTACCACTAACTTCACCCCTTTTTCAGTTTTCAGTTTAATGTTATCTGATCCTTGCTGCTTTCTGCACCATAACTTTTTGATCTAGGATTTGTGCAAATGAAGCATCTTGGAAACCTGCTAAAAGTATTACATTATTAGCCTAGTGAATGAGATTTCACAAAATCTTATGCACACAATGTGAAAATATCCAACCAAAGATGTAAACTGAACTTTTTCAAACACAGATGTTACAAAGATTTATGCCATCACTCACAGTATTACTTGATCTACTTGTGGTATTGTATATTATACCGTGTATCTACAGTCATGGCCAAAAGTTTTGAGAATAATAATAATAATAATCTTTATTTATATAGAGCCATCATATTCCGCAGCGCTTTACAGTTTAACAGTTTCAGAACACAAGTCATAAGTAACAACGTTAATACAATAATTAAAGCAAAATAAGCCGCCCCTACTCGTGAGAGCTTACAATCTACAATTGAACATTGAATGACACAAATATTATATTTTCACATGATCTGCTGCCCTCTGGTTTTTATGTGTGTGTTTGACAGATGTTTTTATCACAGACAGAAATATAATTGCAAACATATGAGTAACAAAAGCTTATATTGACAGAATGAGTTAATGCAGCAAGTCAATATTTGCAGTGTTGACCCTTCTTCTTCAGGACCTCTGCAATTCTCCCTGGCATGCTCTCAATCAACTTCTGGACCAAATCCTGACTGATAGCAGTCCATTCTTGCGCAATCAATGCTTTCATTTTGTCAGAATTTTTAGGTTTTTGTTTGTTCACCTGTCTCTTGATGATTGACCATAAGTTCTCAATGGGATTAAGATCACGGGAGTTTACAGGCCATGGACCCAAAATCTCTATGTTTTGTTCCCTGAGCCATTTAGTTATCACCTTTGCTTTATGGCAAGGTGCTCCATCATGCTGGAAAAGGCATTGTTGATCGCCAAACTACTCTTGGAGGGTTGGGAGAAGTTGCTCTTGGAGGACATTCTGGTACCATTATTTATTCATGGCTGTGTTTTAGGCAAGACTGTGAGAGAGCCGATTCCCTTGGCTGAGAAGCAACCCCACACATGAATGGTTTCAGGATGCTTAACAGTTGGCATGAGACAAGACTGGTGGTAGCGCTCACCTTGTCTTCTCCGAATGAGGCGTTTTCCTGATGTCCCAAACAATCGAAAAGGGGATTCATGAGAGAAAATAACTTTACCCCAGTCCTCAGCAGTCCACTGCCTGTACCTTTTGCAGAATAACAGTCTGTCCATGATGTTTTTTCTGGAGAGAAGTGGCTTCTTTGCTGCCCTCCTTGAGACCAGGCCTTGCTCCAAGAGTCTCCGCCTCACAGTGCGTGCAGATGCACTCACACCTGCCTGCTGCCATTCCTGAGCAAGCTCTGCACTGCTGGTAGCCCGATCCCGCAACTGAAACACTTTTAAGAGACGGCCTGGCGCTTGCTGGTCTTTCTTGGGCGCTGTAAGGTTCTTTGTCTCTGTTGACATGTTCCTTGAAACTCAGTTTTCCGTCGGCCAGTTTGCTTTCTGTCTTTCTGCAGCTCTTGCCCTCAGTTAATATGGAGTTTCCAGTTTTCATGTTCCCGCCCTGATTCTTCCCTCTTGCTTCTTAAGCAGCCTCAGCTGAACAATCAGTGCTCCTGAATCAAGCCTCAGTCAGTCTGTGACCTGACTCCTGGAAGCCTTGGACTTGTACTCCAGCTATTCCCTACTGAGGAACCTTGGAACACTTTTGGACTCTGGAAACCTGCTGTTTGGTGAATCCATGTTTGCAGAGGAATTACGGTACAGAGAAGAGATCCTGAACCTGCTTTGGAGATTTATTGTAGTGCTTGAAGTTACTCTGGCCTGCTGTGTCTCCTGTCGCTGTTCCTGCAAACTGTGTGAACTTTTCAGCATGCTTGTGTGAAGTAATACAAGTCATTTCATTTCAACCTATGTCTCCTGTGTTTTCCTCGCACCCAAGCACAAGACGCAATAGGAACTGTACACTATATATGACAAGATTCAGGAGCCAATGTTTAGTGTCTGCTGGGTCTGGGAAAGCCGTGTCTGCTGTGACTGTGGATATCAGATGTCCGTTTAATACCTTATGTGATGACAGTGGTTGTGACTTCTCACAACCATTCCAGGTGAGCGCATTCCCTTAAAATTTTACTCTGGAGTGTTACCACAGGTAAACACTATTGTTTTTTTTTTCCTTTCCTCTTCTCCTTCCAGCACTTCTGCCTTAAAAGATCTGGAAGATGGAGGCCCGCATAAAGGAACTTTGCGGAGTGACTGATACAATCCTTTCAGATGTACAGACTTTAAAAACCCGTTTTGCAAGCCTACAGGACCTCACTAATCATAATTTGCAAGTGTTTGGACAGACTACCCAGGAATTGCGAGCCAGGATTGAGGCTCTAGAGGAACGAGCCCAGGCTCCTGCCATAACCCCAAGTTCTGGGATCCCCAAATTACCTCCTTTTCGTTTTGGCGGTGAACGTGAGAAATTCAGGGATTTATTAATCAATGCAATTTATTTTTCTCTGCACATGCTTCACAATTTCCCACTGAACGATCCAAAGTGCTTACTA
Source organism: Oophaga sylvatica (assembly GCA_033576555.1). NCBI lineage: Eukaryota > Metazoa > Chordata > Amphibia > Anura > Dendrobatidae > Oophaga > Oophaga sylvatica. The sequence continues at coordinate 313,226,880 of JARQOD010000004.1, forward strand.
TAATCATGTTGCTTACCAATAAGGCTTTGATGTGGGCAAACCCTCTGATTGAGACTGAGGATGATTGTTTGAATCACCTTGATGCTTTTATTTCAGCCATGGGGCAGGTGTTTGATGACCCCAATCGAGGTGCAACAGCTGAAGCAGCCATGTTAACTTTGCGCCAAGGTAAGCGTTCAGTAGCCGAATATGCCCTGGATTTCAGGAGATGGGCTCTTGATACCACTTGGAACACTTCCGCTAAAAAATCTATTTTTCGGAAAGGGTTGTCTCCACTGATTAAGGATGAACTTGCTCGTGCCGACCCTCCCACTGCGTTAGGTGACTTTATTAACTATTGTATCCGTATTGATGCTCATCTGACTGAACGCAGACAAGAGAGATGGTTCGAAAATAATCGCACTAACCTTTTACTACCTCCCTCCTCAGCTAAGGAACCTTTGAGTAGGATCACAAGGGAACCAGAACCTGAACCCATGCAGGTGGACTCTTTACAAAGACGGGTTAGTGATGCACGCAAAGAACATCGTATAAAAGAAAATCTATGTTTTTACTGTGGTAAGTCAGGGCACTTCATTATAAACTGCCCCAGCCGTTCTCGTAAGACTACTGCAGCAGTCATTCACTGTGAGTGTTGCGAGAGGAGCTCTGTCATGTCCGAGCCTCAGGCTCCAGAGAGATCTGCTGCAAGAGATCTTGATTTCTCGGACTTAAACTCTGTTAGTTCTGGGGACGATGACGGTATAAACGCTGCAATTTTTCAAGTTTCCTCAGCGGTGTCCCAGCTGAGTTGTAAAAGAAACAATTCTCATTGCTTCCTTTCCATCAAACTCTGGGTTGACTCAGTCTGGGTGTCTAGCTCTGCTATGATCGACTCAGGAGCAAGTGGAAATTTTATGGATATCTCCTTTGCTCTGAAACAGGGGATACGTTCAGTGAAGAAGGCTACTCCAGTACAGATGGAGACTGTGGATGGCTCTCTACTGACTTCTGGACCTTTGAGGGTCCTTATGGGTAAAGATCATCAGGAGAAAATGTCTTTTATGTTTATCTCTTCTCCCCACTTTCCCATTATTCTAGGGCTACCATGGCTGCAGGCGCAGAATCCTACGATTAACTGGGAGACCAAGGAATTACACTTTCCGGAGAAACAGATGAGTCAAGGAGTTTCAGCTTGCTCTGTTCCTAAAGGAACCATGTCAGTCCCTGAACTACCAGCTGTATACCAGGACTATGTGGATTTATGTGACAAGAAGAACGCTGATAAGCTTCCTCCTCACCGTCCATATGATTGTCCAATTGAATTATTGCCTGGAGCCGAGATACCTTTTGGTAAGATCTACCCCCTAGCGGGGCCCGAGCTAAAAGCTTTGAAGGATTATATAGACGAAAATTTAGCCAAGGGCTTCATACGCCCCTCTTCATCTCCCGCAGGTGCACCCATCTTCTTTGTGAAGAAGAAAGATGGATCTCTGAGATCCTGCATAGACTATAGGGAACTCAATAAGGTTACTATTAGAAACCATTATCCATTGCCTTTAATCCCTGAATTGTTGGAGAGAGTGCGGCATGCCAAAATTTTCTCTAAACTGGATCTCCGTGGGGCCTATAACTTGGTCCGTATTAGACCTGGGGATGAATGGAAGACTGCTTTCAGGTCACGCTATGGACACTTTGAATATCTAGTTATGCCTTTTGGTCTGAGTACCGCCCCAGCCACTTTCCAACACTTCGTGAATGATATCTTCAGGGATCTCCTAGATACATTTGTGGTGATTTATCTGGATGATATTCTAATTTTTTCTAACTCCACAGAGGAACATCATGGACATGTGAGAATGGTCTTAGAACGCCTAAGACAAAACCATCTCTACATCAAACTTGAAAAATGTGAATTCCATAGGACCGAAATTCAATTTCTAGGGTATGTACTATCTACGCAAGGGATTAGTATGGATGGAAGCAAGACCCAAGCCATCAAGGATTGGCCAATTCCTAGAAATGTGAAGGAGGTGCAGCGTTTCATCGGGTTTGCCAACTTCTATAGACGTTTCATTAAGAATTTTTCTGAGGTAGTGTCACCTATCACCCAACTTACCCGGAAACAGTCTAGGTTCTCCTGGACCCCGCAAGCTCAGGAAGCATTTTCCTGTTTAAAGGATAAATTTACCACCGCACCTATCTTAGTACATCCCAACCCCGAGCTTGCCTTCATAATAGAGGTGGATGCTTCAGACTGTGCCGTTGGAGCTATACTCTCTCAGAGAACAGGTGAGAAGAATGTCTTGCATCCCTGTGCCTTCTTTTCCCAGCAATTGTCTTCGGCTGAGAGGAACTACGATGTGGGCAATAGAGAATTGTTGGCCATTATTGCCGCCTTCAAGGAATGGAGACACCTTCTTCAGGGACTGCACAGCAAATAGTCGTCCTGACAGACCATCGTAACCTTGAATTTATCATGTCGGCTAAGTGCCTGACTCCTCGCCAGGCTCGCTGGAATCTTTTCCTAACCAATTTAATTTTGTCATTTCTTATAGACCAGGATCGCGCAATGGAAAGGCTGATGCACTCTCTAGGATTCATTCAGCAGAGACACGTCCACTTACTCCTCCTAAGACTATTCTTCCTGACTCTAGATTCCTGGGAGTGATTCATAATCAAGACCTACTTAAGGACATCAAGGAAGCATACCATGCGGATTCTTTGTTGGCTCAACCCCCAAGGGACGTAAGTCTTGTCTTTAAGAATGGTGTGTGGATTCAGGGACAACGTCTGTATATACCTGAAACAGTCAGATTGAGAGTATTGCAACTCATCCACGATTCCAAGATAGCCGGGCATAGGGAATTCTAAAGACACAAGAATTTCTTTCTCGTTTCTTTTGGTGGCCCACTTACAGGAAAGATGTCTTAAACTATGTCACTTCATGTGAAGTCTGTGCAAGATGCAAAACACCTCGCTCCTCACCAACTGGTCTGTTGCAACCTCTTCCCACCCCGTCCCGCCCGTGGGGATCCATTTCTATGGACTTCATTGTGGAGTTACCAACCTCTCAAGGGAAGAACACCATTCTAGTGGTGGTTGACCGTCTAACAAAGGCAGCTCATTTTATCCCTTGTGTCGGCTTACCCACTGCAAAACAGACATCAGACTTGATGATTAAGAATGTGTTTCGCTTACATGGAGTACCGGATGAGGTTATTTCGGATCGAGGGGTGCAATTCACTTCAAGGTTTTGGCAAAATTTCTGTGCAGCATTGGACATTAAAGTAAACCTTTCTTCTGCTTTTCATCCCCAGACTAATGGACAGACAGAACGAACCAATCAGACCCTGGAGCAGTATCTCCGCTGTTTTATCTGCCACCTACAGGATGATTGGGTGGATCTACTTCCACTGGCTGAGTTCTCTTATAACAACTCTCAGAGCTCCTCCAATAAGCAGTCTCCTTTTTACGCCAATCTAGGTTATCATCCTAACATTCTTCCTCGATTTCCCATAGATACGCCCTTGCCGGCAGTGGCTGAAAGAATCACTTCTTTACAAAAGAATATGGATTTTCTAAAGGAAAATCTAGAATTGGCTCAGGAAAGGTACAAGAAAGCAGCAGATAAATTTCGTAAACCTGCACCAGCTTTCAAGGTAGGAGATTTGGTCTGGCTGTCAACCAGAAATCTTAAATTAAAGATTCCATCGTCTAAATTGGGACATAATTACATTGGACCTTATAAGATCAATAAGATTATAAGTGCTGTTGCTTGTCGTCTTCAACTGCCCAGAACTATGAGAATCCACCCTGTCTTTCATGTATCCCTACTAAAGGCTGCAACATCCAATACGTTTCCTGGACGTTCTTCTCCTTGCCCTGACCCAGTGCTGGTCGATGGTCAGGAAGAATTTATGGTGGAAAGGATTCTAGATTCCAGGTTGTACAGAAATCAGTTGCAATATTTGATTAAATGGCAGGGCTACCCAGTGGAGGACAACTCATGGGAACCAGTCAATAATGTAAATGCTCCTCGCCTGCTCTGCCAGTTTCATCAGAGGTACCCTGACAAGCCTGGTCTGAGGTCATCCGGAGGTTGTCCCTAAGGGGGGAGTAATGTAAGGTTCTTTGTCTCTGTTGACATGTTCCTTGAAACTCAGTTTTCCGTCGGCCATTTTGCTTTCTGTCTTTCTGCAGCTCTTGCCCTCAGTTAATATGGAGTTTCCAGTTTTCATGTTCCCGCCCTGATTCTTCCCTCTTGCTTCTTAAGCAGCCTCAGCTGAACAATCAGTGCTCCTGAATCAAGCCTCAGTCAGTCTGTGACCTGACTCCTGGAAGCCTTGGACTTGTACTCCAGCTATTCCCTACTGAGGAACCTTGGAACACTTTTGGACTCTGGAAACCTGCTGTTTGGTGAATCCATGTTTGCAGAGGAATTACGGTACAGAGAAGAGATCCTGAACCTGCTTTGGAGATTTATTGTAGTGCTTGAAGTTACTCTGGCCTGCTGTGTCTCCTGTCGCTGTTCCTGCAAACTGTGTGAACTTTTCAGCATGCTTGTATGAAGTAATACAAGTCATTTCATTTCAACCTATGTCTCCTGTGTTTTCCTCGCACCCAAGCACAAGACGCTATAGGAACTGTACACTATACATGACAGGCGCCCTGGAGCCTTTTTGGCAACAATGGAACCTCTCTCCTTGAAGTTCTTGATGATGCGATAGATTGTTGACTGAGGTGCAATCTTTCTAGCTGCGATACTCTTCCTTGATAGGCCATTTTTGTGCATTGCAATGATGACTGCACGTGTTTCTTTAGAGATAACCATGGTTAACAGAAGAGAAACAATGATGCCAAGCACCAGCCTCCTTTTAAAGTGTCCAGTGGTCTTATTCTTACTTAATCATGACAGATTGATCTCCAGCCATGTCCTCATCAACGCCCACACCTGTGTTAATGGAGCAATCACTGAAAAGAGGTTAGCTGGTCCTTTTAAGGCAGGGCTGCAATGATGTTGAAATGTGTTTTGGGGGATAAAGTTCATTTTCTAGCCAAATATTGACTTTGCAAGTAATTGCTGTTAAGCTGATCACTCTTTATAACATTCTGGAGAATATGCAAATTGCCATTAGAAAAAGTGAAGCAGTAGACTTTGTAAAAATTAATATTTGTGTCATTCTCAAAACTTTTGGCCATGACTGTATGTCCAAAGGTATATTTACGTCTCACAACACATGAGTTTAACACCTTAATGACCACAGATACGCCTTTTAATGGCGGCACTTAATGGTACTTAAACCCCCAGCGTCGGGATTTCTCTGGGGTTTTGGCTGCCGTGGGTAGCAGAGACCATAGAGAACATGATTCGGATTGTTTTTTACTAACCACGGTGTTGTGATCGCCGTTATTAACGATATCACGGCAACTGCAAAAAAAAAAGTCAGATTTTCCAATTAATTTCTCTCCCCTCTGATGTGATTGCACATCAGAGGAGAGAGAAATAGGGTCCCTCTATCACCCCCCCAGTACCTCCAGAATCCCTGTATGCCCCCTGAAGTCTTCGGGCCCGCTGAGATCTGCCGGCCAGCACCTGGCAACAATAGAAAATTTTCCTATTGGTTCATTTTCATCACTATGATAGACCCTATCACAGTGATCAAATAAAAAAAATAGTAAATCAAACCCCCCTTTATCACCCCCTCAGTTAGGGAAAAATAATAAAATTAAAAAATATTTATTTCCATTTTTCCATTAGGATTACAGTTGGGCTAAAGTGAGTTGGGCTAATGTGCGTTGGGCTAAAGTTAGGGTTAGGGTTTGGGCTAAAGTTAGGATTAGGGTTAGGGCTAAAGTTAGGGTTAGAGTTGGGGCTAAAGTTAGGGTTGGGATTAGAGTTGGGCTAAAGTTAGGGTTAGGGTTGGGGCTAGAGTTGGGGTTAGGGTTGGGATTAGGATTAGGGGTGGGATTAGGGTTAGGGGTGTGTTAGGGTTAGAGGTATGTTAGGGTTAGGCTTGTGGTTAGTGTTATGGCTAGGGTTGGGATTAGGGTTATGGTTGAGATTAGGGTTAGAGATGTGTTGGTGTTAGGGTTGTGGTTAGGTTTATGATTAGGATTGGGATTAGAGTTAACGGTGTGTTGGGGTTAGGTTTGGAATTAGAATAGGAGGGTTTCCGCCGTTTAGGCACATCAGGAGCTCTCCAAATGCGAAATTGCGTCGGATCTCAATTCCAGCCGTTTCTACTGTCTAGGCACATCAAGAGCTATGAAAACACAACATGATGCCCGCAGACCATTCCATCAAAGTCTGCATTCCAAAACGTCACTACTTTCCTTCCGATCCCCGACATGTGCCCAAACAGTAGTTTTCTCCCACATATGGTGTACCAGTGTACTCAGGACAAATTGGACAACTTTTGGGGTCTAATTTCTTCTGTTACCCTTTGGAAAATAAAAACTTTGGGAGCAAAAAGATCATTTTTGTGGAAAAAATATGATTTTTTATTTTCACTGCTCTACGTTAAAAACTTCTGTGTACTCAGGACAAATTGGGCAACTTTGGGGGTCTAATTTCTTCTGTTACCCTTCGGAAAATAAAAATAAAAATGGATTTTTATTTTCACTGGTCTACGTTATAAACTTCTGTGAAGCACTTGGGGGTTCAAACTGCTCACCACACATCTAGATAACTTTCTTGGGTGGGTATAGTTTCCAAAATGGTGTCACTTTCTACTGTTTACGCACATCAGGGACATTGCATCCAATCTCTATTCCAGCCAATTCTGCATTGAAAAAGTTAAATGGCGCTCCTACCATTCCGACCTCTGCCGTGCGCCCAAGCAATAGTTTACCCCCACACATGGGGTATCAGCATATTCAGGAGAAACTACACAACAAATGTTATGGTTCATTTTCTATTTTTACACTTGTTAAAATAAAAAAAAATTGGTTCTGAAATAAAATGTTTGTGAAAAAAGTTAAATGTTAATTTTTTCCTTCCGCATTGCTTCAGTTCCTGTGAAGCATGTAATGTGTTAATTAACTTCTTGAATGTGGTTTTGAGCACACTGAGGAATGCAGTTTTTAGAATGGTGTCACTTTTTGGTATTTTATGTCATGTACACCCCTCAAAGTGACTTCAAATATGATGTGGTCCCTAAAAAAAATGTTTTTTGTAAATTTTGTTGTAAAAATGAGAAATCGCTGGTCAAATTTTAACCCTTATAACTTTCTAACAAAAAATAAAATTTTATTTCCACAATTGTTCTTATGTAAAGAAGATATGTGGTAAATGTTATTTATTAAGTATTTTGAGTGACATACCACATATACTCAAATATAAGCCGACCCGAGTAAAAGCCTAGGCACCTAATTTTGCCACAAAAAAACAGTATAAGCCTAGGGTGGGAAATGCAGCAGCTAGTGGTAAATTTAAGAAAGAAAAATAGATACCAATAAAAGCAAAATTAATTGAAACATCAGTAGGTTAAATGTTTTTGAATATCCATATTGAATCAGGAACCCCATATAATGCTCCATACAGTTCATTATGGGCCCCATAAGATGCTCCATACAAAATACACCCCATATAAAGCTCCATGAAGTTCATGATGGGCACCATAAGATGCTCCATATTAAAATATGCCCCATATAATGCTCCATATAGGGTGATGATGGCCCCATAAGATGCTCCATATTAAAATATGCCCCATATAATGCTCCATAAAGATTGATGATTTTCCCATAAGATGCACAGGAAAAGGGCATGCACTAAGCACGTCATTGCGCCCTCTGACCGAACGTCATTGCAGAGAGCCAGAAGACAGAGCGGCGAGCGGCTCTGGAATGGAGACTGGTGAATATCGCAAGTGCCGGGGCTAGAGCAAGTGGCGACACTGGCACCTGGCCCCCATAGTGCGCAGGTGTCCCCACCAGCTCAGGACACCGGCACCTGGCCCCCCAGCGATCAGAGGTGAGTATGTATTTTTTTATTATTGCAGGGACCGTGACTCATGTATAAGTCGAGGGGGGTCTTTTTCAGCCAAAGAAGGGGCTGAAAAACTCGGCTTATACAGAAGTATACACGGTATCTCTCTGATTTAAGGGCACAAAAATTAAAAGTTTGAAAATTGCAAAATTGTAAACATTTTTGCCATATTTTCATTTTTTTCCATAAATGAATGCAAGTCATATCAAAGAAAATTTACCACTATCATGAAGTACAATATGTCACAAAAAAGAATCTCAGAATCAGCAGTCAGCGGGATCCGTTAAAGCATTCCAGAGTTATAACCTCATGAAGTGACAGTGACCAGAATTGTAAAATCTTGCCTGGTCATTAAGTACCAAATTGGCTCTGTCACTAAGGGGTTACAGTGAGAGTGCGGGAACATGTTCACGATATTGTGGTGGCAAAAAAAGGAAAGCAATATTGACTCTCTCAAACAAATACCAAATAATTTTAGAAGCCATCATGATTGTAATGCCTCAGTTTTGAAAGTTAGAGGTGTAAGGAGGGTACCTGTGCGATGCTGGGTCCAGAACTGCCAAGGCTGCGTCCAGTGTTGCAGGGGGGGAAGAAAATGGGAGCCGGACAGGACCCATGACCTGGACAGAAGGGGAGTGGTAAACGGGGATGAGAGAGAGTGTAGTGCTGGAAAACCGGAGAGTTCCCGCAGGAGGAAGGAAAAGGCAGGGGCTGACTGCTCTATGCGAAGTGAGGTGAAGCCTGGAGCAGATACCCAGGAGCGGTCCAGTGATGGCTCCCGAGCATAAGTGAGTGCTCAGAGGGACAGCGCCAAGTGAAGCAACATGGCGCGGGTGCATATAGGAATGAGCACCAGGAGCAGCAACGTGGGGAGTGCATCAAGCTATCGGTGGGTGCACAGCAGAGCACACACCGAGTAGAGACTTGTGCAGAGCTCCACACTGGCTCTGCAGATTAATGGACTAGGGGCTCAACGGACAGAATCAGTGACCGCCCATTGCCGCCTGAAGTGGAACCGTGTGTTGGGCGGGGAAGCCTGAAGACGCAGTGTCAGCCTCTGCTAGCCTATCATTATCCTTCAGACCATCAGACTGACAGCGACTAAAGGACAGCAGAGTCATGACAAATTGAATTTGATAGCAAGACTGTTGCGTTGTATCACAATAACACTGTTTTCACCTGCTTGTCCTCTTCCTGTGATCTCCCTGTTATTCCCCTGTTATCTCCCTGCGAGGAGTATACTGATGTAAATTAAACCGCACTTTTGTTAACTCTTGCTCTGCATCCCTGTGTGACTGCATCCTCGTACCTGCATACATTTGGCGTAGTCGACAGGATGAAGTCCATGAACGCAGAGGCAGCAGACCAATCTATCATGAGTGCCCCGAGGTCCAGCTTGCTGATGGGGGCCATGCTCAGCAGTCTCCCAAAATTCATCGGGATAATCTAATTTTGACGGCCCTGGACGGCGAGGCTCGGCGTTCTGTGATGTTTTGGCCCCCATGAATGGGATACTCTGAACAAGGTGATGCAGATTCTAGAAGAGATGCATGGGGATCCCACCAATGTTGGGGAATTACTGATGCGACTGTTTCACCGCATCCAGAGGGAGGAAGAATCTGTAACTCCGTACATTAATATGCTGCAGGAGGTGAATGCGTCTATCGCTAAATGGGATGATGTGGGGGCTATAGTTGCGGGACCACCTGATATAATACTGAGGGATTCATTTGTGGTAGGTCTCAGGGACGTGTCGCTTAAACAACCTTTGTGAGAGAGCCTGCGTACCAAACCACATATGACTCTCTCAGAAATTGGGGCAGAAGCGCATGTGAGAGTGCAGGAACAGGGGACAGCAGTCTTGGCAGTAAAGTTCCGGAGCAATGAGGTACTCACACCACCCGCAGCTGAACCAGAATGGGCCTGAAAAATCCATAAGGAAATACGGGAAATGCGAGAAAAGTGTTCCAGCCTTAGAAGAGTGCCCTTTTCAGCTCAAAATATATCTAGAGAAAGGAGTGAGTCAGAGTCCCGCTTATTTGTTGAGCCTCATCAAGGAACAAGCTAGCCTTGTGCTGAGTGGAATCCAACTTGTTTCAAGCGTGGGCACTCCGGACACTATGGCCGAGGGTGTGCGAGACTGGGATGGTCCCTACCTCAGCAGCTGATTAAACTAGTGGGCTCCGTGGCTGGGGGACACTGCCCAGAGCCTGAAAGACCAAGGAGGAGAGAGGGAAGTCCCAAAGGTTTAATCTCTACCAGCCCTACCATCTGGGCTAAAGTGAACAGGCAAGCCATCCGTTGCTTGATTGATTCTGGATCGCAAGTGACCACCATGCCAGAAGCATATGTTAGGCATCATTTTTCAGAAGTGTCGTGCTCAGAGTGGGGCCCAATGATCAGACTGACGGCGGAAAATCTGTTGCCCATACTGGTCACAGGAGTGGTCTGGATCGAGATTTAAGTGTGCGGTAAGGATGTGAGCTGAAAAAAGGTTGTGTTGGTCACCGGAGATGTCGGTAGCAGGCCTGCAGTGACTCTTGGAATGAATGTACTGAAAGAAATTGGATCTCTCCTAATCAGCAAGCCACAGGAGGCCTTTCTGGACCTTTGGAGTCCGCGAACCCAAAGAGAAAGGTGTTTCAGCAACTAATACAGGCTGACCAGGCCAAGGAAACCTCAAATGAGGGGATAGTTCTGGGAATGGTGATGATTCCTGCAGCTGTTAAACTCATTCTACCGCCTGGTCAGACTGTGCTCACATTGCCAGTATGAGCCTGTACACCCCTCGAGGTTGTGGAAGTGCAGATAAAGCTGAGATCGGTGGATCAAGAACCCCGGGACTCCACGTCACTTGGACATTAACTATAGTCCATGATGGTAACATTGTGGTGCAGTGTGTCAACCTGGGAGAAGATAATCTAGCCTTCCTGCCTAAGAGTGAAGTGGCTCAGGTGCTGGGAATGCCGGAAAAGTTTGTGCAACCGGAGGCCGTGCAGTTAGTTGGCAGTAATGCAAGGAGATCCATGGACACTAGCCTTTACAATGAACCCGGAGCCTCCGCCTCGAAGCATGAAGGAGGGTCATCGAATCTTGGAGCAGTTGTGGACCGAATTGTCGTGACTCTTACGGCAACAGCTGCAAAAGGTGGAAGCTGTACTGGAGTGCTAAAAGGAGGTCTTCATTCATCGTAAAGATGACTTCGGGTGCACCACGGCCATAACACATGAATTTCCTACCGGAAGTGCTGCCCCAGTTCAGGAGAGATATCGACAGATACCGCCTCAGATGTATAAGGAAGTAAAAGAGATGCTGGCTCACATGCTGCAGAGTGTAGTCATACGAGATAGTCAGAGCTTGTGGGCTGCTACCATTGCTTTTATCCGGAAAAAGGACGGAACCCTGCGCTTCTGTGTTGATTACAGATGACTGAATGCTTGTACAGTGCGGGACTCAAATCTATTGCCCAGAATTGAGGAATCTGTCTGCCTTGGGAAAGGCAAAGTACTTTTTGTCCCTGGATCTGGCCAGTAACTACTGGCAGGTGCCCATGGCTGAACACGACCGGTCGAAGATGGCGTTCATACTGCCTATGGGATTATTTGAGTTTAATAGGATGCCCTTTGACCTGACCAACGCTCCCGGGTCGTTTCAGCAGTTGATGGAAAGATGCTTGGGGACTTGAATTTCGAAGCAACATTCATCTATCTTGACACTATCATTGTCTTTGAGGCCACCTTTGAAGAGCATCTTCGGCGGCTGGAGCAAGTGTTGAATCGTCTGCAGAGTCACGGCCTGAAGGTGAAACCCCAGAAATTTCACCTTTTTCGCAAACAAATTGAATATCTGGGAAACATTGCATCTGCTGAAGGAGTGAGGCCTGCTCGTGAAAGAATGGCCCACCCCAACAACAGTGAAAGACGTTTGGGCCTTCTTGGGGCTACTGAAGGTTCGTAAAGATTTTCACCCGTCTTGCTAATCCGCTGCTGGAACTACTAAAGGGAGTGCCATCTGGTTCGAAGAATCGAGCTATTCAAAGGGGAAACAGCCAGAAAGAAGCCTTCAAAGCCATGAAAATGGCCTTGACAGAAGCCCCAATTCTCGCCTATGCGGATTTCTCACAGGCTTTCATTCTTCACACTGATAGAAGTGTATATGGTCTGGCGGCCACACTATCGCAAATGCAGGAAGGAAAGGAATGAGTGATAGCCTATGCAAGCCGGTCTCTTCATGACTCAGAATGAAACTCGGACAATTACAGTTCCTTCAAGTTGGAACTGCTGGCGCTGGTGTGGGCAATGACCGAAAAGTTCACAGAGTATTTTTCAGGGTCAGAAGTCCTGGTGTGTACTGATAATAATTCCCTAGCCCACCTGGAGAATGCAAAATTTGGAGTCTTGGAACAACAATGGCTGGCCCAAATGGCGAAGCATCAATACAAGATCGCTTATCGGGCCGGGGCTGAGAATACACACGCTGATGCACTCTCGAGAGTGACTCATGAGCGGCCTGGACACAAACGAGATGAAGAATTGGAGGCAGAAGAGATTCCTGGTTTTCGGGACCTTGCTAGGTTGTTGGTGGTGACACAGGGACAGATCGGAGAGGCGTCTGGAGAATGGGATGACTGGGTGCAACTCCAGCAAGCAGACAAAGAACTTGCCCTGCTGAAGATGTTCCAGTGGTTACAGAAGCTGGTGTATCACCCCCGATTGAGGACTGAAGTAGAGGAGGCCTGTCAGAGATGTCGGAGCTGTGAACTAGCTAAACCTCCAGGGCAGAGAAACCCGATGCAGACCATCGTGACTTTTGCCCCCCCCCAGAGCTATTGATGATTGACTACTTAGCCGTAGGCCCGGCACATCTTGGGTATGAACATTGTCTGGTGAAGACCGATCACTTAATCAAGTTCGCTGTAGTGACTCCGACCCGGGATCAGACTGCTGAGTCAGCTGCACAGGCCATATGCTGAGGCTTCATCCGGATTATTGGTTGCCCAAAAAGGATCCATTCTGACCAAGGCACTTGCTTCCAAAGTCGAGTGATGGAAGAGTTACATAGTTTGTACCGGATGGAGAAGTCAAGGACTACACCCTATCATCCTCAGGGGAATGAAGCTTGTGAACATTTCGATTGGACATTGATCCAGATGCTCCGAACATTGGAGGAAAATTGGAAGATACGATGGCCTGAGTTCGTGGCTGAACTGGTGTGGGTGTACAACAATCGAGTGCACAGTACAATGGGATGCACCCTATATACCTTGCTGTTCGGGCAAAAGGGACAGATCACCGAGCTGGAGTTAGACCCAGCAGAAGACTACCCGCAGATTTGGGTGTCTTCCTGGGTTCGGGAACACCGACATCGACTACAGACTCTAGTGCAGACAAACTTCCGAGAACTCCAGCATCATGAAACCCGCCTATTCGAGGGACAGCTTTGAGAGCAGGAGATCGGGTGTTGATCCAGAACAAGCAACCCCAGGGAAAACTGGAATATCGATGGGAGAAGACCCAGCATCAGGTGAAACGCCGAGTCAGTTCAGACGGGCCGGTGTATGAAGTCCAGCATGAATGAAAAGAAGGATAGTTCATTGTAGCATGTTGCAGCCCTGTCTGTCCCAAGGCCCTGAGGAAAGAGGAGTGTCGAACATCACGGATGCGCCTACTTCGACAGTTCTCGACTGTGATGAATAAAAGATGTTAGTCTCGTCCCCAGACCTGAATAATTCACTGTCCACCACTCCCAGGGAAGTGAGCACTGAAGTGTCAAAGCCTGAAGCAACAGAAGCGGCAGACTCATCGGACCAAAATATCCCCTCGCTTTCTATCAGTCAACCCGGATAATGGCGATCGGAGCGGGTGACAGCTGGAGTGCCTCCCACTTGGTACGAGCAAGACCAATTCATCTGGCAACGAATCATTCAGGGAGTGGAAGAAAGTGAACGCCTGTTGAAGAAGCTCTCGCCTGTGGAATGGTGAGCTAAAGGAGAGCGCGGGTGTAAGGAGGAAGACCAGGCTGCGGGTACCTGTGCAATGCTGGGTCCGGAACTGACCGAGGCTGCATTCAGTGTTGCAGGGGGAAGGAAATGAGAGACAGACATGACTCATGTCCTAGAGAGAAGGGGGATGAGAGAGAGTGTAGAGTGGGAAAAGCCAGAGAGTTTCCATCAGAAGAAGAAGGCAAGGGGGCCGACTGTGCTCTGTGAAATGAGGTGAAGACTGGAGCAGAGACCCGGAAGGGGTTCAGTGAGGGCTCCCGAGTATCAGTGAGTGGGCAGAGGGATGGGCGCCAAGTGAAGCAGCATGGCGCGGGTACACATAGAAAAGTGCACCAGGAGCAGCAACGTGGGGAGTGCATCAAGCTATCGGTGGATGCACAGCAGAGCATACACTGAGTAGAGACTTGTGCAGAGCTCCACGCTTTGGCTCTGCAGATTAATGGACTAGGGGCTCAATGGGCAGAACCAGTGACCACCCGTTGCCGCTAGAAGTGGAACTGTGTGTTGTGCGAGGAAGCCTGAAGATGCAGTGTCAGTCTCCGCTGGCCTATCATCATCCATCAGACCACAAGCGACTAAAGGACAGCAGTGCCATAACAAGTTGAATTTGATAGCAAGACTGTTGCATTGTATCACAATAACACTGTTTTCACCTGCTTGTTCCCTTCCTGTGATCTCCCTGTTATTCCTGTTATCTCCCTGTGAGGAGTATACTGCTGTAAATTAAATCGCACTCGTTAACCCTTGCTCTGCATCCCTGTGTGACTGCATCCTCGTACTTGCTTACAGAGGCTTCTATCGAGTACTGACTGGCTTTCGTGGGGTAATATTGCTAAATGTTTGTCTCAATGGGAATCTAAATGGATCTGGACACTGGACACAGTACACTCTAATGGTTTAAATGAAATGTGCAGCTTTGCACCATTCTTCTAATGATATCAATTGATTCCCCTCCTATTGCTTTTTATTTTTTTTTAATTGTTTTTAGATCATCTTATAGGGATTTAAGCTTTTTTAATGCATATACTAATATAAGTCCTGTTCTGCAGGTCCTTCTACTCGCCATTTCGGCCTGAAAATTGCACTTGGTTTGTGCGCATGTGCTGTCCCAGTCAGCAGGTCTTTTCGCTAGCCGCATCTCTAACTGAGCCCATGTCATGTCACATAATCTGTCTCAATCATGTGCTAGTCACATGGTCATGATCACGATATGTCACCTGCTCCAACCCCTCACATGACGTGGAGGGTGGATCTTGTGCACCGTGGATCGGCTGCATTGGCCGCATATGACATCATTATGTGAATCCTCATTCGTCTGGGGCAATATTTAGAGTGCCTCCTGCTGGTCTGTCCCCACACCACCTGATGTGCCAAAAGACGTGTTGGATTTGGCACCATTCCAGCAGGAGTAGATGACCACAGGTATTTATATTGTTTAAATTAAATCTACTGCATTTTCTACATATTATGCTTTATATATTCAGCCAGTTGGGTGATATGTAGATTTGTTGGTATATCAGGTCTCTCATTTAATGTATGGATAATTATCCTCTTATTTATTTGACCTTGTATTTGCCTGATATACTCTTTATAATGTTAAAACATTCATCTCCTCCTGCTGTTTTGTCGTCTTAGTGCTTGCTCACTGTGCCTGTGTACAAAATATTTTACATTTTCTTGCATTTCTCTAATAGAGATTTATATTTATTTACTAAGTATGGCTATATCTGTTATGAATAGATTCTATATTTTTGCAAACGAAGCATATTGAAAATCCACTATGTATTACATTATTAGCCTAGTGAATGAGATTTTACAAAATCTCATGCACACAATGTAAAAAAATATCCAACCAAAGATGTAAATTGAACTGTCCACTGTGTGTAGAAAAGCTTGTCACTTTATGCAGCAGATGTTACGTGGCAAACGGCAAATTAGCACCTTTTCCGCAATAAAATTTGAAATGGTGTTTACTGCTAGGTATTTAATTGTGGCTTATTAAAGATCTTGTGATCACATACCCTCATATAGTCTGGTTATAGCCCAACCATTATCCATAAAACCATGATTTCTAATACTTGCATTGATGAAGTAACTGGATATTACTTGGAATATACTATTTTTATAGACGGTTTTTAATGTTAGGCTTCTTTGTAATAAAAGTATAATATAAAAGCTAATATTATTCTAATATTTAATTTACCTTCTAGAGAGATTTGTCACGCCAAATGGCTGACACCTGTCTTAACAGATTGAAAAAAAGATGGAAATAAAAAATGAAGGAATGTAATTAGCCAAAACAAAGCTAAATTTATGAGTTTATTATATGGAAACTGAGAGTCATTTTACCAGGTGAGAAGTAACAAGCTGTGAAGTAAACACATAAGAAGGCTTCTCTCTTCTCAGAGTCTGGAGCCCTCAGGGCTCTGCTACTTTTGCCAGAGATACATGTTGCTCATACTTTTTAAATTAAATTATTTCAGGCAGCTTTTTGGCATACAATATAGCTTTAGAGGATACATAAATCATACAAATTACCATCGCAAAAGAGAAACTGCAATTACCCACAAACCCTGACATGTCAAAAGGTGTTTTAATTTGATAAGTTAATAAATATTTCACTGTTCCAGGCTGTAATTACTGCTTCAAAAGTGACACTAACCATCTTGATGTCAGGTGCCAAATGATTCTGCATTTGCTTAATTCATGATATCAGTGCTATCACATTATTAGTTTTGGATTTCAATTAAATAGATCACATGTAAATAGTTCTTTTTTCTGACCCCTTTGATGTTCTGCATTGTTTTTTTTTATCAGAACATAACTTTAATTTGCAGAAGAAACACCTTCAAAATGTGATAATATAACGGGTGCATATTAATGAAGTAGCACAAATATTTGGTATTCATATAAGAGGTTCTGATACAATAAAAGATTAGTGAACAGTTATACCGTAGTTACTAGGAGGAAAATGCACAGAGTAAATCTATAAATGTGTGTAGACCCATTTCACTATCCTCGATAAAATTTGTCTTGAGTTAAATATTTCTTGTCAAGTTGAATACCATAAAAACACCTAATATGGCCACAGATCAATCAAGCTGCATCCCAGCTCTTCAATCCAAGGTTGTGGAGACAAACGTAAACTTTATTACAATGACGGGTGATAGAGAAATTTCTTTGTCAAATTATGTTTTGTCATTAGGCATAGGGAAGAATCAGATCTTGGCTAAAATACAGCCCATGCCTTGCAATTAAGAACATATATGGTCATATAAAATACATCATGACTTGCAATTATGAAGAACAAACTCTAGTCATACAAAATAAGTGATGTCATGCATTTATAAAGAACTTATTCTGGTCCCCTGTTCTAAGCCTGAGTGCAACATTAAAATCAAATAAAGTTTTAGCT
Organism: Oophaga sylvatica; assembly: GCA_033576555.1. Lineage (NCBI taxonomy): Eukaryota > Metazoa > Chordata > Amphibia > Anura > Dendrobatidae > Oophaga > Oophaga sylvatica. Next base: position 313,244,265 of record JARQOD010000004.1, read on the forward strand.
ATTTCTGTGGGCATTTTAAGTGTCAATATATATATATATATATATATATATATATATATATATATGTATATATATATATATAAATATATATATACAGTTATATGAAAAAATTTGGGCACCCCTATTAATCTTAAGCTTAATGTTTTATAAAAATTGGAGTTTTTGCAACAGTTATTCCAGTTTTATATATCTAATAACTATTGGACACAGTACTGTTTCTGCCTTGAAATGAGGTTTATTGTACTAGCAGAACATGTGCAATCTGCATTCAAACAAAATTTGACAGGTGCATAAGTATGGGCACCCTTGTCATTTTCTTGTTTTAAATACTCCTACCTACTTTTTACTGACTTACTAAAGCACTTTTTTATGTTTTGTAACCTCATTGAGCTTTGAACTTCATAGCCAGGTGTATGCAATCATGAGAAAAGCTACTTAAAGTGGCCACTTGCAAGTTGTTCTCCTGTTTGAATCTCCTCTGAAGAGTGGCATCATGGGCTCCTCAAAACAACTGTCAAATGATCTGAAAACAAAGATTATTCAACATAGTTGTTCAGGTGAAGGATACAAAAAGCTGTCTCAGAGATTCAGAGATTTAACCTGTCAGTTTCCACTGTGAGGAACATAGTAAGGAAATGGAAGAACACAGGGACAGTTCTTGTTAAGGCCAGAAGTGACAGGCCAAGAAAAACATCAGAAAGGCAGAGAAGAAGAATGGTGAGATCAGTCAAGGACAATCCTCAGACCACCTCCAGAGAGCTGCAGCATCAACTTGCTGCAGATATTGTCACTGTGCATCGGTCAACTATACAACGCACTTTGCACAAGGAGAAGCTGTATGGGAGAGTGATGCGAAAGAAGCCGTTTCTGCAAGCACGCCACAAACAGAGTTGGCTGAGGTATGCAAAAGCACATTTGGAGAAGCCAATTCTTTTTGGAAGAAGGTCCTGTGGACTGATGAAACCAAGATTGAGTTGTTTGGTCATACAAAAAGGCGTTATGCATGGCGTCAAAAAAACACAGCATTCCACGAAAAACACTTGCTACCCACAGTAAAATTTGGTGGAGGTTCCATCATGCTTTGGGGCTGTGTGGCCAATGCCGGCACCGGGAATCTTGTTAAAGTTGAGGGATGCATGGATCCCACTCAGTATCAGCAGATTCTTGACAATAATGTTCAAGAATCAGTGACAAAGTTGAAGTTACGCAGGGGATGAATCCTTCAGCAAGACAATGATCCAAAACACCGCTCCAAATCTACTCAGGCATTCATGCAGAAGAACAATTACAATGTTCTGGAATGGCCATCCCAGTCCCCAGACCTGAATATCATTGAACATCTGTGGGATCATTTGAAGAGGGCTGTCCATGCTCGGCGACCATCAAACTTAACTGAACTGGAATTGTTTTGTAAAGAGGAATGGTCAAAAATACCTTCATCCAGGATCCAGGAACTCATTAAAAGTTACAGGAAGCGACTAGAGGCTGTTATTTTTGCAAAAGGAGGATCTACTAAATATTAATGTCACTTTACTGGTGAGGTGCCCATACTTATGCACCTGTCAAATTTTGTTTGGATGCAGATTGCACATTTTCTGTTAGTACAATAAACCTCATTTCAAGGCAGAAACATTACTGTGTCCAATAGTTATTAGATATATCAAACTGAAATAGCTGTTGCAAAAACACCAATTTTTATAAAACATTAAGCTTAAGATTAATAGGGGTGCCCAAACTTTTTCATATAACTGTATACAGTATATTTATATATAGTGAGTGGTTGACTCACTTGGCTGCTTGCAGAGGCAGACGCAGGAACATAAACCATGGCCTGGTTGAGGTTGAACACGGCAGTGTTGTTTAGCCTAACGGCAAAGCAAAAGATAAAGTCTAGCAGAGTCCTTATTTCTACGGGATTCGCCCACAGAGAATACTCAAAGTCTTCAGCTCCACCTCGCCCAAACCCCCCCACCCCCTGAGAGCTACTGTCTGGAGACTTTCATCTCCAAACACACATTAGAGAAAAAAAAACAGCGACTGGACATTTAACCTCTCCAACCACACCCTTGAGGTGGAGCTATGGTGAGTAGGCATCCCACCCATCTCTTACTCCTACTCACAAAAAATCCAAATACCCATTTCAGCACATAGCATGCTGGAGAGAAATGTATGTGTTTCATATCAGGGAAGATAGCAACCTATGTCACACATATCTCCCCTCACAAACAGCGCCAGTGACCCTGTCACAAAATGTATGTATATATGTACAGTGACAAGCAAAAGAGTAACAATTTTTTGAACTTTTGACTTTCTTGCTAAGTACTCTCATTTTTTTCTATTTTCTAGAGTAGTAATGCAACAAAAATGTCATTTCATATTTGCATGCTATTGCGCTACAGAGCACAACTTTATTTGTTGGTAATATATGGAGATGGCTACTCTGTTTTCACCTATACACACCTCTTTTCTGTTTGGAAGTGACAATCAGTCTGATGGCATAGGCTCTCTGACCTAGCTCTCTATCCATCAACCTCTGGTGGTTTTAAACACAGTAGGATCCTATCTACCCAAAATTAAAAGTAATCTTCAGCCTGAAAGAGGATTCACATTAGGAAAGGTCCCTAGCAAAGAGAATTGCCTTTCACGGCTGTAAGGTATACAGTTGTGCTCAAAAGTTTACATACCCCGGCAGAATTTTTGCTTTTTTGGCCTTTTTTCAAAGAATATGAATGATAACACCAAAACTTTTACTCTACTCATGGTTAGTGGTGGGGTAAAACCATTTATTGTCAAACTACTGTGTTTTCTTTTTTATATCATAATGACAACCCAAAACATCCAAGTGACCCTGATCAAAAGTTCACATGCATTGCCCCCTCTAAGATCAATGACAGCTTGAAGTCTTTTGTGGTAGTTGTGGATCAGGTTCTTTATTTTCTCAGATGGTAAAGCTGCCCACTCTTCTTGACAAAAAGCCTCCAGTTCCTGTAAATTCCTGGGCTTTCTAGCATGAACTGCGCACTTGAGATCTTCCCAGAGTGGCTCAATGATATTGAGGTCAGGAGACTGAGATGGCCACTCCAGAGCCTTCACTTTGTTCTGCTGTAGCCAATGACAGGTCGACTTGGCCTTGTGTTTTGGATCATTGTCATGGTGGAATGTCCAAGTACGTCCCATGCACAGCTTCAGGGCTGATGATTGCAAATTTTCCTCCAGTATTTGCTGATAATGTGCTGCATTCATCTATCCTTCAACTTTGACCAAGTTTCCTGTGCCTTTGTAGCTCAGCAGTGAAGGTGTTTCATTTGCTTTGTAATAGTGACATTACAGATGTTCATGCAAGCATTGTGACATGCACATTACAAAAGTCTAGAATGGTGGCTCAAAAAGGTGAAAAAGCCTCAACTTCATTATCATCATAAGAAGCATTGGCTTGAACTTGCAAAAAAGTAAGAAAAGTAGACAGTAGAACATTGGAAATGGGTGCTTTGGAGAGATGGATGATGTGAAATACATTAGGCTCTAATGGGTGCAAATGGGTCTTGAAGAAACAAGAAAAAAGGGACTAACAGATCGATAACTTTCAGTGGAGAAAGTCTAATGATATGGGGTGGTTTAACAGTCAAAAGTATTGGATACTTGGCCTGGATCAATGATGCTCTCAATTATGAGATACCTGTAAGTATACTACAAGATGTGTTACTTCGTACACTTGAGTACTATGGGTATGAAAAGAGCGGTATAGTGTTCCAGCAGGTCAATGAGCCAAAGTCTACCTTGAGATTAAAAAATAAATAGTTAATTGAGAATGAAGTAGAGGTGCTGGATTGGCCCCCACAATCCCTAGACCTCAAACCAATCGAACACTTGTGGGTAGAGATGAAGAAAAAAACTGTATACATGCCGAAGTAAGTCGACCAGTATGTACCAACTTTGGGAACGTGTAGAAGAGACCTGGGATAAGTTTTCGATCAAGACTTGTTTTAATGTGATCGAGAGCATGCCCAGAATGATTAAGGCTTCTTTCACACATCCGTTGTGCGCCTGACGGCGCCCCCGGCATTTTGCCGCAGCGCCGCATCCGGCATCCAGTATGAAAACCGGATGCGCCGCATACGGTTTTTTGCAGGATCCGACCTGAACTTTTGAACCCACAAAAAGAGGGTTTCTGATGCCCGGAGACACTGGAAAATGTAGTAGTAGTAGTAGTAGTAGTAGTAGCAGTAGTAGTAGTAGTAGACCTCGATTTCCAGAATCCGGATCAGACTTTTGCCGGATTGCACAAAAGTCTGATCCGGTTCCATTGAATTATATTGTTTGCGGCTGCCTGATGCGCCGCTTCAGGCACATCAGGCAGCTCCGGCAAAAATTAAAAACGTTACATGCTGCGTTGTGTCCGGCCGCCGGAATGTACATTTCCGCCGGATCCGGACAAAAATGCATACAACGCACTGACATGCGGCGCCATCCGGCGCTAATGAAAGTCAATGCAAAAAAAACGCATCCGGCATCACATTTCGCCGGATGCGGTTGGACAAAAAAATGCCGGAGGGCGCCGTCAGGCGCACAACGGATGTGTGAAAGAGGCCTAAGGCAGTATTGAAAGCCAAAGATGGATTTACAAAATATTAACAAAATAATAAAAATTAAAATTTAGATTTTTACAAGCAAAACAGTAACAATGCAGTGAGATGACAAGAATCTGCATAACTAAACATATGCTAAATAATGTAAGACAAATATATACATAGCCAAGATGATTGTCTATAAAATGATGGTTTATCTCACGTTTGAAGCAGCAGAGGATGGTGAGATATAGAGACTGAAAGTCAAAAATTAAAAACATTGTTACCCTTTTGCTCATCACTGTTTATTTCCTAAGGCAGAGATATACAATACAGACCAAAAGTTTGGACACACCTTCTCATTTAAAAATGTTTCTGTATTTTCATGACTATGAAAATTGTAAATTCACACTGAAGGCATCTAAACTATGAATTAACACATGTGGAATTACTGTATAAACTTAACAAAAAATGTGAAACTACTGAAAATATTTCTTATATTCTAGGTTCTTCAAAGTAGCCACCTTTTGCTTTGATGACTGCTTTGCACACTCTTGGCATTCTCTTGATGAGCTTCAAGAGGTAGTCACGGGAAATGGTTTTCACTTCCGTTGACTACCTCTTGAAGCTCATCCTATCCAAAGCTTAATGACAACATCTGTTACTGGCGGCCTACTCAACTTCCTTTCTTCGGCAGCCGCACAGCGGTACGCCTTGCAGATAAGGCTCAGAAAGAGCTTGTGGTCCAATCTGTGAGGGATCTCACAGGGGAAGGGGGAGTCTATTTCGCTCACCTCATGGAGAGGGGAGAGAATGACCTAGCAGGGGTCGGCTCTCTGGCGCCACCACTTGCCCCAGGTCAGTCAGGAAACAGCACTGAGGGCAAATAATTGCGGGAAAAGCTTCCCTTATAGGTACGAGTTAGTGAGGTGTCCCAGTGAGGGGGGATATATATCACCAGTCCAGGCTTGGGATATATATATAAAGCTCCTGACTGTCATTGCCAGAATTACTCACAAAAACAATATTGTATTCTGCCACCAGTTCCTCATTTGAAATAAGCCCCGTCCGACAACAGGCTTATATCGGGTCAGCAACCATCCCGGTAGCGGTATCATATAATGAACCGAGTGCGCGGATGTGGGGATTCGTGGATTGAGATAAAAGAGCAGCCCAAGATTAATTTTATATTTAATCGCCTAAAAGGCTCACTAGAAATATACAAGCATATATTTACTGAACAAAATACAGGTATTCAGTCAGGAGTGTAGTATAAAGGATAGGGTATAGATAGATTGCAATTACCATGTTATGTAGCATGTGACCACAGGGAGGCGCTGCTGGATCACAGATCCAAACTTAGTTACAGGCTTTCCTAGCTCTGTCTGATAACAGGTCCCCCGGCCAGAAGAAAACTGAGCTCCAAATGAGGAGCTGACACATATCTCCTTGGCTGCTCATTCCATACTCTGTGCCCACCCTGGACTGGTGCAGCCTCTCTTCTCCCATCTCTGAGAGTATGATTTTCAGTCCAAAACCGTGAATGGCCCACAAATTTCCGCACGAAGCTCTGAATGGAATGGCTGCAGTGCCACTGGATTTGGCTGGATTTTATCTGTGCATAAAGTCCAAATTTGCCTACCATATATAATTCCTGGTGGCTAAGCTTTATAACTCCATAGCACAGAGTGCTACAATTGGCTGCCGGGGAAGGAACGTCATTTCGGATGATGTGCTTGGCTAGGCTCAGAGATATTGCATTCTGTTATTTTAGGTCATTTTCCAGATTCAATACCTCAGAGTCTGCTGTGATTTGTTGTACGACGATGAAAATCCATGTGCTTAGTCACACAAAGGGTCAGCTGGCTTGGAGGTGCAGAAGTTTTCACACCTTGGTGTTAAGAGCTTCAAAGGCTTGTTCTTGGTTTTTAATTAAAGATAAATACTGCATGGCTTTTTATGGCCTTGGGGGATGCAAGGGTGGGGGCAAATTTCAGGAGGGGAAGGAGTTTTCCTGTACTTAAAATCCAAAATGAATTTTTCCTTGTCTCTCACAGGAAGGCAACTAACAACATGAGTTGGGAAAAAATGAGGTCGTGATGGAAGGGGGAATAGGCTTGGTGTTAGACATATACATGGGTTAGGTGTTAATGTTAATGAAGGCTAAACTGAACAACATCTCATCCTATCCAAAAACCACTAAAAACATCTGTTACAGTCCGGCATACTCAATTTTCTTTCTTTGGCAGCCGCACAGCGTTACGCCTTGTAGATGAGGCTCAGAAAGAGCATGCTGTCCTGTGCATGGCAAGCATTGCATCAAGTGACCTCTTCTCCTCTTCTTCCACTTTAACATCACACAAAGTACAATCCTCAGAAGTAGCACCCCAATCACCGCTGTTTACCCCATGTCAAAAATTTCCAAACACCCAACTGACTGTGGGGAAACACAAATGGGCCTCTCGGAAGAGCTGTTCACACATTCTATCCCATGGGCATCAGAGGTCTGCTTCGAAGAATCACGGAATCCAGAGGAGGAAAGCATCTTCACCTGTGCCTAAAATTTTTTCATATTGGATCCGAGGCCAGACCAAGTAGGGTCCGAGTAGAATCCAAACTCTCATCACCATACGTTAACTGCCGAGGGTTTGAGGTCCCGTGCTCAAGAAGGAAAATGTGCTGGCCCGTCTGAAGTTTTCCAATGAACACCTGGATGATTCTGTGACTGATTTGGAAATTGAGCTCTTTGGCATTAACTCAACTCGCTGTGTTTGGAAGAAGAGAAATGCTGCCTATGACCCAAAGAACCAAAGAACACCATCCTCACTGTCAAGCATGGAGTTGGAAACATTATGTTTTTTGTGTGTTTCTCTGCTATGGGGTTAAGACTACTTCACCGCATCAATGGGAGAATGGATGGAGCCATGTACCATAAAATCCTGAGTGAAAATCTCCTTCCTGCCACCAGGACATTAAAAATGGGTCATGGCTGGGTCTTCTAGCAAGACAATGACCCAAAATATACAGCCAAGGCAACAAAGGAGTGGCTCAAAAAGAAGCACATTAAGGTCATGGAGAGGCCTAGCCAGTCTCCAGACCTTAATCCCATTGAAAACTTATGGAGGGAATTGAAGCTCTGAGTTGCCAAGCGACAGCCTCAAAATCTTAATGATTTAGAGACGATCTGCAAAGAGGAGTGGACAAATATTCCTCCTGACATGTGCGCAAAACTCATCAACTACAAAAAATGTCTGACTGCTGTATTAAGTCTTGTTTTCCAGAGGGATCAAATACTCATTTATCACTGCAAAATGCAAATGAATTTATAAAATTTATGCAATGTATTTTTCTGGATTTTATTTTTGATAATTTTCTGGATTTTATTTTGGATATTCTATCTCTCAATGTTAAAATTAACCTACCCTTAAAATTATAGACTGTTCATGTCTTTGTCAGTGGAGAAACTTACAAAATCTGCAAGAAATTAAATAATTATTTCCTTCACTGTATATATCTTTTATTTTTTTTATTTGAATGGGGCGAATGGGGGTGATTTAAACTTTTTTTTTTTTACTAGCTTCAATAGTCTCCATGGGAGACTAGAAGCTGTGACCATCTGATCGTCTGTGCTGTACATAAGAGTGCTGCAGCCCTGCTATGTGTAGCTAAAATGATCAAATGCTATGGGCACTGGCCACTGGGAGGTGCTCATAGCTATCTGGCAATGACAACCACAGGGGTCTGCAGACCCAGGTTGTCATGGCAAACCATTTGCGACCCGTGGTTATGTGACACAGGCGCCGATGGGCTGTGTTTGTGACTCACTTCTGGTGCGATCATGTTAAATGCCGCTGTCAGAGATTTACAGAGACATTTAACATGTTAACAAGCGCGGATAGATCGCGATTCTACACATGGCTGTTAGGGGCACATGTCAGCTAATGAAATCAGGTGACATACGGTGGAAAAGAAGCTGGCTCATCGCCGTAGCACGCATCAAACAGAGGGAGGGGACCATGGATGTACCTATGTGTCCAAGGCTGTGAAGGGGTTAAACTTATATTCATTCTAAAACAATATTGGGAGTTTTGGGTAAATTCATAGCCAACATTGGATTATTCTTCAAAATTAACCAATACTTCTTCAACAAGTCCTTAAAGACAATAATGGGACCTGTTGAAAGTGGTAACAAAAATGTATCTGAATTTGTCATCAATCATAAATTCCTTTAATGGTTTTGAACTGGCTTTGTCCATCGTTTTGGCCAAACAATCTACCTAAAGAAGATTCTAAAGGCTGGGTCTCACATAACGATACACCAGCGATCTCGACAACGATATGCACTTGTCAGGATCGCTGGTGTATCGCTACATGATCGCTGCTGAGCTGCCAAACAGGCAGCTCAGGCAGCGATCTGGGACAGCGACACTGCGGGTAACATCGCTTAGTTACCCGCAGTGTACATTGGATACCAGCGCGCTGATGCAGGGAGCTGGTATCCAAGGTACACAGCGGGTTTCCAAGCGCTGCGCGGTGCCTGGAAACCCGTTGTGTACCTTGGATACCAGCTCCCTGCATCAGGGCGCTGGTATCCAAGGTACACAGCGGGTTTCTAGGCACAGCCCCGTGCCTGGAAACCCGCTGTGTACCTTGGTTACCAGCGGATCGCTGGTCTCCCGCCTGTCACACGCAGCGATGCGTGCCTGTCAGCGGGAGACCAGCGATCAAAAAAATGTCCTGACATTTCAGCGATGATCAGCGATACCCAGCAGGGGGGCTGATCGTCGCTGAATGTCACACACAGCGATATCGCTGGTGAGCTCGGTGCTGCGTCACAAAACTAGTGACTCAGCACCGATCTCGGTAGCGATATCGCTATGTGAGACGGGCCCTTTAGTCTTGTCATAGTAATCTCTCCGAACAACCTTTGGATAACCCTTATCCCTAAACCTCTTATTCAGGATATGTGACTTTTTTCTGAAATCATCAATATTGGTACAATTTTTTCAATTTGCCAATATTATCCGTATGGCACATTTTTTTATCCATCTTGGGAGGTAATCATCGTAAAAGCCTAAATAGCTGTTAAAATCCACTTTCTTGAAATGTGTAGACATCAAGAAATTCAATTCATTTTTCCGAGAAGGTTTCAGTGAATTCCAGCCTCACCAATTTTTGTTTAAATAATTAGCAAATGATTGAGCCTCATCCCAGGTTAATGTTCAGTTTGTCAAGTGATTTTCTAACATACCATCAAAAAAATCCCTATAGTTTATATCTGACCATATTAGAGCACATAGTGGCTACTGTTCTTGAATCCTGACCATTTTCAAAGATTAAATAATAGGGAATCCTTTTGGATTTTTAAACCAGCCTCTTTGTGCCCAGAAGGACTTAATGTCCTTTATATTATAATTCCTTCTATAATATATTTTTTTTTTTACTGAATTAAATGCATTACTCATTTACACAACCAAAGAGGATGGTGTATTGTAAACTACTCGTATTTATGTAGAATTCTGCATTGATGCACTGTGTGTGCATTGTCTTTTAGAATGGCTTTTATTTTATTTCTATTAAAAGTTTTATATCATCTTTTCACATTGTGATGAAGGAACAGCCACCATCTTGGATATGGGACATAATGCTCGCTTCATGTCTGAGATTGGCCTGTACCAGCCTCCATTTTGTCTGAATTCACAGGGCCACAGGCAGCTGGCTGCACCTGGCCCCATGGCCTGTGGGCATATTCAATACAACAGGGTTTAGTGTCCACTGTGAATAACCAGGTCCTTTTAGTATGCTAAATAGATCAGGCCAAAAACAGGACTTCAAAGCTTTAGTCTGGAGCCACACCAGCATGGGGTCTGGGGATGCCTAGGGGCTTCAATTAGATTATACCTGTCAGCTAGACACTGAAACATCTCCATTGTCTCTCCCAGCCACTATGACTCCGTTCTAGGATTATGAATTATGAGCACGCCTTTCGAGGTACAGTCTCATAAAAAATATCTGCGTGATCCTGCGAACCTTGGGCATTTGACAGTGTGACTCCCGAGTCGGTGATGGCTCAGGGACCTGAGATATAGAGATTGGGTCACTGTAAAGGGCCAAACAGGCCAGGTTTGATCTCCACGTGACAGGCAAAACGAACTGCATTCACTGGTACCTCTCATGTCTTGATCCGATCGTCCTGGAGAAAGTTAACCCCTTTCTTAGATATTGGGAATAAATTCTGCAGGGAGTTAAGGGTGGAGATTATTAGTCCATCCTCTGGCACTGAGGGGAGGGACCTAGCAGGTATAAGAACTGTGAGCTGATGGCAGATCCTAGCCATTCACACAGAAGAACAAGACGATGAAGATCTAAGAAGGAACAAAGGGACAGATCTGCCAAGGGAGCAGTGGCACTCGTTTTGGGGACTATCCAGCAACTGAGATTCGTACCTGTGGATTGCAGCGCTCCCGGCGTCCACATGCAACCTACAGACTGGTAACATTGACCTCTTGTTAGGGTCTGCGGAACGCACCAAATATATGATGTAAAGAGGTGCGTTCGCAGCCCGGGGTCCACCATGCAGGCGGAGCCTGCTGCTAGTAAAATGACGCAAGAAGCAAACTCTGTTATCCCACAGAGTCGCCAAAATAAACGCCGTAACGCGCTGTGGCAATCTGTGCGAACTCTGTTAATCCACAGAGCCGCTAGAAGGAGTGCCGCAGCGCTATATGGCGATGTGTGCGAACTCACTTAACACCACTGAGTCGCAAAATAAACACGCTAGGGCTCTGTCTAGCGTTGAAAGTGAACCCTGTTACGTCACAGAGCCGCTGAGACAAACTTCTGTGTCCTGTCAGGCACCCAGGTACACAGTTGACTGCTAAGCGAACATAGAACGTGATCATGCGCTAATGTCCTCGCGGGAGACACCCGCAATCTATGGTGTCTGAACGCCAGACCCTGAATACGGCATCAAACTCCTCACCGGTTATGCCGGTAATCTAGGGCATCTAGGACACCGACCCTGACCAGCTAGCATACCAAACTCCTCACCGATTAAGTGGGTATTCTAGGGGCTTATTTCAGCCGGGCCCTAACCACACACACACACACATGACCACACTGGCGCAAAGCATATGACGATTGATACTAGCGCATGGTGGCCCAGCCATGCTACCCTTTTATAGTAACAGCTACAGAACCTGCCAGAAACAAGGACCAATGAAACTTGTTCAAGAACACCAGTAGTCACAGGACCTTTCTGGTGGACCAATAGGAGCTGCTGCAGTACCTGAGCATGTGACCCCTGATCTCCAATGAGAAATCTCACTCTGGGCATGCTCGGAAGGGGAAAACAAGGACTTTGTCCTAAAGACGTCTGCTCGCCGCTAACCAGTACTGGCCACAATAGCAGAGCCTGGAGGAGCAGCAGTAATCCTCTGCACACTGTTAGAGTGGGCGAGACGCTGGGACCGACGTCTAAGCTGAGCAGGCTCCACTGCGGACGGAGATGAATGGGAGACTGCAGAGGGACTGGTTTGAGACTCCCCTTGTGCAGCAGCAGGAACTCGAACCCTAACATGGCCCCCCTTTCTTTGGGCATCGCTGCACTCAAAGGCAGCGATGAGCTGCGGAGCGTGAACATGCTCGGCAGGCTCCCAGGACCTATCCTCAGGCCCATAACCCTCCAATCCACCAAATAAAATTTTTTGCCTCGTACCACCTTGCACCCAACAATGGCGTTCACCTCATGATCATCTGTAGATGAACCCGACGTCCCGGCAGATGACTCGGAAAACCGGGAAATGGCCACGGGTTTCAGGAGGTACACGTGAAAGGTGTCAGTGATACCAAGGCGAGGCGGAAGGGCTAGGCGGTAAACCACCGGGATCAGCTGCTCAAGAACTTTAACGGGACCCAAAAAGCGAGGTGCCAACTTGGTGGACTCTACACGTTGCCTGATGTTTCGGGCAGAGAGCCACACTAGGTCACCCGGAGCAAATGTAGGAGCGGGGCGCCGATGGGCATCGGCCGAAGACCTCATCCTCTCTTTGGAGGCCTGAATGGCATCCTGGGTGCGGTCCCAAATGTCCCGTGCCTACACAGCCCAGTCTGCCACCCTGTAATCGGCGGAAGACACAGGCATGGGCACTGGTACCCGCGGATGCTGACCGTAGTTCAGGAGGAATGGGGTCTGTCCGATGGAGTCAGCCACAGCATTATTTAGAGCGAACTCAGCCCATGGTAGCAAGGATGCCCAGTCATCCTGCCTGGCAGAGACAAAATGTCACAAGTATGTGACCAAGGTCTGGTTGGCCCTCTCTACCAACCCATTCATCTCGGGATGGTATGCAGAGGAGAGATTCAACTCAATGCTGAGTAAACGACAGCTCTCTCCAGAACCAAGACGCAAACTGGGGACCTCCATCACTGACAATTTTGTCTGGCATACCGTGTAGGCGGAAAATATGCCTAATGAATAATGCTGCCAAGGCCCATGCAGACGGTAACCGTGGTAATGGCACCAAGTGCACCATTTTGGAGAAGTGGTCGGTTATCACCCAGATGATGGTACAGCCCCGAGACTTGGGTAAGCACATCACAAAATCCATCCCAACCATCTCCCAGGGCCTGTCTGCCACCGGTAAAGGAAAAAGTAACCCAGCTGGCCGTTGTCGAGGGGACTTATTCTTGGCGCAGGAGACGCACGCCTGAACGTATTCCCTGATGTCACGGACCATATGTGGCCACCAGTATGTCCTCGCCAGCAACTCAGATGTCCTCTTTGCCCCAAAATGTCCACCCACCCTGGACGAGTGTGCCCAAGAGAGTACCTCCAGTCGCAAATTGATGGGCACAAAATTCTTGCCCGGAGGCACAGTCTCAAGCGAAATCAGGGCCACAGTTCTTAGGCTCTCTGTGGGGACAATCAGCCGAGGCTCCTCCTCCACCTCCTCAGAGGACACCACGAAGCGAGGCAGAGCATCAGCACGAATGTTCTTCTCCCCTGAGAGAAAATGGAGGGTGAAATGGAACCAGGAGAAGAACAGGGACCATCTGGCTTGACGGGAATTTAGCCGCTGGGCGGTCTGTAAATAGACCAAATTTTTGTGGTCAGTGAACACTTGGAAGGGAAAGCGAGCCCCCTCCAGGAGATGTCTCCACTCGGAAAAGGCCAACTTCATGGCTAGCAACTCCCTATCCCCAATGGAATAATTCCTCTCCGCTGGTGTGAAGGTCTTGGAGAAGAAGAAGCACGGATGTTTACGACCTTGAGCATCCTTTTGAAAAAGGACTGCTCCAGCACCAACGGACGAGGCATCTACCTCCAATATAAAAGGCTTATCAACCTCGGGACGATGTAGAATAGGAGCACTAGCAAAATGGGACTTGATTGAAGTAAAGGCCTTGGAGATAGTGTTGAGCATTCCGATACTGCAAATATCGGGTATCGGCCGATATTCGTTGTATCGGAATTCCGATTCCGAGTACCGATATTTTCGTCATATCGGATACCGGAATCGTAATTGTCCTGTCACTGTCAGTGTCCATCGGTCGGGTCTGTCAGGAGTCAGCGGCACTTACCCGGCAGAAGATCTCCGGCGGTCACGTCCTGGACTGCTTGATGGCCGCCATCATCTTCTCCCTGGCGGTCACATGCAGTTTCTCGCGATAACTGCAGTGACTGCTGGGTAATCGCGGCCGTAAAGCAGTCTGATGACGTCACCGCCGGGGAAGCAGGTAATCAGCTGTGCTGCGTCGGGATGTTAGGCTCTGCCTGACATTCCGATGTAGCAGAGCTGGATCGTCGTGGGACACTCGTTACTATGGACTGCGTCGGACAGGTGGTATACTGTCGGTTTGTTTTTTTCCTTTTTTTACAGGAGATCGATGGCGTCGCAGGAATGAGAGAGTAATAAAATTTATGAAAACTGTGTTGTCTCTTTTATTTCATTAAAATACTTTTTTTCTTGCTGTGTCTTTTTTTAAAACATTTAAAAACTTTGGGATTAATAATGGATCGGTGTCTTATTGACGCCTCTCCATTATTAACCGGGCTTATTGTCACCGTGCAATCAATGGTGACATTAACCCCTTATTACCCCGCTTGCCACCGTTACAGGGCAAGTGGGAAGAGCCGGGTAAAGTGCCACAATTGGCACATCTTTTGATGCGCCAAATGTGGGACTGCTGTAGCCTGGTATTATCAGGCTGTTGAGGGCCAAAATCCATGGGCCTTGACAGTCTTTTAATACCAGGCCGCAGCAGTCTGCATTTTACTTGGCTGGTTAACAAAAATAGGGGGACCCCTACGCCATTTTTTTTTCGAGGGGATCCCCTATTTTTGTTAACCAGCCAAGCTAAGCAGACTGCTGTGGCCTGGTATTATCAGGCTGGCAAGGTCCATGGATATTGGATCCTTACCAGCCTGAAAAACCAGGCCTCAGCAGTCTGCTTCATCTGGCTGGTTAACAAAAATAGGGGGGACCCCATGCCAATTTTTTTCGAGGGGATCCCCTATTTTTGTTAACCAGCCAAGATATGCAGCCTGCCGTGGCCTGGTATTATCAGGCTGGCAAGGTCCATGGATCTTGGCTCCTTAACAGCCTGAAAAACCAGGCCTCAGTAGTCTGCTTCATCTGGCTGGTTAGCAAAAATGAGGGGACCCCACGCCAATTTTTTTCGACAGAATCCCCTATTTTTGTTAACCAGCCAAGATAAGCAGACTGCTGTGGCCTGGTATTATCAGGCTGGCAAGCAGGGTCGGACTGAGCCACCGGGACACCGGAGAAACCTCCGGTGGGCCCCAGCTCCTGCGTGGTGGGCCCTGATTTGAAAGGATAGGTCGCGGGGCAGAGGGGGCGGTGGCCCCGGGCCCCGCGCTCTGAGGGGGCCCACCCGGAGCTACGCTACAGTAACTGTATCGGCGTGCACAGCACGCCGATACAGTTACATTCTGCGGCAGAGCAGGGAGAATCGCTCTCCCTGCTCTGCCGCCCGGAAGCTATGGGGCCTGAACAGGCGGTGGGGGGGCCCGTTGCCAGCAGTGGGCCCCCCACCCGTCATCGGAGGGTCAGCTGTATCGGCATCCAGCTGTATCTGCATCTCAGTGTCTGACAGCGGGCGCCGGCAGGTGACGTCATCACGCCCGCTGTCAGACGCTGAGAGGGAGAACAGTGAGCAGCACAGGAGCCGGGAGGTGAGTATTTTTTTTTTTTTTTTAATGGGGGTGCATTATACTACAGAGGCTGTATATGGGGGGTGCATTATACTACAGAGGCTCCATATTGGGGTGCATTATACTACAGAGACTCCCTATGGGGATGCATTATACTACAGAGGCTGCCTATGGCGGTGCATTATAATATAGCGGCTGCCTATGGTGGTGCATTATATTATAGACTCTGCCTATGGGGGTTTATTATAATATATAGGCTGCCTATGGGGGTGCATTATACTATATTGAGGACTATCTGGTGTATTATGCTGTATGGATGCTATCTAGGGGCCATCATACAGTGTTGGACCCATTAAATAGTTTGGGGACATTAAGGGGTCAGTATATATATCCAGTGAGGGGCATTATTCTGTGTATAGGGGAGATGTACAGGGGGAGACTTGGGACATTATTAAATGTAAAGTGGACACTTATTGTTATAGGGGAACTCGGGTTACTGTGACTTTCAAAGGGGCACACAGGGCATTATTACAGTCTAGGGGACAAAATGTGGGCACTGTTTTCTAGGGACTTGCACCCGGCATTACTATATTCTAGAGGGGTGCTTTAGAATTTAGAGGTCACACAGAACCACACAGCAAGTGCAGTAATAGGGACACATACGGCAGCAGCAGCTCAGTATTGGGGTATCAGGTGCAGTAATAGGGACACATACGGCAGCAGCAGCTCAGTATTGGGGTATCAGGTGCAGAAATAGGGACACATATGGCAGCAGCAGCTCAGTATTGGGGTATCAGGTGCAGTAATAGGGACACATACGGCAGCAGCAGCTCAGTATTGGGGTATCAGGTGCAGTAATAGGGACACATACGGCAGCAGCAGCTCAGTATTGGGGTATCAGGTGCAGAAATAGGGACACATATGGCAGCAGCGGCTCAGTATTGGGGTATCAGGTGCAGAAATAGGGACACATATGGCAGCAGCGGCTCAGTATTGGGGTATCAGCAGGATGAGGAGTTTGTGCAGGTTGAGAATAGTCCAATTGGTGACCGTGACAGTGCTAAAAATATGAGAAGTGAAATGTGTCTTTGTTGTAATCTCTGCAGTTGAGTCCTGGCTGGAGAAATCGTCATGTCGGTCTGGGCCAGATGGAAAAGACATGAAAAGTGAACAATTCCATTAGAAAGAACATCAGCGGTAAGTCATTATCTGTACCTGTGCTGTAATCTATTATATGTTCTGTAGGACTGGTATTATTTACCACAGACCATATGGCGGTAATATCAATATTGGTCTTTTTATATATAGATTATTTTTGGCAACAGCGCGGTCATTTGCTGAGGTTCTCTGATTAGGGGCCCACTCAGAAGTTTCACCCCACTAAACCAAAACCCTAGCTACGCCTCTGGCTCTCTCTCTAGTCTTTCTTTCTCTCTCTAGTCTTTCTCGCTCTCTGTTCTTTCTTTCTCGCTCTCTGTTCTTTTTTCTCTCTGTTCTTTCTTTCTCTCTCTCTTTTCTTTCTTTCCTGTCTTTCTTTCTCTGTTTGTTCTTTCTCTCTCGCTGCTCTTTCTTTCTTTTCCTCAGTACCAGCCACTGTGCCCTCATTACCAATCAATGTGATCAGCAGTGCTAAATGGGTAGGCTTGGGGCGAGGATATGGGTGTGATTAGTTGTGAAATGGGTGTGGTCGGGGCGTGGCCTAAAATTTGCAGCGGCACGCGATCTCCTCCCACACCTGGACTAAAGCATCCACCAACTCCTGGACAGTCTGTGGTGCAACGTGGCATGGCTTAAAATTTGCTGCAGCAGGCACAGCGTGCCACAGCCTTTGTCCCTCTTTCCCTTCTTCAAAGGTCGGGAAGTATGATGGTGGGCCCCAAGAATAATTTTTCTCTGGTGGGCCCAAGGTACTCCAGTCCGACGCTGCTGGCAAGGTCCATGGATATTGGCTCCTTAACAGCCTTAAATACCATACCTCAGCAGTCTGCTTCATCAGGCTGGTTAACAAAATAGGGGGGACCCCACACCATTTTTTTTCGAAGGGAACCCCTATTTTTGTTAATCAGTTCCCTCTGACATCACTGATTGTGTCAGTGGCTGACCTGAAGTGAAAGTGGAAAGCAATCAATTAAGCTTTCCACTTCCTCTCCTGTCAGCCAGGAGAGGAACTCATTCATTTGGGGGTTTACTGTGAGGCTGCAGTAAACATTAACCCTTTCTGAAGGATTACACCGTGGGACCTGACTGTGCATCGGATTGGTAAGAATAATTTTGCTTTTTTATTTTATTTTTATTACAGGAAATGGTTTTTGCAGTAAAATAAAAGATGGTCAAAAACATGTGTCTTTATTTCATTAAAATGATTTTTAATTAAAGTATGTGTGTTTTATTTTTATTTCATGCAATAGGATTAATAATTGATAGTTGTCTAATTGACAGCTCTCAATTATTAACCTGGCTTAAGGTCACCTTTCAATAGCAAGGTGGCTTTAACCCCATATTAACCCATTCGCCACCGATACAGGGCAATGGGAATAGACGGGCAAAGTGCCAGAAAGGGCGAATCTAATTATAGATTTGTCTTTTCTGGGGTGTCTGGGGGCATATGTTAGCAGCCAGGGGGGGGGCAAAAATAATGGTCCCTCTCTGGGCTATTATTATCTGCCCCCACTCGCTGGCTTTGTCTGTCTGGTTGCGAAAATAGGGCGGGAGCCCACGCATTTTTTTTCAACAATTTTACACCTCATATATATATATATATGTCATTGAATTTGTGACACATATATATATATATATATATATATATATATATATATATTTATATTCATAGTTCGTACACTTCTACATAGTATAATAGCCGCTAATTCAATTGCCGGCTTTTGTGAAAATGCAGAACCCGACATGAAATGACACATGGTTTACATAGAGTTAACCATATCATTTCAAGTTGTTTGATCTATTGTTTTCACTAACAATTACATGAGTGTATGTGTGCAAAATTTCACACCTGTAGGGGTTAATTAAAGGTGTAAATTCGTAGCAAAAAAGTCAGTTTTTTTTACAACTAATTTACACCTTTAATTAACCCCTACAGGTGTGAAATTTTGCACACATACACTCATGTAATTGTTTGTGCATATCAGATATCAAACTACATGAAAAGACATGGTTAACTCTATGTAAACCAAGTGTCATTTCATGTCGGGTGCTTCTGTCTTTTCACAAAAGCCGGCTTTACCCGGCAATTGAATCAGAGGCTATTTTACTATGTAGAAGTGTATAAACTATAAATATATGTATATATATATATATGTGTGTATATTTAGTGTTTACAAGGAAAGAAAGAGGTTTTTTTAGTTACGATATTTCTGTCCCATAGACTTGCATTGGATTTCCGGTATCGGAATCGGGTATCGCCGATACTTTTGGGGTATCGGCGATACCCATTCCGATCCGATACTTCTTGATATCGGAAAGTATCGCTCAACCCTACTTGGAGACCTCCTCTGACCACAATTTGGGATTGGCTCCTTTCTTGGTGAGGGCTACCAAGGGAGCAACCAAAGTAGAGAAGTGGGGAATGAATTGGCGATAGTAATTAATGAACCCCATAAAGTGTTGCCCACTCCAACGCTCTGCCCGAGAGTAGAGACAGTACAAAACCCACTTGTGCCCAATCCGTGGGGAAACTTGCAGCCAGAAGCTCGAGCTGTATAGAGCACTGACTCACGAATCACCGACATTGCTTGCTGTCACCTGCAAACTTGTCAGGAAGCGGGAGGTGGGATAATGTAGGGGCAGAGGTGGCAGAGGAGAAACTGGCTGCAGCCACGCTAGCAGCCAGAACAGCGACTGCGGTAACATCCACAGCTGAGGTTGTGCGCTCAAGAGCCGCCAACCTACCCTCCAGCTGCTGGATGTACTGCAGTAGACGCTGGTCATCCGCCATTTTACTAGCCAGACCCTGGCACTAGTATTATGTTAGGGTCTGCGGAACGCACCAAATATATGATGTAAAGAGGTGCGTTCGCAGCCCGGGGTCCACCGTGCAGGCGGAGCCTGCTGCTAGTAAAATGGCGCAAGAAGCGAACTCTGTTATCCCGCAGAGTCGCCAAAATAAACGCCGTAATGCGCTGTGACAATCTGTGCGAACTCTGTTATTCCACAGAGCCGCTAGAAGGAGTGCCGCAGCGCTATATGGCGATGTGTGTGAACTCACTTAACACCACTGAGTCGCAAAATAAACACGCTAGGGCGCTGTCTAGCGTTGAAAGCGAACCTTGTTACGTCACAGAGCCAATGAGACAAACTTCTGTGTCCTGTCAGGCACCCAGGTACACAGTTGACTGCTAAGCGAACATAGAACGTGATCATGCGCTAATGTCCTCGCGGGAGACACCCGCAATCTATGGTGTCTGAACGCCAGACCCTGAATACGGCATCAAACTCCTCACCGGTTATGCCGGTAATCTAGGGCATCTAGGACACCGACCCTGACCAGCTAGCATACCAAACTCCTCACCGATTAAGTCAGTATTCTAGGGGCTTATTTCAGTGACCACACTGGCGCAAAGCATATGACGATTGATACTAGCGCATGGCAGCCCAGCCATGCTACCCTTTTATAGTAACAGCTACAGGACCTGCCATAAACAAGGACCAATGAAACTTATTCCAGAACACCAGTAGTCACAGGACCTTCCTGGCGGACCAATAGGAGCTGCTGCAGTACCTGAGCATGTGACCTCTGATCTCCAATGAGAGATCTCACTCTGGGCATGCTCAGAAGGGGAAAACAAGGACTTAGTCCTAAAGACGTCTGCTCGCCGCTAACCAGTACTGGCCACAATAGCAGAGCCTGGAGGAGCAGCAGTAATCCTCTGCACACTGTTAGACTGGCGAGACTCTGGGACCGACGTCTAAGCTGAGCAGGTTCCACTGCGGATGGAGATGAATGGGAGACTGCAGCGGGACTGGTTCGAGACTCACCTTGTGCTGCAGCGGGAACTTGAACCCTAACACCTCTAGCTAATGCCTTGTACATTGTTGTTGCATTTTACTCTGACTGCAAATCCACTATAATTCCGTTGTATCGCTTACTGTATATTTCTGTAATTATCTAGTGCGCCCTTAAGGCAATTAAACCATAAAATTAATTTTGGGCTGATGCTTTTACTCTGATCACGAATCTTAGATTACCCAGAGGGTAACAGGACACCCTCCCCGGCGGCCATTTTCCCTAGGTGCAGTTCCCTTAAGGTACTGCCACACTACACGATCCCGCTAACGATCTCCTTAGCGTCGCATACTAATGAGATCGCTAGCGGGATCGTTTACAATATCGCTAGTGTCGGCCACATTTAGCGATGTTGTTAAGGACGCTATCGCGGTTAGCGATCTCCTTAACGACTTTAGCGGTACAAAAGTACCGCTAAATCGCTAAAAAAGGTGCCACACTCAGCGATATATACTTACCCAGCGGGACGCCGACGACCAGAATAGGGTCCGGAACGATCAGACGACGACGGACGAGATCACAGCAGGGGCCACATCGTTGCTGCATGCTGCACACAACAACACCGCTAACGGATCGCTAAATATTGACGTTTTTTAGCGATCCCGTTAGCGATGTTGCTTAGTGTGGCATACCCTTTACTGACCTGAGAGACAAAAGGGGTGCCAGAGAGCTGTGCCTGTGTAGTTTCGTCCCATTGGTGACGTGGGAGGAACCAGGGTTGTCCTCCACACACATGTACTGTATACATGCAATTGATATCAAGAAAAAATAAAGGACTTATTGTTCCAGCGTCTGGTAAAATGGTTCTTTCTTTGTTTTTAATCCATTAAAAACTTGCAAAAATTGCAATGGTTGCATAGACAGGGCAGGGGACCAAGAAACGTTTTGAATGCTCACTTGCGTTCTTTATCACAGCTGTCCTTTTTTTTTTCTTGAGTATATTATCTGGTGTGGATCCACCTGGTTCCGTTCAAGCTGGACTTCAAGTAATAGGTAAGCTGGTTTTCTCTTTACTATATGTGAATACAATTGGTATGTCTTTATGGAAATTCCAGTCGTGATGCCATGTTTGTGTATTAATCTGATAAAGGGGACAGACCATCCCTGATATGCGTTGTGGAGACAAGAGGGTCAGTGGGTGCTCTTGTTCTGTGGCCTAGCTGTTTTTAGAAAGACCACATGGAACAGGAGGATGATGTTACTTCTAACAGTGTCACTGTCAGTTTCAGTCAGTGTACTGCACAGAATGATCTTTTTGATCACAAATAACTGAGGGCGATAAATTTTGTACCACTTTTTTATTTTAAAAAACATGAAAAGTATGTCAGTGCACTGTATTATTTAGTGGCTGTTGGTTGCTACAAGGATACCATTCCCTTCTATGGCGAAGTCACTTTAACATTAATAAGGCTCTGTTTGAGTAAAAGATTAAAACAGTTGGACTCAGTACTAGGTGATCTCAGAGTGTTACACACATCTTTTCTAGGAAGTAGAAGCATCTGCTAATTGAAGTTCTAGTAAGAAATTGCCAAACCTATTAAATTCAAATTTAATTCAATTATCTCTATTTACTAACATAAACTGTACTTGTAAAATTTAGGCACTAATCAGATCAATTGGCCAATTTGTGTGTGCCAACTAGCAACAACAAGGTGTACCTATCTTTTATGGGACCCTGGCATCAGTCTAAGACTGTTTTTAGTTTGTGATGGATCCTGCCTGCTTAAACATTACATTTCAAATGCAGTACTATATTAAAACATCAGTTTTATTCAAAATATGTTAAAAGGAGTAGTAATTAACAAAAAATTAAATAAAATCTAGTGGCCGTCATATGATCTCTCACCTACAGATAATGATGGGGTGCAGATTCTCCCTATTAAAAATCTGAAGTGACCTTGCATAACTGCGGAGGTTGGCACCCTTCATCTGCGCAGTAGCGCCACTGCTCAGACATTGACTTACCCTGTCTGACCCTGTAGGGCCTAACAGGGAAGATAAGGTAGACAGAGTAAAATTATACAACAATGATCTCCTATAGTGGAAGAGCGGTTACACCCCAGGATTTAACAAACCTCATATAGGGGTTACATAACAATAAAAATGTGCAAACCTGTGAAAGCCAATATATCGTGGAAAAGGCGTACATGAAGGGAACAGAAATAGCTCCATATTTGAAACTCAATAGTCCCTACCTTGCTGCGAAGGTTGGCACCCTACACCTGCGCAATGGCGCCCCCGCTTGGCCGTCGTTCCTCCCTATTTGGCCCTGTAAGGCCATGCAAGGTAAGAAAAGTTATAAAGAGGAGTGACCAGTAGTACACAAAAGCAAATGTCTTATGGATTTAGTAAAGTGTGATATTGTTATGCAACGCCTATATGGGGTTTGGTAAATCCTGGGGTGTCACTGCTCTTCCATATGACGGCCACTAGATTTCATATAATTTTTTGCTAATTACTACTCCTTTTAACTTTTTTTGAATAAAAATTGTTTTTATATAGTACTGCATTTGATAATTAATGTTTAAATCCGTGATGTTCTAGTTTTTCTTGCACTAATTATGTACTCATAAGTGAAAAAATGGATATTCCTGCATTTTAAATTTGTAGTTTATGTTTGAATTTGTAGTATATGTAATTTATGTAGTTTATTTGTAGTTTATATTTAAATTTGTAGGTATGCGTGATAAACAAAATTTAGTGCAGCTGCAGTCTTTGGTTTATAGCACAGCACATAAACAGCACACTGACAGTAGTTATCACAGCCCTCTTTACAGTTGTAAGCAGGTGCGAGAATGCAGTAACGCAGGGATAGCAGAACAATTCTGTATAACAGTGTTATGTAATTTTTAACAAAAATGATGGAAATGGTCTCTTGGCAAGGAGATAGTAAACAAACAATAAACAAGGGAAGTAAAGGGTTACTGCGACAGTCTGATATTTAAACAGCATTTATCGTAGTCTTCTCTGGTCCTCATACACATACACTCTGATGGAAGTTGCATCGGCACCGGCCGGTGTAGATGTCCTCAAATAAAATCCAACAAATCACGGTCTAGCTTCTGGCGGCAACGGGCGACCACCGGTTTTGCCCACTGAGCCCCTAGTCCATAAATCTGAGCAGCAGAAGTGGGGAGTGCTGCAGGAGTCGCTGTACAAAACATGTGCTGCTGCTCGTTGCTGCACACTCACTGACTCACTGGAGCGTTCGCGTAAAATCTGCCAAGGCACGATTCCGCGCTGTCTCTCTCGCTGTGGAGTGCACCGCATACCACCCTCTGCTCTCACTGCCGGCGAGAAACTACTCTCTTTTTCCCGCTCTTCCTGCTCACTGTCCGGGGGCGAAACATTACAGAACACGTAGCCTCACCGTCCAGGGCCATCATAGCAATCTCTGCCTGCATAGCAGGGTTACGGGATGCATCCTTAACATGCCTTTAACCCGCTCTACACACTCACTGACTCACTGGAGTGTTCCCATAAATTCTCCTGGACCACGACTTCGCGCTGTCTCTCTCGCTGCGGAGCATGCCCCACACCTCCTTCTGCTCTCACTGCTGGCGGGAAACTACTCTCTCTTTCCCGTGCTTCCAGCTCACTGCCCGGCTTAGCCATGCCCCTCTCCATGGGTCATGGGACCTGTCCGGTTCCCCATTTTTTCCCCCCGGCAACACTGGGCGCAGCCTCGACAGTTCAGGACCTGGCATGATGCAGGTATGCGCAGCCCGGTCTTCCTCCTTACACTGTAATCATCTTGTTTTCACAAAAGTGGACTGGCAGCAGATTTTTGGGGAAATTTGTGAAATCCTGCACTTACCAGTCCATCAGGAAAACATTACTCTCCAGTCATTACTGCTGTGCTAATTCTACTCACACACAGCCATCAGCACTCCTTTGATGTGACAGTGCTCACAGTCAGGAATATCTGGAATATTTCCCACTCTCATGTGACATATATTTGCCTATTTGGTGGCTGGCAATCATTGCCTTCCTTAAGTAATTGTACTTGAGCTAATCTTCTCCATCTGAGACAGACTTTGACAAAAGCAGTACAAGTTGTAGTTTTTTTGCTTAACAGTTCTGTGTTTCTCTCTCCCTATTGCCCGCCTAGGCCAACACATGTATAACGAGCACTACTGATCCCCACTTTTAGCTAGCTCTGACACAAAGACTTTCTACCTTTCACGATCCATGTGTCAAGCTGTCTGTCTGCTGCAGGAAACAGAAACCTTTTATGCTCTCTAAGGTCTCCCACAAGTTTCAACATGAATGCTAATGCTGACTCCACATTGTCTAATGATTCAATCATTTCACATGCAAGCTTAGTGCAAACTCATTAAATTATAAATACAATTTGCCTTATGGCAAATATAAAACACAGTTTACCACACTACAATAACTTGTTATAAATATTGTGCTACTGTATATCACCATATCAACAAAACTTTACTGTTATTAATTGTAACATTTATGTATAGTTGTCATACTATGCTACTGCATAAAGTTTTATTTATATATACACTGCTCAAAAGAATAAAGGGAACACTCAAATAACACATCCTAGATCTGAATGAATGAAATATTCTCATTGAATACTTT
Organism: Oophaga sylvatica; assembly: GCA_033576555.1. Classification (NCBI taxonomy): domain Eukaryota; kingdom Metazoa; phylum Chordata; class Amphibia; order Anura; family Dendrobatidae; genus Oophaga; species Oophaga sylvatica. The sequence continues at coordinate 313,269,622 of JARQOD010000004.1, forward strand.
GTTCTGTACAAAGTTGAATGTGCTGACAACAAAATCACACACAAATCATCAATGGAAATCAAATTTATTAACCAATGGATGCCTGGATTTGGAGTCACACACAAAATTAAAGTGGAATGTAATGTCCTTAAAACAAGTCAAAATGGTGCTCGTCCTTAAAACAAGTCAAAATGATGCTCAGAAGTGTGTGTGGCCGCCACATGCCTGTTTGACCTCCCTACAATGCCTGGACATCCTCCTGATGAGGCGGCGGATGGTCTCCTGAGGGATTTCCTCCCAGACCTGGACTAAAGCATTCGCCAACTCCTGGACAGTCTGTGGTGCAACGTGACGTTGGTGGATGGAGCGAAACATGATGTCCCTGATGTGCTCAAGCGGATTCAGGTCTGGAGAATGGGTGGGCCAGTGCATAGCTTCAATGCTTCATCTTGCAGGAACTGCTGACACATTCCAGCCACATGAGGTCAGGCATTGTCCTGCATTAGGAGGAACCCAGGGCCAACCACACCAGCATATGGTCTCATAAGGGGTCTGAGGATCTCATCTCGGTACCTAATGGCAATCAGGCTAACTCTGACAAGCACCTGAAGGGCTGTGTGGCCCTCCAAAGAAATGCCACCCCGCACCATTACTGACCCACTGCCAAACCGGTCATGCTGAAGGATGTTGCAGGTAGCAGATCGCTCTCAATGGCTTCTCCAGACTCTGTCACATCTGTCACATGTGCTCAGTGTGAACCTGCTTACATCTGTGAAGAGCACAGGGTGCCCGTGGCGAATTTGCCAATCCTGGTGTTCTGTGGCAAATGCCAAGCATCCTGCATGGTGTTGGGCTGTGAGCACAACCCTCATCTGTGGACGTTGGGCACTCAGACCATCCTCATGGAGTCGGTTTCTAACCATATGGCAGTGCTCCTCCTGTTCCTCCTTGCCCAAAGGCAGAGGTAGCGGTCTTGCTGCTGGGTTGTTGCCCTCCTACGGCCCCTCCACGTCTCCTGGTATCGCCTCCAGCCTCTGGATACTACGCTGACAGACTCAGCAAATCTTCTTGCCACAGCTCGCATTGATGTGCCACCCTGGATAAGCTGCATTACTTGAGCCACTTGTGTGGGTTGTAGAGTTCGTCTCATGCTATCACGAGTGTGAAAGCTCAACCAACTTTCAAAAGTGACCAAAACATCAGCCAGAAAGCATTGGTACTGAGATGTGGTCTGTGGTCCCCACCTGCAGAACCACTCCTTTATTTAGTGTGTCTTGATAATTGCCAATAATTTCCATCTGTTGTCTATTCCATTTGCACAACAGCATGTGAAATTGATTGTCAATCAGTGTTGCTTCCTAAGTGGACAGTTTGATTTCATAGAAGTTTGATTTACTTGGAGTTATATTCTGTTGTTTAAGTGTTCCCTTTATTTTTTTGAGCAGTGTATTAACTTAACTGCCTCCACTAAGTCACCACCACATAGAGCTGTCTGCAATATAGCTCTATTATATTGATAGACCCTCTATTGTCTGTTAACAAGTAAATAAATGTCCTCTCCTACCTGTTATGTTGGAATGCAAATACCCTGTTTTACCATGAGAAAACAGCATCATTGCAACAAAACAGCTCTTTGTGAGTATTTTTAAATAAAAAAAGAAATATTTGCCAAAAATATCCTTTTTTAAGGCAATTAAAGTTAATCAAAGAGAAATGTTATTCATATGGTTAAATATAACAATAATTAAATCAATTTAATGCAATATGATGAACTGTTTTTTTGTTTTTCCTCATGAAAATTGTATTCAAAATTTAAATAACCACTAATCACCTACTGAACTTATAACTTCAAGATTAATTTAACTCATTAAATGATAGTGGAGCTCCCACTTCTAATAAATGCAAGATCATACCTCCCTCTCCCTCCTCAATTCTAATCTGCAGCACAGCTCCAAACTTTTCAGGAAGAAAAAAAGGCATATCATCAAAATTATAGGTCATTCCCTTAAACACAACCCTAGTCACATCCATTTATCATTTTGTTGTATCCTGGCCACATAAAAAATATATTAGAAAGAAAGCATAAATAAATACTGGAAAATAAAACCCTAAGAATACTGGTGGAATTGTATTTTTTCACAATTTCAACCAGTTTGAAATTTTTAAAAAAAATTTCAGTACATTGTAATGAAAAATGGATGGGGTCAGCCAAATTACAGCTCATCAAATAAAAGAAAGCAAGCCCTTATATAGCTTTGCTTATGGAAAAAGGAGAATAAAAGATGAAAACTATTAAATTGAAAATTGGCTGCAGAGGCAAGGGATCAAAGGGTTGTCTAGGCTTGTGACAAATGTGTACAGTCTCTCTATTTGTCTGCTGACTGCAGAATTGTGACAACATATAGAGAATGTATGATATCACGACTTCTCGGTATTGCTGATGGGAGCAGGTGGACACATTACTACGTAATTTGCATACTAGCGTTTACTCACTGGCTACATTGTTCCAGCTTGCCACTATTCACTTCAATAAAGAGACACCTATAGTGGCTTGTGAAGTGAAAGTATTCACCCCCTTGGCTTTTTAACTATTTTGTTAGATTACAACCTATGTTTAAATATTTTTGTAATCTGATTTTTGTGTCATGCATCAGCACTAAATAGTGTAAATTGGTCAAGTGAAGTAAGAAAAATACAGGCATGAATTAAATTCACAGGATCAAATACCTAAAAATTAGCATGTGCATATGTATTCACCCCTTTTGCTTTGATGCCCCTAAAAATTTCTGGTGCAAGCAATTAAGTTCATAAGTGATATGTTTAGTGAAATGAAGTCCAACTGTGTGCAATAAAAGTGTTAGATGGTCTATCACTTTTTCTGAAAGTCTACAAAGGCTGCAACACCATTAATCAAGAGGCACCATTAACCAAACAACAACATGAGGACCAAGGAGATCTTCAAATAAGTCAGGGACAAAGTTGTTGAGGAGTACGAGTCAGGGTTGGGTTATAAAAAAATATCCCAATCTCTGATGACACACTAGCATACCATCAAATCCATTATCAACAAATAGAAAGAAAATGGTACCAAAACAAACCTGCCAAGAGAGTGCTGCCTATCAAAACTCTCAGCCCAGGCAATGAGGGCAGTAAACAGAAAGGCAGCACAGAGACCAATGGTAACAGAGTGCCCAAACATAGACTGGATTATATGTCCATATGACCACAATTAGGCATACGCTTCATAGTAGTTGCTTTTATGGAAGAATGTGCAGAAAAAAGCCTTTACTTACACTCTCAAAAATTGTAAAGCTCATATTGAGTTTGCTAAAAAACATGTGGGAGACTCCCAAATGCATGGAAGAAGGTGCTGTTGTCAGATAAGACCAAAATTTAACTTTTTGGCCACCAAGGTAAACACAATGTCTGGCTCTAAACCAACACAGCTGATCACCCCAAAAATGCTATCCCCACAGTGAAACGTGGTGGTAGCATCATGCTGTGGGGATGTTTTTCAGCAGCAGGGACAGGGAAAGTGGTCTGAGTCGAGAAGAAGAAGGATGATGCAAAAATACAGGGATATTCTTGAAGGAAACCTGTTTCAATCTGTCAGTAATTTGAAACTGGGATGGAGGTTCACCTTCCAAAAAGACAATGACCCAAAGCATACTGCTAAATCAAAACTCGAGTGGTTTAAGTGGAAACTTGTAAATGTTTTGGAGTGGCCTAGTCAAGCTCAGACCTTAATCTAATTGAGAATCTGTGGTCAGACTTGAAGATTGCTGTTCACCAGAGGAAACATTTAACTTGAAGGAGCTGAAGCAGTTTGCATTGAGGAATGGGCAAAAATCCCAGTAGCAATATGTGGAAAGCTCATAGAGACTTATCCAAAATCACTAGCAGCTGTAATTGATGCAAAAGGAAGCTATACAAAGTACTGATTTTAGGGGGATTACTACTTATGCACACTGAAGTTTTCAGTTATTTTGTCCTATTTCCTGTTTAGTTCTCAATAAAAATAAAAACAGCTGTTTCCAGTTGTAAGCACAGATACAAACTCTCAAAAAAACTGTAATTCCAGGTTGTGAGGTAGCAAAACTCAAAAAATGCCTAGGGAGTAAATACTTTCACAAACCACTGTATTCCTGTCATACTGATAGCCGTTAAAAGACCATGTTCTATTCTGAACATGGTACATTGATGATATATGCTCATGATCTGGCAGGGTAGCATGGATTTGTTAGCATCCTATTTTCATCAATTAATTGATAACTTACAAATCCAGTTATGAGATGACTGATTTTTTTGATGTAACCATAAAACGCGACCACAGCAGTATGTTACAGATTTATTCCATAAGGCGAACTCCATGAATTCTGTTCTCCAGCCTACATCATCACATCCTATATACAGTAAGTTATCAATTCGATACCTACAGGGACATTTTTGAGAATTTGACGCATTTGTTTATAAGACACTAATTTTGATGTTAGAGCAACAGATTTGAAAAAAATATTTTGTGAACACGATCATTGCAATAGATTTTCTAAACATGCGCACAACAGGTTGAGGAACTTTAATGGCCAGGGTCTCATCCATACATCTCAACAAAGATTAATTGATAAAAATGTGAGAATGATCGCAAAATGCCATTTGCAGTGGAATCTGATGAAAAAATATATGGCCAAATATTGGCCGGTTTTATTGGCAGACCAAACACCTAAACGATAGTGATGAACTAGCCTGCCATATTCGATCAAGCATTGGGGTGCTCGGGCACTATCTTTACTCCATTGAGTATCGCGGGTGTTCGAACTCCATGCTCGAGTCTCAACCTCTTATGTTTGACACCTGTTAGACACTGTTTAAACAACAGTGCTTGTCAGGGCTAGAGATGAGTGAACCTTTCAAGGTTCGATTCGGTTCGATTCGCTGAACAATTAGACATTCACTGAACATGTTTGTCAAACTGTTCGACGAACGTACCTGAATGCTATAAGAAGATTCAATGGGAGGTAAAACCAAACGTATACACATCTTAAGGGGTGACAAAAAGCTTCCCAAATAGCTAAAATTAGGGGTAAACACCATGAAAACTGGCATCAATTAACCCACAGTAGAAATTTGCAAATGGCACAGCAGTAGTTTACCATGGGCGAGATAGGTGAGGTGGGTGAGGAACCATTATAACCCTGCTGTGCTGGGAGCCCTGGTATCTCATGCAACATCTTAAGCGTGATTTTTGATCCGCCACACTCAGGTGGAACAAATATCAGCTTGGTATGCCACAAATGTTATAAAAATTTAAGGATAATAACACAGGTAGTTGATTGAAAGTAATTGCACACCTGCTAGCCTGGAACCCTACTGCTACAGGCAACACACATGAAGGAGACCCACCCTGGAGTACAAACATTTGCCAACATTATTGACACACACCACTAAAGTGTCATGAATTTCCCAGAGTATAAATATTATAATTGCACAGTTTTTTTGAAAACTTCAGTTACTGTATCGTTTACGCGACTTCCTTTGGCAGTAAAAATTTTTGACAACTTCTGTCACTGGACGAGCTACTCATCTCCCATTGGCAGTTGCACAGGGGCATGCCTTGAAGATGAGGGCCAGAATGTGCTCCAATGGATGGCAAGGACTTTATTTTTGATGGTTGTTTATTTACAATTTAACTATAGGATTAGTAATGGATAGGTGTCATATAGATGCCTCTCCATTACTAAAACGTGGGCTTGATGTCATCGGACAATATAAAGATGACATCAACCCCACAAATATGAACCCCACTTGCCACAACTACATGATAAGTGGGAAGAGCCGGACAAAGCGCCATAATTGGTGTATTTCATAGATGTGCCTTTTCTGGGTGGCTGCTGGCTGCCTTTTTTTAGGCTGGGGGGCAGTACTCATGGCTCCTTACCAGCCTGAGAATACCAGCCCCTAGCTGTCTGCTTTACCAAGGCTGGTTGTCAAAAATGGGGGCTCATGTCATTTTTTTAAACTATTTTTTGAATAATTAGAAAAACAAAGTGGGAACCCTTCTATTCTTGATAATCAACCTTGCTAAAGCTGACAGCTGAGGGTTGCAGCCCCCAGCTGTCAGTTTTGCCTGGCTGGCTATTAAAAATACAAGGGAACACACACCGTTTTTTTTAATTATTTATTTGGAGCGCAGGCGACGGCTGATGAGTACGCTCCAAACTGTTCAGCTGAACCCACCGGACCTTAAGATTGTCTACAAGAGTGTTTCGATACTTCAGCATGCACATATCCCTTTTGAGGCGGTGAAGCATCTGGCAAAATTTACTCTTGTATCACGGATCTAACAGAGTGGCAACCCAGTAATCAGCACTATTTCTAATCCTAACAATATGACCAACAATCATGTTGCAGATAGTGCAGCAAGAAGGCACTCCTGTGTCGACCGCTTCCATGAGGTTCAAATACATGGTGTGTTGGTGATGGGGAAAGACTTAAGTTGGCTTCCTCCATCCTCTCCTTCCTAGCATGAACAACAGAGGGGAGATTGTTATCGTATTCATCTCCTGACTAGAGTTGAGCGAAACAGGTCGGTCAGATTGATAAGTCGCCGACTTTCGCCAAAGTCGGGTTTCGCCGATCGAAACTCGACCATAGCGTGAAGTCGGCCATGCGGTTGGCAAAACGAGCGCCAAAGTCGGATTTCCCAGAATGCTTGCAGGAGCCTTTTTTCAGCCAATGAGCAAGGACGTACACTGTGGGCAACGCGATGACATGTGCAGCGTCCACCACCATCTTAGAGAAGGGCATTGCAGTGATTGGCTTGCTTTGGTGGGCGTCATAGTGTCTAAAAAAGCCTTGACCGCCGACCTCCATTTTACTTCTGGGGATCTTAACAGAAGGGAGAGGTTGCTGTTTATCTGTAGGGAGAGAGTTATGGCTGGAAAGATAGAAGTTCTTATGTGCTTGTCCTGATAGCAATTGTGCTGTACATTTAGTGTGCAGTGACGGGGAGGATTTTCTTCTGTGCAGCAGCGCTGGTTATTAGGCTGCCTGATAGCTGTATTGCTGTGTGTACACTGCTGTGCAGACTGCTTTTTACACAGCACTAATACTTTTATTCTTTTTTTCTGCACAGTTACCGACCGTTCATTTTTTCCGACACCGTATAGAGCTGTACGTTCCTCCCACACTACCGTGTACCGGATGGTATCACAGACAAATACATGCTGACTATCTGAGTGTGACTCCGGAAATATATATGGAGATTTAAATTTTTCCCTACACCGTATACAGCTGTACGCTTCTGATACAGTACCGTATTTCTGCTGTTTGTATTACGGTCAAATCCAAACTGAGAGAGCGTCTGTGTGTGACTCCGGAAATATATACAGAGATTTAGATTTTCCCCTACACCGTATACAGCTGTGTGCTTCTGATACAGTACAGTTTTTCTGCTTTTTGTATTACGGTCAAATACATACTGAGTGAGCGTCTGTGTGTGACTCCGAATATATATATGGAGATTTCAATTTTCCCCTACACCATATACAGCTGTAGCTTCTGATACAGCACCGTTTTTCTGCTTTTTGTATTAAGGTCAAATCCATACTGAGAGAGCGTCTGTGTGTGACTCCGGAAATATATGCGGAGATTTAAATTTTCCCTTACACCGTAAACAGCTGTACGCTTCTGATACAGTACCGTTTTTCTGCTTTTTGTATTACGGTCAAATCCATACTGATTGAACGTCTGTGTGTGAATCCGGAAATATATACGGAGATTTAAATTTTCCACTACACCGTATACAGCTGTACTCTCCTCATAAAGTACCATATATCTGCTGGTATTTTTGGTACATTTTCCCAAACATGAGGAAGTATGGTGGAAGAGGCCACGGACATGGGCGGGAGGGGGCAGCTGGTACTGATGGTGGTGGTTGTGCATCTGCTGGTAGTGCCGAAAGCACAATAGCACCTAAGGCAGGAGATGTTGAGCCTGCGTCATCATCTGGCTCCAGAAGGCCTGGAAGGCTCCCTTTTCTGGGATTACGTAAACCTCTTTTAAAGCCGGAGCATTAGGAACAGGTTTTGGCTTACATTGCTGAAACACCCTCCAGCTCTATTGCCTCCTCTTCTGAAGTTTCAAAAAATGCAAGCACTGAGTCGTCAGTGCAGGCTCTTGGTCAGGAACAACACCTTTCCTTGTGTCCTTCACCCCACCAAGAGTGAAGGATGTGGAAGGCCACATTTCAGATTACTCCCTGGAGCTCTTTTCACATACCATGTCTAACTTATCAAGTCAAATCCTGAATTCCCCAGTCCAAGATGAATATGACATGAAGTGCACTGATTCACAGCCACTGCTATTTGATTCTGCTGGTACATTCACACAGAGCACTACATTGCCCTCGCAGTCTACTGAGCCAGAATTTGACCCTGATGAAACTCAGGTGCCCCTTCCAGCATACTATACCACCTTACACGGTGACACAGAGGAAGGTGCTGATGAAATTGAAGAGGAGGTGATGGATGACCCAGTTGTTGACCCGGATTGGCATCCATTGGGCGAAGAGGGTGCCGCTGGCAATAGCTTAGAAGAGGAGGAGGATCCGCAGCAGACATCGAAATCGCAGCTGCGGTTATCTGGCAGGCCCGTAGCAGTCCAAAAATGTGCTAAAAAAACAAAAAGAGTTGCAGGACAGCTTGGCCAGACGGTCAAATTAGCACAGCGTGCAAGCCCTGAAAAGTTTTCCCATAGTAGGAAGAGTTCAGTGTGGCACTTTTTTGACAAAAATCCTATTGATGAGGCAAAGGTTATCTGTAAGAAGTGCGGAAGGACCTTTAGCCGAGGAAAAATCTCCGAAATTTGAATATCAGTTGCATGCTTAGACATGTAAACACCATGCACTTGGAAGCGTGGACGGACTACAAAACCTCAGGTAGCACACCTGCACCTGCTCCGACTGAAGGTAGCCAGCAACGCTACATCACTTCCCCCACTGTAAGCCCACCGGTTGGCACACCACCAGCAAGAAATGCTGAGGTGTCGTCACAAGGCCAAAGCAGTCAGGGAATCCCAATGGTTTTCCAGCGAAAGACTGCATCTAGGCCATCACCACCACCACCACCATCATCATCACCAACCCCCTTTCAGTCCGCCATGTCCACCGCAAGTTCCCCCATATGCAGCTCTCAAGTCCAGCTCACCCTAGCAGACACTATGAGTAGGACAAGAAAGTACTCATCCTCTCATCCGTGGGGGACAGCAGCCTTGGGACAGTGCTGCCTAGTCCACGGTATAGGCAACAGTTGGCTGTATGTGTTCGACCCTCCTCCTCCAGAAGCGAAATCTCGTCGACAATGCGCAGTCACACGAGCACTCCATCTGCAGCTGCAGGTGTCCCACTATCGAACAGCTAGTGGTAAGCGTCAGCAGGCTGTTTTAAAGATGATGTTGTTGGGCGACAACAGACACACCGCGGAGGTACTGGCCGACTACTTGCAGCGAGAAACTGAGTCATGGCTGGGCTGTTTACATCTTGAGCCAGGCAAGGTAGTCAGTGATAACGGCCTTAATTTTGTGGCAGCCATAGCCCTGGCAAAACTCAGACACATACCATGCCTGGCTCACACCTTGAACCTAGTGTTGCAGTGCTTCATAAATAATTATCCGGAGTTACCAGCCCTGCTCCATAAGGTGCGAAGACTGTGCTCGCACATCCGACGCGTGCCTGTAGACTCCATTCGTATGCAGAGGCTGCAGCAATCTCTCCACCTCCCCAAGCACCTCCTAATCATAGACGTTGCAACAAGGTGGAACGCCACCATGCACATGGTTGAGAGGCTGTGCGAACAGAGGCAGGCTGTAATGCATTTGTGGGAGGATCCATGGGAAGGCAGTTTGAAGGCAGACATAGAGTTGTCGGGTGTGCAGTGGTCAAAGCTGAAAGACCTCTGTAAAGTCCTTCAGTGTTTTGAGGAATGCACACGGCTGGTAAGCGCAGACGACGCCATCATAAGCATGAGCATCCCACTTATGCGTCTGCTCATGCAAACTTTGATGCACATTAAGGATCAGGTGTCTGCAGGGGAGGAGGAAGAGGAAGAGGAGGAGTGAAGCCTTGATGACAGTCAGCCATTGTCTGCTCAGGGAGCTGTCCTGGACGAGGTGGAGGAAGAAGAGGAAGAGGAGAAGGATGGGGGGATGATTATTTTGGGGAGGAGGATGCTTCTCAGGGGGCAAGAGAAAATGTTGGCTTGCCAAGGTCAGGTACAGGGTTTGTACATGACTGGAGGGATGTGGATTTGGCAGAAAGTGCTCCTCCACCCACCACTGGCAGTGCATCATTGACACGTGGAACATTGGCCCACATGTGTGATTATGTCTTGCGGATCCTAAAAAGAGACCCTCGCATTTGCCAAAATTATGAAGGATGACGACTACTGGTTGGCCAGCATCTTCGAACCACACTATAAAGGAAAATTACAGAACATCATGCCACAGCAGAATCTAGAGCTAATATTGGCGAACAAACAAGCAACTTGGTAAACCGTTTGTTAGAGGCAATCCCAGCACACCGCAGCAGTGCAGGTTCTACCATGAGCCGTACTGAGCCAAATGGAAGAGGTGTTCGTGGTGCACACAGCCGAAGTGGCGTTGGAGACAGGGGTTTCATGACCATGTTGTGGTCTGATTTCTCGAGTAACACTCACACGACTGGTAATACTGAATCGATTGCAACAGACAGGAGAGAACAGTTGTCAACTTTGGTTCAAAATTACGTCTCCTCCCAATCGATGTTCTCCCTCGCAGTTCATTCCCCTTTGACTACTGGGCCTGTAAACTGGACACCTGGCCTGAATTGGCACAATATGCCTTACAGGAGCTCGCTTGCCCTGCTGGTAGTGTGCTATCAGAAAGAGTCTTCAGTGCTGCTGGATCAATCCTGACAGAAAGAAGGACCCGGCTGTCGACCCAAAATGTTGGTGATCTCAACTTCATTAAAATGAACCATGCCTGGGTTTCAAAGGATTTTGTACCACCTTCCCCTGATGACACATAAGTTGCCAGCAAAATGGCTCGACTTGTCCTCCTCTTCCTCCGACTTCTCCAATTCCTCCATTTGCAGCTGCTGAACGTCCAGCCTACACCTCAACATATGCCAGTTTTTCCACCTCCCTAACTGGGCTGTACCCACCCAAGGTCCAGCGTCAGCACCTGGCGCACACGGGGAAGTGCCGGGGCCCTGAGCAGATGGGGGAGCCCACTCGCCATCAGAGACACCGCCGTACTATGAGGGGCCTTGTGCCAGTGCCGGCGCCCATGAGTGGGCCCCCCCTTCTTGCTCAGGGCCCCAGCACTTGCAATACTTATCTCTTCCTGCTCCACTGCTGTGACGTCTTCCGCGTTTCCTGACAGTGACATTTAGGTCAGACAGCGCGATGATGTCACGTCTGTGCGCCCTCTGCCTGAACAGTCACAGTGCAGAGAGCTGGAAGATGGCGATGCTGAGGAGTCCAGAGTAGAGCAGTGCCCAGCAAGGAGAGGTATTTCATTTTTTTAATGTTTGGAGCAATATATGGGGAGCATTATACACTGGAGAATTATATAGGGGGGCCATCATACACTTGAGCATCATAGATAGGGCCCATTATACACTGGAGCATCATAGGGGGCCCATTATATATGGAGCATTATATAGGCCCATCATATACTGGAGCATCATCCATGGAGCTCATAATATACTGGAGTATCACATGGGGTCCATTATATATAGAGCATTATATAGGCCCAACATATACTGGAGCATCATCCAATGGGCCCATCATACACTGGAGCATTTTAAATGTGGCCCATCATACACTGGAGCATCATATACAGGGCCCACTATACACTGGAGCATCATCCATGGGGCCTATCATACACTGGAGCATTATAAATGGGGCCCATCATACACTGGAGCATCATCCATGGGGCCCATAATATACTGGAGCATCATATGGGGTCCATTATATATGGAGCATTATATTGGTCCATCATACACTGGAGCATCATCCATGGGGCCCATCATATACTGGAGCATCATATGGGGCCCATTATATATAGAGCATTATATAGGCCCGTCATATACTGGAGCACCAACATGGGGCCCATCAAACACTGGAGCACTATAAATGGGGTCCATCATACACTGGAGCATCATATACGGGGCCCATTATACACTGGAGCTTGATCCACGGGGCACATCATACACTGGAGCATTATAAATGGGGCCCATAATATACTGGAGCATCATATGGGGCCCATTATATAAGGAGCATTATATAGACCCTTCATACACTGGAGCATCATCCATGGGGCCCATCATATACTGGATTATCATATGGGACCCAATATATATGGAGCATTATATAGGCCCATCATACACTGGAGCATCGTCCATGGGGCCCATCATATACTGGAGCATCATATGGAGCCCATTATATATGGAGCATTATATGGGCCCATTATATATGGAGCATCATCCATGGGGCCCATCATACACTGGAGCATCAAATGGGCCCATTATTTATGGAGCATTATATAGGCCCATCATACACTGGAGCTTCATCCATGTGGCCCATCATACACTGAAGCATTATAAATGGGGCCCATCATACACTGGAGCATCATATACGGGGCCTATTATACACTGGATCATCATATGGGGCCCATTATATATGGAGCATTATATAGGCCCATCATACACTGGAGCATCATCCATGGGCCCATCATACACTGGAGCATTATAGCTGGGGCCGATCATACACTGTAGCATCATCCATTGGGCCCATCATACACTGTAGCATTATAAATGGGGGCCATCATACACTGGAGCATCATCCATGGGGCTCATAATATCCTGGAGCATAATATGGGGCCCATTATATATGGAGCATTATATAGGCCTATCATACCCTGGAGCATCATCCATGGGGCCCATCATATACTGGAGCATCATATGGGGCCCATTATATATGGAGCATTATATAGGCCCATCATACACTGGAGCATCATCCATTGGGCCCATCATATACTGGAGCCTCATATGGGGCCCATTATTTATGGAGCATTATATAGGCCCATCATACACTGGAGCATCATCCATGTGGCCCATCATACACTGGAGCATTATAAATGGGGCCCATCATACACTGGAGCATCATATACGGGGCCCATTATACACTGGAACATCATATGGGGCCCATTATATATGGAGCATTATATAGGCCCATCATACACTGGAGCATCATCCATGGGGCCCATCATACACTAGAGAATAGTAAATGGGGCCCATCATACACTGGAGCATCATATACAGGGCCCATTATACACTGGAACATCATATGGGGCCCATTATATATATGGAGCATTATATAGGCTCATCATACACTGAAGCATAATCCATGGGGCCCATCATACACTGGAGCATTGTAAAGGGGGCACATCATACACTGGAGCATCATATAAGTGGCCCATTATACACTGGAGCATCATAAGAGGCCCATTATATATGGAGCATTATATAAGCCCATCATACACTGGAGCATCATCTATGGGACCCATCATACACTGGAGCATTATAAATGGGGCCCATCATACACTGGAGCATCATATAGGGGGCCCATTATACATTGCAGCATCATATGGGGCCCATTATATATGGAGAATTACATAGTACCATCATACACTGGAGCATCATCCATGGGGCCCATCATACACTGGAGCATTATAAATGGGGCACATCATACACTGGAGCATCATATATGGAGCCCATTATACACTGGAGCACCATATGGGGACCATTTTATATATTGCATTATATATGCCCATCATACACTGGAGCATCATCCATGGGGCCCATCATATACTGGAGCATCATATGGGGCCCATCATATACTAGAGCATCATATGGGGTTCACTGTTTATGGGGCATCACATGTAGCCCATTATATATGGAGCATTATATATGGGGACCATTATATTTGGAGCATTTTATGGGGCTCATCATACACTGGAGCATCATATATGGTGCCCATCTTATACTAGAGCATCATATGGGGTTCATTATTTATGGGGCATCACCTGTAGCCCATTATATATGGAGCATCATATGGAGCACATATGGGGCCTATTCTGTATGGAGCATTATATAGATCCCACTCTGTATGGCTCACTACGTGGTAGCCATAATACTGTATGGAGGACTATACTGTCCGCTTTTTGTGCTATTGTAGAATTTACAATAGATATCACTCATGTAATGTAAGAAGTGAAGTATTTGGCAATGTACTCTACCTATATTTCTCTGCCGTATTGGAGCATCATGAATTGTGGTATGTGTTAAAGGGGCCCACTGACACTCTTTCGCCCGGGGCACATGAAAACCTGGAGCCAGCCCTGCCCCCCCACAACTTTAGCCAAATAGCCCCCAGTTTTCAATGCGTTACTATTATTATAAAGTAAATTAAGGTTGACAAGCTTAAGTAATAAGAATTGATGTAGTTGGCATTGAAATGGGCACTGTAGGTGTGTTTACTGTCCTCCACTGACTTCCGACTTTTCTTCCCCATTGACTTGCATTGGGTTTCGTGTTTCAGTCGGACCTTCGACTTTTGCCGATAGTCGGCCGATTTCGTTCGACTCGACTTTTGGGAAAGTCGGGTAGTCCGAAACCTGACTCGACCCTCCCGGAGGCAAAGTCGCTCATCTCTATGCGTTACTATTATTATTAAGTAAATTAAGGTTGACAAGCTTAAGTAATAAGAATTGATGTCATTGGCATTGAAATGGGCACTGTAGGTGTGTTTACTGTCCTCAACTCACTGCCGACTTTTATTCCCCATTGACTTGCACTGGGGTCGAGTCGGGTTTAAGTCAGTACTCAGACTTTTGCCAATAGTCGGCCGATTTCGTTCGACTCGACTTTTGGAAAAGTTGGGTGATCCGAAACCCGACTCGATCCTCCCGGAGGCAAAATCGCTCATCTCTACTCCTGACTGTTGCATGCCCATAACCTCTTTCTCCTCTTCCTCCTCTATTTGTTCCTTGGCTCCTGCACCTTTACTAACAGTTTGGGAAAAAAAAAATCTCCAGAGTGAAACTCCATTTCAGTAAAAAGTCCAATATTTTATTGATAACATACTTAAAAATCCAGCTTCAAAAATGGAAAGACATGATGACAAATGGGGTCCTTGATGGTCTAAAACCGACGCGTTTTGACCATTCAGGTCTCACTCATGGCGAAATGCATCGGTTTTACACCACCAGGGACCCCATTTGTCATCACGTGTTTCTATTTTTGATGCTTAATTTTTAAGTATGTTATCAATAAAATATTGGACTATTTGCTGAAATGGAGTTTCACGCTGGAGACTATTTTTCCTGCATTTGCTACAGACAAACGCCCTTAAATAAGGTGGCTCCGTGCGTGGACCAACAGAGGATTATTCAGAGACTGGTGAGCTGACTTTGTTCCCCCCTTTCCCTTTCTCCTCCACATGCATATTTACTAAAAGTTTGTCTGCTTTCTTTAGCATACCTCCATCTTTAATCCACTCTCCCATGGCACCCGTGCAATGACAGTCAAAAAGTTAGAGATTTAATTATCACTTCCGCATCCTCCTCTGCTACCTCCTCTTCCTCTGCAAGCAACACCTCTTCTTTCAGACTATTCAAAGTATGCTCCAGCATGTAGATGACCGAAATAGTGATGCTGTTGATGGCAACATCTTTGCTAACCATCTCAGTAGCCATTTGAAAACTGTGCAAAAGAGTGCAGAGGTCCTTCATCTGTGCCCAGTGCCCACCCCACAAACGTGATTTGTTACATGTTCATACTGCTTTAGGCCAGACTATGCAAAATGTCATAGTTTACCAAGGGTCATTGGTGCTGCCACAGTTGCTGCAACATGTGCAGGGTGTAATTCCACAGTGTAGGCACAGCGCATATCAACTGGTTAACCGGTAGCCCAAAAGACTTCTGTAGCAATGTAAGTTGATGACCACAAATGTTGTAGATACCAGAAATGAGCACACAGTGGCTGTTTTTCTGCAGCAGCACATCCAGGCTAGGATAGTGGCGTAGACATTGTTGTACCACCAAGTTGAGTACGTGACCCATGCAAGGTACGTGTATGAGGTTGCCCAGCATAGGTCCTCCACCAGGTTTGCACTGTTATCGCACATGGCCTTCACTGACTACAGGTTCAGTGGAGATAGCCATTGCTCAAACTCAGCCTGGATAGCTGTCCACAACGCTTGAGCTGTGTGATTGCGTTCTCCAAAGTATATTAATTTAAACAATGCTGATTGCGGTTTACCCTGGCTGCACAGTATGGAGTTTGGGGGATATTCTCTGCTCTGTTGGAAATTGTGTCTCATGAATGGAGAGGTTGAGGGTACAGGTGGAGACCCTACAGGAGGTGTAGGACACAGAAGTAGTGGAAAAAGGGTTACATCAAGAGGTTTGTCACACAAGCCTTGGGGATTCCAAGATTTTCAGTCTAGTGACACCTTGCTGTCTATGATATGCAAATTGCCTCTTCAAAAAAAGAGGACTTGTACTCTATAGCGCCACCTATTGGAAGTAGCGATCCTACAAGTCACAATCAACCCTTTAACAAGTCTTGTAATATGACTTAGGATAAAAGCCAAATCAGTATCTCCATTTGCAGGCACGGTGTTTCGGACTATTGGTCCTCGTCAGTGCAAAGTAGGAGAGATCTGATTTGGCTAGATGAGAGGCTCTGGACTAGGGTCTATGGGGTAAGGTTTCTCCTTGTGGAGAGTGACATACCAGCTCTGGCGTGTCGAGGTAAGGAGGCTTATTCGCCGTGCAATGCTCCTCTGGGAAATTTAATATGCAAATTGCCTTTTCAAAAAAAGAGGACTTGTACTCTATAGCGCCACCTATTGGAAGTAGCGATCCTACAAGTCACAATCAACCCTTTAACGAGTCTTGTAATATGACTTAGGATAAAAGCCAAATCAGTATCTACATTTGCAGACATGGTGTTTCGGACTATTGGTCCTCGTCAGTGCAAAGTAGGAGAGATCTGATTTGGCTAGATGAGAGGCTCTGGACTAGGGTCTATGGGGTAAGGTGTCTAGTGTTTTAGTTCACCATCCCTTGGTGTTTAGTAGTTTAGTTCTCCAACCCCTGTTGTCTAGAAGTTTAGTTCTCCATCTTCTGGTGTGTAGTGATTTAGTTATCCAACTTTAGTTGTTAACCCCTTAACGACCGCCGATACGCCTTTTAACGGCGGTCATTAAGGGTACTTAAATTAACGGCGCTGTGGAAATAGTGAATAGCGCCCCCCAGAGGCGCATTTTCTCCGGGGTCTCGGCTACCGGGGATAGCCGAGACCCCAGAGAACATGAATCGGGTCGGTTTTTACCGACACCGATGTTGCGATCGCCGTTATTAACCCTATAACGGCGACCGCAACAACAACAAAAAAAAGTTGTGCCATTTAATTTCTCTGTCCTCTGATGTCATCGGACATCAGAGGACAGATAAAAAGGGTCCCCAGGACCCCATGTGGCCCACGATCCCCTGCATGTGGCCCCAGGTCCCTCCGGTGTCCCCCGGTGCCGGCGCTGTGAAGAAAATGGCGGGCGCATGCTCAGTGCGCCCGCCGCTATGTGGCGCTATGTGCTGGGGGGATGGGCAAATATTCTCTGGGGTCTCGGCTACCGGGGTAGCCGAGACCCCAGAGAACATGATCCGGGTCGGTATTCACCGATCCCGGTGTTGCGATCACGGCTATGCAAGCATAGACGCGATCGCAAAAAAAAAAAAATGATTTCTCTCCCCTCTGATGTGATCGCACATCAGAGGGGAGAATATGAGGGTCCCCATGTCCCCCTGAACCCCCCCTATACTTACCGGTGTCCTCTGGCAGGTCCCCCTGGCCTCCGATCCTCCCGGTCTTCTTCCTGCAATAAAAAAATGGCGGGCGCATGCGCAGTGCGCCCGCCGATCTGCTTGGCGGCAGATTCAAGTTTTTTTTCATTCATTCTCCAGAAAGTGCATTTTGATCACTGTGATAAACTATCACAGTGATCAAAATAAAAAAAACAGTACATAACCCCCCCATTTATCACCCCCTTAGTTAGGGAGATATAATAAAAAATAGAAATTATATTTATTTTCATTTTTCTGTTAGGGTTAGGGTTATAATTAGGGTTAGGGTTATAATTAGGGTTAGGGTTAGCATTAGGGTTAGGGTTAGCATTAGGGTTAGGGTTATAATTAGCGTTAGGGTTAAGCTGGGTTCATACTGCGTTATGGCAGTCCGTTAGATGGACTGCGTTACACCACTTTATAACGCGATGTAACGCAGTCCGTTAACGCTGCCATTCACCCCCATTTGAGGGCGCATCGCGACGCATGCCGTAAAGCGGCATGCGTTTGCGACGTGCCATCATTCAGTGACGGAGCCTCGGAAGCGGGCTGCAGCGTTTGGGCTCCGTCACCGCTAGCGCAGATGAATCATCTGCTGATTCCTCTGCGCTAGCGGGTATAGCATAACGCGATCGCGTTATGCTATACCGTTACCAGCCCGTCAACGCTATGTGTTGAACGGGCTGGTAAAACGCAAAATGAACCTAGCCTTAGGGTTAGGGTTATAATTAGGGTTACAATTAGGGTTAGGGTTAAAATTAGGGTTAGGGTTACAATTAGAGTTAGGGTTATAATTAAGGTTAGGGTTACAATTAGGGTTGGAATTAGGGTTGGGATTTAGGTTAGGATTAGGGTTGGGATTAGGGTTAGGGGTGTGTTGGGATTAGGGTTGGAGCTAGAATTGAGGGATTTCCACTATTTAGGCACATTAGGGGGTCTCCAAATACGACGTGGCATTCAAAAAGTCAAATGGCGCTCCCTCCCTTCCGAGCCCTGCCGTGCGCCCAAACAGTGGTTTACCCCAACATATGGGGTATCAGCGTACTCAGGAAAATTGCACACCAATTTTGGGGTTCTAATTTCTCCTGTTACCCTTGGGAAAAATAAAAAAAATCTGGTTAAAAAAATCATTTTTGAGAAAAAAAATGATTTTTTATTTTCACAGCTCTGCGTTTATAAATTTCTGTGAAACACTTGGGGGTTCAAAGTGCTCACCACACATCTAGATAAGTTCCTTAAGGGGTCTAGTTTCCAAAATGGGGTCACTTGTGGGGGGTTTCCACTGTTTAGACACATCAGGGGGTCTCCAAACACGACGTGGCTTTCAAAAAGTCAAATGGCGCTCCCTCCCTTCCGAGCCCTGCCGTGCGCCCAAACAGTGGTTTACCCCAACATATGGGGTATCAACGTACTCAGGACAAATTGCACACCAATTTTGGGGTTCTAATTTCTCCTGTTACCCTTGGGAAAATAAAAAATAGCTGGCTAAAAAAATCATTTTTGAGAAAAAAAATTATTTTTCATTTTCACGGCTCTGCGTTTATAAATTTCTGTGAAGCACTTGGGGGTTCAAAGTGCTCACCACACATCTAGATAAGCTCCTTGGGGGTCTAGTTTCCAAAATGGTGTCACTTGCAGGGGGTTTCTACTGTTTAGATACATCAAGGGCTCTGCAAACACAACATGACGCCCGCAGAGCATTCCATCAAAGTCTGCATTACAAAATGGCGCTCCTTCCCTTCCAAGCACTCCCATGCGCCCAAACAGTGGTTTCACCCCACATATGGGGTATCAGCGTACACAGGAAAAATTGCACAACAACTTTTTGGGTCCAATTTCTCCTGTTACCCTTGGGAAAATAAAAAAAATAGCGGGCTAAAGAATCATTTTTGAGGAAAAAAATGATTTTTTATTTTCACGGCTCTACGTTTATTAATTTCTGTGAAGCACTTGGGGGTTCAAAGTGCTCACCACACATCTAGATAAGTTCCTTAAGGGGTCTAGTTTCCAAAATATTGTGATTTGTGGGGGGTTTCGACTGTTTAGGCGTATCAGGGGCTCTCCAAACGTGACATGGCGTCCAATTTCATTTCCAGCCAATTTTGGTTTGAAAAAGTCAAACGGCGCTCCTTCCCTTCCAAGCCCTGCCGTGCACCCAAACAGTGGTCCCACCCCACATATGGGATATCAGCGTACTCAGGACAAATTGGACAACAACTTTTGTGGTCTAATTTCTCCTGTTACCCTTGGGAAAATAAAAAAAATTGGGGACTAAACGATCAGGTTTGTGGAAAAAATATGACTTTTTATTTTCATGCCCGGGAGTTATAAACTTCTGTGAAGCACTTGGGGGTTCAAAGTGCTCACCACACATCTATATAAGTTCCTTAGGGGGTCTAGTTTCCAAAATGGTGTCACTTGTGGGGGGTTTCCACTGTTTAGACACATCAGGGCCTCTACAAACACGACATGACGTCCAGCCAATTCTGCGCTGAAAAAGTCAAACGGCGCTCCTTCCCGTCCAAGCTCTGCCATGCACCTAAACAGTTGTTTACCCCACATATGGGGTATCAGCATGCTCAGGAAAAATTGCACAAAACTTTTGGGGTCTTGTTACCCTTGGGAAAATAAAAATTGGGGTGAAAAGATTGTTTTTGTGGAAAAAATATGATTTTTTTATTTTCACTGTTCTATGTTATAAACTTCTGTGAAGCACTTGGAGGTTCAAAGTGCTCACCACACATCTAGATAAGTTCCTTAGGTGGTCTAGTTTCCAAAATGGGGTCACTTGTGATGGGTTTCCACTGTTTATACACATCAGGGCCTCTACAAACGCGACATGGTGTCCAGCCAATTCTGCGTTGAAAAAGTCAAATGTCGCTCCTTCCCTTGCGACCTCTGCCGTGCGCCCAAAAAGTGGTTTACCCCCACATATGGGGTATTGTCTTATTCAGGAGAAATTGCACAACAAATTTTGTGGTTAATTTTTTCTTTTAACAGTTGTGAAAATAAAAAAATAGGTTCCGAAGTAAAGGTTTTGCAAAAAAAGTAAAATGCTAAATTTTTCCTTCCACATTGCTTCAGTTCCTGTGAAGCACGTAATGGGTTAATAAACTTCTTGAATGTGGTTTTGAGCACATTGAGGGGTGCAGTTTTTAGAATGGTGTCACTTTTGGGTATTTTCTATCTTATAGACCCCTCAAAGTGACTTCAAATGTGATGTGGTCCCTAAAATAAAAATGGTGTTGTAAAAATGAGAAATCGCTGGTCAACTTTTAACCCTTATAACTTCGTAACAAAAAAAAATTTTGGTCCCAAGATTGTGCTGATGTAAAGTAGACATGTGGGAAATTTATTAAGAAATTTGTGTGACATATCTCTCTGATTTAAGGGCATAAAAATTTAAAGATTGAAAATTGTTACATTTTCAAAATTTTCGCCATATTTCCGTTTTTTTCATAAATAAACACAAGTCATATCAAAGACATTTTACCACTAACGTGAATTACAATATGTCACGAAAAAACAATCTCAGAATCAGCGGGATTCGTTAAAGCATTCCAGAGTTATAACCTCATAAAGTGACAGTGGTCAGAATTGTAAAAATTGGCCCTGTCATTAAGCTGCAAAATGGCTCTGTCACTAAGGGGTTAAGTAGTTTATTTTTCCAAGCCCTGTTGTCTAGTAGTTTAGTTTTCCTTCTTATGGTGTGCAGTGATTTAGTTCTCCATCCCCAAGCGCCCTGCAAGCCTTGGGGCTTCCAAGACTTGTGGAGCAGCCCATTCCCCGCCTGCCCCAACAGCCACCAGGGTCATGCAGTGCCAAGTCAGTGAGATGTAATTCCTCTGTCCATGCTTGCTCATCCAGGTGTCAGTGTTGAAATGTACCATGTCAGACATAGATTTTTTCAAGGAACGGGTGATGTTGTCTGCGACATGCTAGAGTATCACAGGCACATCTGTCTTAGAGAAGTAATAGTGACTGGGCAACTGGTACTGGGGTCTGTGACGACCATATGCTTTCGGAAACTGACTGTATTCACAAGGCTTAAAGGCTGCATTTCCGTGGCCAACAGATTGGTTTGGTCATCCAGTTATCACAGAGATCACGGTATGATATGACATGACAGTGATCGTACAGTGTGTATAAACCCCTGTACGATAACTCTACGATAACCCCATACTCTTTGCTGCCACCACCAATCCTGTTTTTAAAAAATAAATAAATACAACCCCATTAGACACCATTCTTCTTTTGAGGTTCACACCATCAGGGTTTTCCATCCCCTCTCCCTCAGAGTAGCGGTCATATACTGTCTTCAAGGCTCACTCACGCACTTCCTTGACCCCTTTTCTGCCTTGACGCCTCAATTCATTTTCTCAGAATTTCCAACTCTTATCCTGGGAGACTTCAACAGCCCCACCTCCCCAACTGCATACCAGCTTCTATCTTTACCCACTTCTCGTGTCCTCTCACAACTTTCAACCTCTGAGACACGCAAAGACGGTAACACCCCTGATCTGGTCTTTGTCCGGCTTTGTTTAATCTCCTACCTAGATAACTCACCTTTTCCTCTTTTTACCCCAAAAAATTATGAGAATCCACAGCTTATACATTTTTAGGTGCTTCCTAAAAACACATCTGTTTAGGGTGGCCTATCATGTTCCCTAATCAAAGTCCTTTTTATATATAGCCTATTCTCTACTTCTCTTGAGCGTAATTCGCTATGAAACTCAACTGCACTCAAAAGCACTACATCTATTGGCTGGTGACCACCTCATGCAGCCTTTATCTACCTCCCATTTCCCATGGCTGGACCATCATTGTAAATAAGCACCTGTACTTTGTGCCACTCCATCTAATTGTAGAGTAAACGTTTTTACGAGCAGGGTCATCATTATTTTTGCTTTAATTGTTGGATTATCGTTAAGTTTGTAACTTTTGACTGTTTTATATGAATTGACTTGTAAAGCTCAGCAGAATATTGTTTGCGCTATATAAGTAAAGGTTATTATTATTAGTAGATTGAAGATGGTGAAGTTGAAATCTTAGCTTTGCCATGTGTAGGAGGAAACAATCTTTTACATGATCACAACTGCACAAATGAGGGCTGGCTGCTGTGCTGACAGAGGGGGGAGTAGGTTGAACATGACAAATTGTTGGACTGTGAGTAAGATGCAGGCGTGGATGTTATGGTGGATTGAGAAAGATGTGTTGTGCTCGGTGTCTGAGATAGGTCAAAAACAGCAGGCATGTCCATCTCCATAACAGCTAACGGGCTCTCACTCATGTAGCAGGGTAAACAAGTGGAGGTCCTGTGGATGGAGAACTGTGAGAGAACACTTGCAACATTGATGGAGGAGAAAGAAGCATTAGATGTGGCAATTGGGGTGGCCAGTGGTTGGCTAGGCCCACCAACCCCCCAACCTACTGCCTCCTTCCCCATCATCCTGTAGAATGTAAGCCACAAAGGGCAGGGTCCTTTCCCCTCTGTATCAGTCTGTGATTGTTAGATTGTTTACTGTAAGTGATATCTGTAATTTGTATGTAACCCCTTCTCATGTGCAGCCCCATGGATCAATGGTGCTATATAAATAAATAATAATAATAATTTTAGTGCAGTGAGATTCCCAGACTGACTCATGTTGATCGCGCATGTTCCTGTTCATGCATGTAATAGGCAAATTATTGAATGTTTTGCCTCTACTCTGTCGTATTTATAAAGTTGGCAGCTAATGTCAGTTAAATCATCCTTTGTGGTCCTAAAAAAGGGCCAGGCCAGCCAACCCTTGCTGCCCCTGCGAACCCATGACTGCTGCTTGTCACAGCAAGAGTTGTGAATGTGGATGCAGTGCTTATCATGGTTGCATCACTCACTATCTGTTTTGGAAGCAGCAATGTAACCTACTCAACTTCTGCCTCCTCCACCTCCTCTTATGTGCTATTCAGCAACGTGCCTTTGTGTTCACACCAAGTGGGATCTACAACCTAATCATCATCCCCTCTGTTCTCCCAGTCCTCGACCAAAGAATCACCATACTCCACTTCCTGCCCTGATAGCACATTACAGTCCATGAGTGCCTCAAGAGTGTCATCAAGATCACCTCCACCCCCAGGGGTTAACGTCTGGTGATGAGGATCTGGATTCTGCTTGGACCCTACTTCATCCAGCCCAGGATTCAACTGCAAAAAATTTTGCCTATCGGTGAAGATTCTTTCCTCCTCTTGAGTCTGTGTATTTATGGAGCAGAACTGTGATACCCATGAAATAGAATTTGCAAACAGCTTAGAAGACTCGCCCATCTGTGGCTTCCCACAGTCAGGTGGGCAGTTGGAGAGTTGTGATGCAAATGGAAACAAGGGTAATTGGGGTGCCACTTATGAGTAGAGATGGGTGGACACCTGGATGTTCAGGTCTTAAGAGTGATAATTAACAAGACAGTAGTGAAGCACACAGTGTGCATCGCAGTTATAGACTTCCAATCCCGGTAACGTTGAGTAGTCAACTCAAAAATATTAGCAGCAGCAATGTAAGTGGCAGAGGCAGCACAGTGGCTTAGGAATGTGGACTCCGGGCTGGAGAAAAACTAGTAGCACTAAATATTTATATACCGTATTTTTTGGACTATAAGACTCACCGGACCATAAGACGCACCTCAAATTTTGGGGTAAAACTAGCAGAAAAAAAGATTTTTATAAGATGGGGGTCCATCTTATAGTCCGAGTTTAAGGTATCTTACCTGAGGTCCGGAGGTGGTACAGCAGGGTCACAGAAGGTATGGTGCCTTCCTCGGGATAAGTCCGATCCAGTGTCGGCGGTGCTGATGTTTGGTGTGGGCTGTGGGGAGTGCACCTAAGCAGGGTCCCTTTCTGCTAAGGGGGGTGACGCTGTGGCCTGGTGTCTACGATGGGGTTGCGGCAGTGGTGTGGCAGCGGTACGGTGATGCTGATACAGGGTCCCTTCCTCAGGTGGGTTTGACGTCACTGCCCGGTGTCCAAGGCAAGCTGCAAAGCTGGGTTAATCACAAGTTTCTCAGTGGTGGCGGTCATCTTCCTGAAGCCGCGCGTGCACAGATAGAGTACTCTGCTTCCCAGGGCTTCAGGAAAATGGTCGCGGGAGGCAGCACGTGTGCAGATGGAGATCGCAGCGGCCATTTTCCTGAAGCCGATTTTTCACATCATATTGGGCCTATTAACAGTTAAATCAATCACATGTGCGAGTCGAGTGAGTACACCACACATGCATCTTCTATATCTAGCTTATTGAATAGTCATGTACATACAGTCTCTACAACTCACATATCTCCCCTTGCCTGCACTCCTTTATTTGGAGGTAATTTTGATTTGTTGTATTGTATGTACCTCTTTTGTGTGACAACACCCTGACTATGCTAACTTCAGTTTCCTTCTATATTTTGCTGTGAATAGCAGCTTGCACATAAATCTGGTGGTCTATATATTATGTAAGTTGCAGCTGTGAACTGACACCAATTGCATGATTTCCTAGGATTGCCTACTGTCCTGAGGCCTGTATACTGAGAGCTTCTTGGTGGAGACATATCCTGTAAAGTTCTGGTCTACATTTTTGTAAACATTCTCTCAGACGGTATTTATGTGGACAATAGGCTATGTGACATTCTATGTGAGATTTGAAGGCCGAAAGTATGTCAGCTGCGGACCCGAAGTACGTGGCGCACCAAATGGAAGGCGCACATTTATGAACTCACAGTCGTGGACACTATAGACATGATGGCAACTTCTCTGGCGACAGTGTCGCAATTATCCCGCAATACTGCCATGATGAATTCCTCACAAAATGCATTGGGAGCACGGGGGTAAGCGTCCACCTTTCCAGACCTCCAGGACAAACTAATCTTTTGAATGATGCATTTTGCCTGCCCAATCATGAAAGTAGCTTTTGTGGTAACTTTGGTTGGTTGTTATTAGATACAGACACACCACTTTATATAAGCTACTAATGAGGGGTGTATATCTAAATAAGTAATAGGCTGCATAAGACCCTGTTGGGCATACTACCTAATGTGCAAATATACTAATCACCGAATCTGTTTTGTGTAAATGAGAAGAACATAATAAGACTCTATTTGGCTCTGCACAGAGTTAATCCTGAAAAGGTTGCAGATACTCTATTTTTGCACATAGTGTGATAATCTACACAGAATACAAATAGATGCCCAAATCCCTGTCGAATCCGGGTGCCACCCTGGGTGCTTCATTTATCTGCATCGGGTTATATATGATAGTACACTGTTGACAGGATCATAGATTTAGGTAGTACTGGGTATCCTGGCTGTTGAGGTCCATCTTACTATTGAATTTCTACATAGAAGACCATGTGTCTGTTTTTGTCTGTCCTGCACTTTGCACCCCATTTTTAGCCCTAGCAAATTTTAAGTGGAAATCTGGTCTTCTGATGTGTCTCTGAAACACAGTTTTTGCGCAAATGATTAGGAGTAGCTAATTGGGCATCGTGGCTGCACCCCAATATTAGGCCTAACGATTTTTAAGTGGAAATCTGGCCTTTTGATTTGCCACTGAAGCACAGTTTTAGCACAAATGATTTGAAGTAGCAAATGGGGCTTCTGAAGACTGCAACACAGTTTTTGCACAATCCGTTTCGATGCTGGAAGATCGATTTCAAACTGGAGAAGATCCTATTTATTTAACTGACAAGTTCACTTTCAGCACCAGAACTAGCGCAGGAGCGACCTCTCTGCACTGTGACACTGAGCAAATGGCGCCATCAAAGCAAGATGTCCGCTTTTAATATGGCCAGGGACATGTGACTTCAGCAGCCAATCATCATGCAGCACACACTATCCTAGCCAAAGCCATAACAAAAGCATTAGTGGAAATGCGATTATTTACCGAACTGTGACCGAATTTTGCCGATTTTGTGTAAAAATGCTTATGAAAGCGAATTCGAATTAGATTGTGATACGTTTGTGCCGAATTTGAGATTGGCTAACGTTTTCCAAAAATGTTTGCTTTCTATTGATTACTGATTATCTCAATGATATGAAAAGTTTCCTGAAAGTGTGGTTGCTCCAGAAGTTAAAGCCAAAAATACATTGGCCCTTGAGAAGTTAAATAAAATATTTGAATCCCAGCGACCAAAGATTGAAATAAAATAAGTAGCTGCATTAACCATCCTATATATGTTAGTCAACACTTTGCTTCCATCATAGAAATCATGGGCTTCTACATTTGTTTCTACTTTTAACCCTTCATGACCTTGCCATTTTTTACAATTCTGACCAGTGTC
Source organism: Oophaga sylvatica (assembly GCA_033576555.1). NCBI lineage: Eukaryota > Metazoa > Chordata > Amphibia > Anura > Dendrobatidae > Oophaga > Oophaga sylvatica. The sequence goes on from JARQOD010000004.1 coordinate 313,296,831, forward strand.
CTTTTATGAGGTAATAACTCAGGAACGCTTCAACGGATCCTAGCGATTCTGAGAATGTTTTTTCATGATATATTGGGCTTCATGGTAGTGGTAAATTTAGGTCGATAATTTTTGCGTTTATTTGTGAAAAAAATGGAAATTTGGTGAAAATTTTGAAAATTTCGCAATTTTCAAATTTTGAATTTTTATTCTGATAAACCAGAGAGTTATGTGACACAAAATAGTTAATAAATAACATTTCCCGCATGTCTACTTTGCATCAGCACAATTTTGGAAATAAAATTTTTTTTTTCAGGAAGTTATAAGGGTTAAAAGTTGACCAGCGATTTCTCATTTTTACAGCAAAATTTACAAAACCATTTTTTTTAGGGACCACCTCACATTTGAAGTCACTTTGAGGGGTCAATATGGTAGAAAATGCACAAAAGTGACACCATTATAAGAACTGCACCCCTCAAGTTACTCAAAACTACATTCAAGAAGATTATTAACCCTTCAGGTGCTTCACAGGAACTAAAGCAACGTGGAAGGAAAAAATGGACATTTTAATTTTTCCAACACAAATTTTATTTTAGCCTCAGGTTTTTCATTTTCACATGGGCAATAGGATAAAATGGCTCCTAAAATTTGTTAGGCAATTTCTCCTGAGTACACAGATACCTCATATGTGGTCATAAACCACTGTTTGGGCGCACAGTAGGGCTCAGAAGGGAAGGAGCGCCATTTGACTTTTTGAATGGAAAATTAGCTCCAATCGTTAGCGGACACCATGACGCGTTTGGAGAGCCCCTGTGTGCCTAAACAGTAAAAAAAAAACACATGTGACACCATTTTGTAAACTAGACCTCTTATGGAACTTATCTAGATTTGTTGTGAGCACTCTGAACCCCCAAGTGCTTCACAGAAGTTTATAACGCAGAGCAGTGAAAATAAAAAATCATTTTTTTCATCAAAAATGATTTTTTAGCCCACTATTTTTTATTTTCACAATGGTAACAGGAGAAATTGGACCACAAAAGTTGTTGTGCAATTTGTCCTGAGTACAACAATACCCCATATGTGGGTGGGAGCTTAGAAGGGAAGGAGCGTCATTTTAGAATGCAGACTTGATGGAATGTTCTGCAGGCGTCATGTTGTGTTTGCAGAGCCCTTGATGTGCCTAAACAGTAGAAACCCCCATAAGTGACCCCATTTTGAAAACTAGACCCCCAAGGAACTTATCTAGATGTGTGGTGAGCACTTTGAACCCCCAAGCGCTACACAGAAGTTAATAACGCCCGGGCATGAAAATAAAAAAATCATATTTTTTCCACAAACATGATCATTTAGTCCCCAATTTTTTTATTTTCCCAAGGGTAACAGGAGAAATTAGACCCTAAAAGTTGTTGTACAATTTGTCCTGAGTACGCTGATACCCTATAGGTGGGGATAAACCACTGTTTGGGCACACGTCAAGGCTCGGAATAAAGGGAGCACTGTTTGACTTTTTGAACTTAAAATTTGCAGGAATTGGCGCCATGTCGTGTATGGACACCCCCTGATGTGCCTAAATAGTGGAAACCCCTCAATTCTAACTCCAACCCTAACCCCAACACACCTCTAACCCCAACCCTAACCCCTACACACCCCTAACCCTAATCCTAACCATAACCCTAACCCCAACACATCCCTAACCCTAATCCCAACTCTAACCATAACCCTAACCACAAACCTAACCTTGATCCCAACCCTAACCACAAAACACCCCTAACACTTATCCTAACTCTCACCACAAACCTAACCCTAATCCCAACCCTAACCCTAATTCCAACCCTAACCCTAATTCTAACCCTAAGGCTAACCCTAAGGCTAACCCTAACCCTAGTTCTAACCCTAACCCTAGTTCTAACCCTAACCCTAAGGCTGGGTTCATATTGCATTTTACCAGCCCGTTCAACACATAGCGTTGATGGGCGGGTAACGGTATAGCATTACGCGATCGCGTTATGCTATACCCGCTAGCGCAGATGAATCAGCAGATGATTCATCTGCACTAGCATTGACAGAGCCCAGACGCTGCAGGCCGCGTCCGAGGCTCCGTCACTGAATGACGGCCCGTTGCGAACTCATGCCGTTTTACGGCATGCGTCGCGATGTGCCCGCAAATGGGGTTGAATGGCAGCGTTAACAGACTGTTTTACACCGCGTTATACCGCGGTGTAACGCAGTCCGTCTAACGGACTGCCATACCGCAATATGAACACAGCCTTATAATCGTAACCCTAACCCTAATAAAAAGATTAAAAATATATATATATATATATATTTTTTTTTATTATTTGTCCCTACCTATGGGGGTGATAAATGGGGCGTTTATTTACATTTTTTTTATTTTGATCAAGGTGAGAGTTTATCACAGTGATCAAAATAAATTTCTGGACTCTGGAGGGCACACTGCGCATGCGCCGGCCAGCGGGCACACTGTGCATGCGCCCGCCATTTTGCAAGATGGCGGCGCCAATGAAACATCCCAGACGGACGCTGGGATGGATCCAGGGACATCGGAGGACCAGGAGAGGTGAATAGGGGGAGTCGGAAGGTAAGGGGGGGATCGGAAGGTGGGGGGAGGAGGGGAGCATTTAGTGACGGCGGTGACCAATCGCTGCAATCTATCGGTGTCGGCGGCCGATCACTGCCGTGACTCGGTGTGGAGGGGGGTCGGATCTCAGTCTTCAGCCATGGCAGATGCTATTGCAGCATCGGCTATGGCTGGATTGTAATATTTCACCAAATTTCATTGGTGAAATATTACAGATTGCTCTGATTTGCTGTTTCACTTTTAACAGCCAATCAGAGTGATCGTAGCCACGTGGGGGTTAAGCCAACCTCCCTGTGGTGAAGCACAAAGGGTCTTGTGCCTGCGGGTTGGGTGACCTTTCAGTGACCCCGGTCACCCGACCCGCAGGAACGCGGTCCTTTCATGACACATACGCTGTGTCACAGGTCGGGAAGGGGTTGTTAAACAATATATGTTTATTCTGTAAAATTTTCATTGTCAAAATACATTTAATCATAACAAAATATTACATATTTAGCTTAATTTTTCCTTGGCTGTAAATATCCTATTTTATAAATATTGTGTCTAAAATCATCTACTCCAATGAACCACATGGTGGCAGAAGATGGTTTCTCTCCATCATATTTACTGTGTCTTATTTACTGCATTAACCATAGCAGATTAGACATGTTTGATATTATTCACTAGCATTCACTAGAAAGAAATTATTAAACCTCTTTATAGGCATGTTTTCTGTGTGTGTATTTGAGGTATCTGTTTGTACTGAAAAAAATGCATTTAAATGGATAAGTTTGTATTTATTCAAAATACAATAGGAAAAAGTATGCCAAATACTGTAGACATTTGACATATGTTTGTGCACATATCCATTTTGATGTTTTTTGGGGTTTTTTTTAAGTGCAAAAAACATACTCCTCTGTGACATTCCATCTTTGAAAAATATTAACACAGGTGTTTTTTCATCACATTGCAGTCTAAGAAAGACATTTACCAACATATTACCGTACATTTGTATTCATTTGTCTCCAGAAAACAAATAACATAATATCCTTACAGTGTGCCCATGCCACTTAAAAAGAAAATAATCCATTTTTTTAAATGGATGCGTACAGATGCCAAATATCTGATAAAAAAAGACACAATTGCTTCTGTTTTGCAATCATTAAAAGGGGTTGTCTGAGTCTGAATTCACTCTAGTGAAGGGTCGCATGACGACTTGCATGCAATCTGCAGACATGTAGCCAGATGTTGACCAGACATGTTTGGTTTCTCTCATTTCACTTCTACTGAGAGAAAATGGATGTGACTATTTGGCTATTTGGCACTTGAATGCATGTATGCAAGTCAAATACATATGGTAATGTAACTGCTAACTCGCACTGGTGAATCCTGACAGTGTGTGCATAGCACGCTGTCATGAGTCAGAAGTCTGCAGACACAGAGTGCCTGCAGGTTTTCCTATCAAATATGGAGAACCCTTTTAAAGATTACAAAAGAGTGATGTGAAATTGGCCCGTTTCTGGTTAGGCATGTTTCATACCACATTTTTGTGATGCATCAGAAATACATTTCTACTGTAAAAAAAAATTATTTCAAAATATATACAGTATTTCTATTTACATAGGATAGGAATAGAAGAAATACGTTCAAAAGGGGTTTCAGTTTGACATAGGCTTGTGCTCATATTCCCTTTATTATAAAGGATGTAAAAATCACAGTTCCCTGAGTTTTTTCATACTTTAAAAGCATTTTTCATACCATAGGAGCCTATGAAAACATGCAAATGTATTGTCATAGCTGTTTATTTTTTTATCCTTTGTTTCTTTCACATTGGGTTTTTTTGCAGATTTTTCACATGACAATTCACATGCTCTCCTCCTACTCATCCTTTTGTCTTTAAAAAAAAACATTCATTTTTTAAAAACAGGAAAGAAAGCATGGAAACATCCAACTTACATGTTAAGGGATCAGGTTTATTTTTGATATACAAAATAAAACATGAGGCTGGTAAACATTACAAAGACGAAGCCTGATACAGGATTTACACATGAAAGTTTAAAACTTTTCATCTCAAAATACTTTCAATTAAAACTGATCTATCTAAATAAATGTGTTTAAAAAAAAGAACGTAAAATATAGATGATCACTGCTATGATCGTGAGATACCTATTATTTTTAGTGTAATGACAAGTTGTAGACTTATTTTTTATACCATTTTTTCACTGTTTTCAGGATTTCTGATTGCTGTCAGTGATTTTTTTCTAGTGCATAAAAATCTTTCCTGGTCATATGATGAACACACAGGTGCATGGCTTTTTACAAGTCACAGCTCTTGTAACTCACATACACCAATACAAGACAAGGATATGGCTCCATCCTCAGATAGCAAACAATGAAGGTTCCTAATAAATTGATGCACAGGTCTTTAAAGCCAAGAGAATTGATAAAGAAAATGTATGAAAAGAGATGAATTTCTTTTTATTACACAAAGAATACCTGGAGCTCACCGTATGTTGCCAAGATGATTTTTTATTGAGTTTTTGATGCTGCTTATTTTTGCTGGGCTAAAAAACGCAACATCTTACTGTTTCAACAAAGTGGATGGGATTTATAGAAATGTCATGAGTGCTGTTCTTTTTTTTCTACACAGCATAAATTAACCTGTGGTTCGTGTTTGAAATTTACAGTAATGCAATTTCTCTTGCAGGTACACTGAATTTTTTGTGCAGATTTTCTCCATAGAATTTCATTAGATGCAGAAAATAATGCTGCAAGATATCTGCAGCATCAAAAAGTCACCAAATACTCATACATGTTAAAACCTTAACATTTCTTTCTGCAATAATTAGTATAAAATTGTTAAAAGCAAATCTGTCAATATTGCTTGCATCACTATTTAAGGCCACCATGTAATAATGATAGGTCGTGGCACCCTTAATCCCAGTAGACAGCAGAAACAAATATTGTGCAGTTCAATTATTGAAAAGAATCCAATGGACTCATAGTATTAATGTGGAGATTACTTCCCTCGCCCTCTCCTTACCAATAACTAACTAAAGTTTATTTTTGCTTGTGTAGTGGCCGTTATTGATGATGATGCAGAGGACAGGTAGGGGGAGCTGTTTCCATGACATAAGCCAGCAGTATTCTTGCACAGTGCTATAAGTCAGATAAAACACTGTTTTTTTGTGCTGTTGGGTGACTAATACAGTGAACATGGTCTTATAATATGTTGCCCTTAAATAAGTGACAAATCACTTTTAAGACTAAACCTGAGATTATGAAATGTAGTTTGGGCATTTTACACACCATACGGCTAAATATAAGCTAGTTGCTTATTTTGCATTTTTACTTTTAGTCACCATTTTAGCAGGAGATGAACTGCCGACAATATGCCAACTATATCACGATGGAAAGATTGTATTACCAGTTGATTGTTTCCCATGTAGTCTAAATTTGCCTGTGTAAAGAGACCTTAAATAAGTACCAATTAACTTGTTATATCATCAGTTGGCCTTCATTGTGGATAGAAATCTGCCCCCATAAACCCCATACATTGTTTTTACTAAAAAAAATAGTCTGTTGGGTCTTGATGTACCTTGATTTGCAAACAATTGTCACCCCTAATCACATCATGGTGCAGGACAGAACAGATAAATCAGAGTTTGCTCTAATTTGGGCACTTGCAGCAGATGACGCAAGCACAGCTCTTGAGCTCCCATCATCTCAGCATCATGGAAAAAGATTAAAGTGGTTGTCCAACCACAGCAATCTTTTCTTTTTACATTTAAAGCTAATCCAGAAAATAATTATTTGCTAAAGGTCTGACTGCTAAACCCCTGATAAACATGGGATAGGGGAAGACCCAGCTGACAACAAATTGTTAAATGAATAATGAATAGGTGAACAACAGATAAATATCCAGGCTAAGACTGTTAGGAAATGGTCTTTTTTACCCTCTTTCTGCTGTGGCTAGCAAAATCTCCATGATAGTCATATGTCCTTTGCATTTATAGAATTAATATTACAGAATTGTTGTATCAATAAGTTATAAATAAACATTAATGCAATTGATTTTGTTAGAAAAATGGGTCAAGCCTGTCGAAGGACTTTCCTTGGATGCTTTGAGATTTGGACACAACATTCAAAAAACAGCAAGTAGCGTTCTATTGTATCACTGTTACTTGTTTTGAAACTAATTCTTAAAGGGGAGACAGGAGTTTGTTTTGAGTGATCCCTTATTATGAAAAGGGCCTATTAAAAATAATGCAAACCCCTATAAATACTTGTTTATCGTTAATGAGTTTTATGGGGAGTTTCTGTAAACAATGTTTGCTTTTGTAATCATTTATTCCCATCCTAGCATACTGTTCACATTACTGTCCGCAGCACATGTGCATATGTGCTGATGACCAACAATCATTTTTCAGCTGGCGTAATGCCGCAATGGCGTTTCCTCCAGAGGGAGAGACACTCTTTGTAACGAATGTCTACTCTAGCCAAGAGTTGATGACTAGATGACCCCTTTAACAAAACCATGTATTAATTTGCTGATGTTGAGAACATTTACAGTACCTGGAGTACCTCAACCCTAGAGCAATATCCTAGAATGTCCTGGTAAATGTAAACCAAAAAAATGCTAAAGCAACTTTCTATTAGGGTTTATGTCAAAAGTAGGAACCAGGAATGGGCACAAACATTATAAAACAAGAATAATTTTAAATAGATATACTACAGATGCCATGTAATAAAGTATATAGAATGGTCTAAGGGAGATTTTAGTGCCTGTATATCTTATTTTCTGTCTTCATGTAAATACAACTTTGACTAAATCACAAGGTAGAAAAAAAAATGAAAAAACATTTGGAAATTGTAATGCTTTCACATAGATGAATAACCTGCCTTCTAACAGCTAAGTAAGTCTGAAAACAGACAGTATTCTGGAACTGCAATGCATTTAGTCCATATTATCCATCCCAGAGAAGCTTTGACATGCATCTGCTTCTTAATCTCTAAATAAGCCTCTTATTTTTCTTGGGAGTTTGAGCCTATTTTGTTCACACTGGGCAGATTATGCCTAATGTTCATTTAATGTTTTGTATTTCAAATGAAGAACCATGTAAAATTGCCCTATGCACTTTAACAGGATCATTACTATAAACTAGTCTTCGGTTTAGAATAGTATGCATATATCTTTTCTAAAATATATATTATTTTTATATGTATATACTGTATATATATATATTTTTAAGCATCTGCTGCTTTATGAAAATATGTGTAGCAATTATTGTTTTTATTTCTTTATAGCAAATTTATTATTAGTAGCATCTTTCAAGTATGATATTCATTAATTTGAACACAGAAGAATAATGTTCTCTTGTTTAATGCAATGCTCTATCTAATAATGTTTTAGCTACTTATCTCTGAAATTGAGTTAGGAAGTGAATGATGACTTTCTTTTTTAAATTAAAGTTCCAAGACCAGATTCCCATATCCTTCATTGTAATGAAAAGCAGTACAGCAATGCATGTACAGTGTGATTATCCACAAATGTATTTAAAAATGTGAGTACATTCATATATAGTGTCAAACTGAAGATCACAGGGCCCACCAGAGAACATCATTCTTAGGGCCCACCATCTAGCAACATAGAAATATGACAGGCCAAAGTCTGCAACAAAAAACACAGCACTGTGTACATTATAAGGGTTGTTCACCTTTGGGGACAAGTTTTTTTTATTTAAATGCATGCAGGGCTCGTCTGGCCATCTGACAATTCTGGCAAATGCCAGAAAGACCTGTCTGATTGTCGTCTGTCTTGTCTGCTACGTTTTTAACAGAATTGGTGTTCTCAAGACACCCATACTGTTTAGAGTTGTGATGGAGCACAAGGTCACTGACTCTGTCACTTACCCCAGCAGGCCACAGGTATCATTAGAAATATTGGTCTTGTTGTAAATCTTACTTTCCTCCATCCAGGGTAATATTAGTAATATATCTCATCTGGTTCTTGGGGACGGGGACAACATGGGCCTGTGTGATTTCAAATGCTGAATTTCAGCCCAGTCCATATCTGCATGCATGCAATTTGGAACAAAAATCATTGGTCACATCTTCCTCCATCAGAAGCCATTGTGTGGACAGTAAAGGTGTGCAGTCTCTGAGGAATGCTGTACTAAAAAGAACAGAAGGAAAACCTGTCATACAGATATAACAGTAGGAGACACAAAATAATTTCCTCAACACATCTTTTAAAATAAATACAATGTAGCCAACCTCATTACCTCATGTTGCAGCCAGTAATAGATTGTGAAATACAGAGGATATAGGAGACAAGGGGGGCAAGATTTTGAATGAAACCACATTTCAAAAATTATTTTTGACCCCAATTACATGCATTTAAGTAAGAAAAAAAGGCCCAAAGATGGCCAAACCCTTTTAAGATAAAGCATGTGAAACTAAATATCTATTTCTTTAATTTTTCTTATCACTCTTTGGACTACAGTGGCTGGTGAGGGTGTTGACCCCCCTTCTCTTGAAATTATTCCTGTTTTGCTACCTTACAACCTGGAACTTTACTGGGTTTTTTTGAAGGTTTGCAACAGTTCATGTAAATAACATGCCTACAACTGTGAACATTTAGTTTTCTTTTTATTGTGAACTAAACATCAAATAGGACAAAATAACTGAAAACTTTATTCCCCTAAAGTCAGTATTTTGTAGAGCCTACTTATGGGGCAATTACAGCTGCAAGCCGCTTTGGAAAAGTCTCCATGAACTTTCCATATCTGGCCAATGGGATATTTGATCATTCTTCAAGGGAAAACTGCTTCAGCTCATAGAATCATAGAATGGTAGAGTTGAAAGGGACCTCCTGGGCCATCTGGTCCAACCCCCTGCTCAAAGCAGGATTCACTAAATCATCCGAGACAGATATCGGTCCAGCCTCTGTTTGAAGACTTCTATTGAAGGAGAACTCACCACCTCTTGTGGCAGCCTGTTCCACTCACTGATTGTATATACTGTCAAAAAGTTTTTTTCTAATATCTGATCTGTGTCTCCTCCCATTCAGTTTCATCCCATTGCTTCTAGTCTTTCTTTGTGCAAATGAGAATAAAGATGATCCTTCTACAATGTGACAGCCCTTGAGATATTTGTATACAGCTATTAAGTCTACTCTCAGTCTTCTCTTTTGCAAGCTAAACATTCCCAAATCCTGCAACCATTCCTCATAGGACATGGTTTGTAGACCGTTCATTATTCTGCTCGCCCTTCTCTGAACTTGCTCCAGTTTGTTGATGTCTTTTTTAAAATGTGGTGCCCAAAACTGGACACAGTATTCCAAATGAGGTCTGACCAAAGAGGAGTAGAGGGCAATAATGACTTCACATGATCTAGACTGTATGCTTCTGTTTATACATCCTAGAATTGTATTTGCCTTTTTTGCTGCTGCATCACACTGTTGACTCATGTTCAGTCTGTGATCTATTAGTATACCCAAGTCTTTTTCAATTGTGCTGTAGCTTAGCCCTATTCCTCTCATTTTGTATATGATTTTTTCATTTTTATTGCCCAGATGTAGCACCTTGCATTTTGTTCCCTGTTAAAAAACATTCTGTTAGCTGCTGCCCACTGCTCCAGTTTAGTTATATCTTTTTGAATCCTCTCTCTTCTCCAGTATTAGCTCTCCCTCCTAGCTTTGTGTCATCAGAAAATTTAATCAGCTTACCCTCAATTCCTTCATCTAAATTATTGATAAAGATGTTGAACAATACAGGGCCCAGGACAGAGCCCTGTGGTACCACACTTGAGTCATTCTTCCAACTGGATGTGCAGCCATTTATGACCACTCTTTGGGACCAATCACTAAGCCAGTTATGAATCCACCTAACAGTTGCCTTGTCCATTCCATACTTAGTCATTTTTTTCAATAAGGATTGTGTGAGATACTTTGTCAAATGCTTTGCTGAAGTCAATATATACTATATTTACAGCATTTCCCTGATCCACCCAGTCAGTGATTCTGTCATAGAAGGAAATTAAGTTAGTCTGACATGACTTATTGGTTACAAACCCATGCTCACTTCATTCTTATCCAGGTACTTACATACATGTTGTTTACTAATTTGTTCAAAGATCTTTCCTGGTATAGGAGTCAGACTCACCCACCTTTAGTTCCCTGGGTCCACCTTCTTTCCCTTTTTGAAGATAGGAACAACATTTGCTCTTCTCCAGTCTTCTGGGATTTCTCCTGTTCTTCAAGAATTTTTAAAGATTATGGAGAGTGGTTCAAGAATTTATTCTGCTATCTCCTTCAGTACTCTGGGGTGTAATTCATCTGGACCTGGAGACTTGAATTCATTTAGGTCAGCTAAGTGTTTCCTCACAATTTTTCTGTTTATAGATATCCTGGATTCTTCTTTTCTCTTAATAGGATAGTGAAGATCAGTTGATGTTTTATTTCCTTTCTGAGAGACAACAGATGCAAAATAGGAATTTAAAAGTTCGGCCTTCTCAACATCCTGTCTTACCATTTCATCATTTTCATCCTGTACAAATCCTATAGCATCTTTGACTTTTCTTTTACTTTTGACTTATCCTTCATGTTCGATCATTTCCTCTGGTGAATAGCAGTCTTCAAGTCTGACAACTGATATATATTTGGATTAAGGTCTAGGCCACTCCAAAATATTTACACATTTCCCCTTAAACCACTTGAGTGTTGCTTTAGCAATATGCTTTGGGTCATTGCCTTCTTGGAGGTGATCCTCCATTCCAGTCTCAAATCACTGACAGACTGGACCAGGTTTTGCTAAAGATATTCCTGTATTGCACACCATCCATCTTCTCCCCGACTCAAATGATTTTTGCTGCCTTTGCTGCCATCACTGTGGAGATGGTGTTCTTCTGGTGATGAACTGTGTTGGCTTGGTATCACATATAGGGTTTACCTTGGTGGCCAAAAAGTTCAAGTTTGGTTTCATCTGACCACAGCACATAGCAAGCGCAAAACACGTCTTACAATTTTTGTGTGTAAGTAAAGGATTTTTTTCCCCACTCTTCCACAAAGGCCACCTCTATGGAGTATATGGCTTATTGTGGTCATATGGAGAGATACTCCAGTCTCTGCTTGGGAACTCTGCAGCTCCTTCAGGGTTAACTTTAGTCTCTGTTCTGCCTTTATGATTAATGCCCTCCTTGTTGGGGCTGAGAATTTTGGTGGGCAATAGAGTTGAGCGATACTTTCCGATATCCTAAAGTATCGGAATCGGAATGGTATCGCCGATATCACTAAAATATCGGCGATACCCGATACCGATACCGGAAGTCCCATGTAAGTCTATGGGAACAAAATATCGCAACTAAAAAAAACCCATTCTTTCCTTGTAAACACTAAATATACACACATAGAATACATATATATATATATATACATGTCATTGTGACATATATATATACATATATGTGTAGTTTATACACTTCTACATAGTAAATATTCTCTGATTCAATTGCCGGGTAAAGTCGGCTTCAGTGAAAAGACAGAAGCACCCGACATGAAATGACACTTGGTGTACATAGGGTTAACCATGTCTTTTCATGTCGTTTGCTATCTGATTTGCACAAACAATTAAATCAGACTATGTGTGCAAAATTTCACACCTGTAGGGGTTAATTAAAGGTGTCAATTCGTTGTAAAAAAAACGGACTTTTTTGCTACGAATTTACACCTTTAATTAACCCCTACAGGTGTGAAATTTTGCACACATACTCTGATTTAATTGTTTGTGCAAATTAGATAGCAAAGGACATGAAAAGACATGGTTAACCCTATGTACACCAAGTGTCATTTCATGTCGGGTCACCCGACATGAAATGACACTTGGTGTACATAGGGTTAACCATGTCTTTTCATGTCCTTTGCTATCTAATTTGCACAAACAATTAAATCAGACTATGTGTGCAAAATTTCACACCTGTAGGGGTTAATTAAAGGTGTAAATTCGTTGTAAAAAAAACGGACTTTTTTTGCTACGAATTTACACCTTTAATTAACCCTACAGGTGTGAAATTTTGCACACATAGTCTGATTTAATTGTTTGTGCAAATTAATAGCAAAGGACATGAAAAGACATGGTTAACCCTATGTACACCAAGTGTCATTTCATGTCGGGTTCTGCATTTTCACAAAAGCCGGCAATTGAATTAGCGGCTATTATACTATGTAGAAGTGTATGAACTACAAATATAAATATATATATATATGTGTCACAAATTCAATGACATGTATATATATATATGAGGTGTAAAATTGCTGAAAAAAAATGCGTGGGCTCCCGCCCTATTTTCGCAACCAGACAGACAAAGCCAGTGAGTGGGGGCAGATAATAATAGCCCAGAGAGGGACCATTATTTTTGCCCCTCCCCCGGCTACTAACATCTGCCCCCAGACACCCCAGGAAAGACAAATCTATAATTAGATTCGCCCTTTCTGGCACTTTGCCCGTCTATTCCCATTGCCCTGTAGCGGTGACGAATGGGTTAATATGGGGTTAAAGCCACCTTGCTATTGAAAGGTGACCTTAAGCCAGGTTAATAATTGAGAGCTGTCAATTAGACAACTATCAATTATTAATCCTATTGCATGAAATAAAAATAAAACACACACTTTAATTAAAAATCATTTTAATGAAATAAAGACACATGTTTTTGACCATCTTTTATTTTACTGCAAAAACCATTTCCTGTAATAAAAATAAAATAAAAAAGCAAAATTATTCTTACCTATCCATGCACAGTCAGGTCCCACGGTGTAATCCTTCAGAAAGGGTTAATGTTTACTGCAGGGACCGCAGCTAATGCTGCAGCCTCACAGTAAACCCCAAATGAATGAGTTCCTCTCCTGCCTGACAGGAGAGTAAAGGCTGGGTGTCACATAACGATACACCAGCGATCCCGACAACGATATGCACTTGTCAGGATCGCTGGTGTATCGCTACATGATCGCTGCTGAGCTGCCAAACAGGCAGCTCAGGCAGCGATCTGGGACAGCGACACTGCGGGTAACATCGCTTAAGGGCCCGTCTCACATAGCGATATCGCTACCGAGATCGCTGCTGAGTCACTAGTTTTGTGACGCAGCAGCGAGCTCACCAGCGATATCGCTGTGTGTGACATTCAGCGACGATCAGCCCCCCTGCCGGGTATCGCTGATCGTCGCAGAAATGTCAGGACCTTTTTTTGATCGCTGGTTTCCCTCTGACAGGCACGCATCGCTGCGTGTGACAGGCGGGAGACCAGCGATCCGCTGGTAACCAAGGTACACAGCGGGTTTCCAGGCACCGCGCAGCGCTTGGAAACCCGCTGTGTACCTTGGATACCAGCTCCCTGCATCAGGGCGCTGGTATCCAAGGTACACAGCGGGTTTCTAGGCACAGCCCCGCGCCTGGAAACCCACTCTGTACCTTGGTTACCAGCGGATAGCTGGTCTCCCGCCTGTCACACGCAGCGATGTGTGCCTGTCAGCGGGAAACCAGCGATCAAAAAAAGGTCCTGACATTTCAGCGACGATCAGCGATACCCGGCAGGGGGCTGATCGTCGCTGAATGTCACACACAGCGATATCGCTGGTGAGCTCGGTGCTGCGTCACAAAACTAGTGACTCAGCAGCGATCTCGGTAGCGATATCGCTATGTGAGACGGGCCCTTAAGTGGAAAGCTTAATTGATTGCTTTCCACTTTCACTTCAGGTCAGCCAGGGACACAATCAGTGACGTCAGAGGGAACTGATTAACAAAAATAGGGGTTCCCTTCGAAAAAAAAAATGGCGTGGGGTCCCCCCTATTTTTGTTAACCAGCCAGATGAAGCAGACCGCTGAGGCCTGGATTTTCAGGCTGTTAAGGAGCCAAGATCCATGGACCTTGCCAGCCTGATAATACTAGGCCACAGCAGTCTGCATATCTTGGCTGATTAACAAAAATAGGGGATCCCCTCGAAAAAAATTGGCGTGGGGTCCCCCCTATTTTTGTTAACCAGCCAGATGAAGCAGACCGCTGAGGCCTGGATTTTCAGGCTGTTAAGGAGCCAAGATCCATGGACCTTGCCAGCCTGATAATACCAGGCCACAGCAGTCTGCATATCTTGGCTGATTAACAAAAATAGGGGATCCCCTCGAAAAAATTGGCGTGGGGTCCCCCCTATTTTTGTTAACCAGCCAGATGAAGCAGACCGCTGAGGCCTGGATTTTCAGGCTGTTAAGGAGCCAAGATCCATGGACCTTGCCAGCCTGATAATACCAGGCCACAGCAGTCTGCATATCTTGGCTGATTAACAAAAATAGGGGATCCCCTCGAAAAAAATTGGCGTGGGGTCCCCCCTATTTTTGTTAACCAGCCAGATGAAGCAGACCGCTGAGGCCTGGTTTTTCAGGCTGGTAAGGATCCAATATCCATGGACCTTGCCAGCCTGATAATACCAGGCCACAGCAGTCTGCTTAGCTTGGCTGGTTAACAAAAATAGGGGATCCCCTCGAAAAAAAAATGGCGTGGGGATCCC
The DNA here is from genome assembly GCA_033576555.1 of Oophaga sylvatica. Taxonomy (NCBI): domain Eukaryota; kingdom Metazoa; phylum Chordata; class Amphibia; order Anura; family Dendrobatidae; genus Oophaga; species Oophaga sylvatica. The sequence continues at coordinate 313,311,941 of JARQOD010000004.1, forward strand.
CCTATTTTTGTTAACCAGCCAGATGAAGCAGACCGCTGAGGCCTGGATTTTCAGGCTGTTAAGGAGCCAAGATCCATGGACCTTGCCAGCCTGATAATACCAGGCCACAGCAGTCTGCATATCTTGGCTGATTAACAAAAATAGGGGATCCCCTCGAAAAAAATTGGCGTGGGGTCCCCCCTATTTTTGTTAACCAGCCAGATGAAGCAGACCGCTGAGGCCTGGATTTTCAGGCTGTTAAGGAGCCAAGATCCATGGACCTTGCCAGCCTGATAATACCAGGCCACAGCAGTCTGCATATCTTGGCTGATTAACAAAAATAGGGGATCCCCTCGAAAAAAATTGGCGTGGGGTCCCCCCTATTTTTGTTAACCAGCCAGATGAAGCAGACCGCTGAGGCCTTGTTTTTCAGGCTGGTAAGGATCCAATATCCATGGACCTTGCCAGCCTGATAATACCAGGCCACAGCAGTCTGCTTAGCTTGGCTGGTTAACAAAAATAGGGGATCCCCTCGAAAAAAAAACGGCGTGGGGATCCCCCCTATTTTTGTTAACCAGCCAAGTAAAATGCAGACTGCTGCGGCCTGGTATTAAAAGACTGTCAAGGCCCATGGATTTTGGCCCTCAACAGCCTGATAATACCAGGCTACAGCAGCCCTACATTTGGCGCATCAAAAGATGTGCCAATTGTGGCACTTTACCCGGCTCTTCCCACTTGCCCTGTAGCGGTGGCAAGCGGGGTAATAAGGGGTTAATGTCACCGTTGATTGCACGGTGACAATAAGCCCGGTTAATAATGGAGAGGTGTCAATAAGACACCGATCCATTATTAATCCCAAAGTTATTAAATGTATAAAAAAAAGACAAAGCAAGAAAAAAGTATTTTAATGAAATAAAAGAGACAACACAGTTTTCATTAATTTTATTACTCTCTCATTCCTGCGACGCCATCGATCTCCTGTAAAAAAAGGAAAAAAAACAAACCAACAGTATACCACCTGTCCGACGCAGTCCATAACGACAGTCCCACGACGATCCAACTCTGCTACATCGCAATGACAGGCAGAGCCTGTCATCGCGACGCAGCACAGCTGATTACCTGCTTCCCCGGCGGTGACGTCATCGGACTGACTGCTTTACGGCCGGGATTACCCAGCAGTCACTGCAGTTATCGCGGGGAAACTGCATGTGACCGCCGGGGAAAGAAGATTGCGGCCATGAAGCAGTCCAGCCCGTGACCGCCGGAGATCTTCTGCCAGGTAAGTGCCGCTGACTCCTGACAGACCCGACCGATGGACACTGACAGTGACAGTGACAATCCCGATTCCGGTATCCGATAAGACGAAAATATCGGTACTCGGAATCGGAATTCCGATACAGCCAATATCGGCCGATACCCGATATTTGCAGTATCGGAATGCTCAACCCTAGTGGGCAACTTTCTCTTGGAATGTTTGCTGTAGTACTCTGTTCTTTTGATTTGATGATAATGGATTTGATGTTGGTCCATGATATCATCAGAGATTGGGATATTTTTTTTATAACCCAACCTTGACTTGTACTTCTCAACAACTTTGTCCCTGACTTGTTTGAAGATCTACTTAGTCTTCATGGTGTTTGGTTAGTGGTGCTTCTTGCTTAATGATGTTGCAGCCTCTGTTGTCTTTCAGAAAAGGAGTATATATACTGACAGACAATGTGACACTTAGATTGCACACAGGTGGACTTCCTTTCGCTAAGCATTTGACTTATGAAGGTAATTGCTGGCTCCAGAAATTTTTAGGGGCTTGGATTTGATGAACTATGTTAGACCAACATTAGATCTAGTTAGGTAATAACATTTGTTATAAAATGTATTATACTTTGATGATACTATACAGAGGTGGTGATGAGATCATCACAAAAAAATGACTATAGGTCCATGAATAAATAGAAAAGTATAAATCATTATTGAGAGAATACATAATATATAAAAAAGACAAAGACAGTGAACCGTAGGTACCAACACGGATGATACTATGTCTATTTATATGTCCAGTTGCATATGTTGTGAGGCAGTTAACATTGTGCTTTTGCAATTGGATTACCATATATGATGCCTATTCTGAAGCAGAAATAAATGGCCCCAGCATAGTGGATATAGACGGCTCAATTCTGCATAAATGAGTAGTTAGAAAACAAAAATAACATGTGTTCCCCTCATTCTGGATAACCAACCAAGGTTGAAATGACACCAAGCAAATTGGTACTATCAGGATGAAAAGATCCATGGCTATTTGTCCCTTCACTCCCTAAAAACACCAGTCAGCAGTCAATCCAGAGGTGGCCTGTCACATTGCACAGTTCAATTCTGAAGGCAACCCAGCTCTTCTAAATACCCCGTGTTTGCATAGTGAAATAATAGTGTGGATGAGCAATCCTTGGATGACAAAAAAGCTACACTGGCTAATTCCAAGTCCTAAAGATTGTAGTGGAAAGTTGTCTGTAAGGTTCATTACTAATTCTGTAATAAAGTGTTAAAAAATTAAAGTTACTAAAAAAAAAGCATTCTTGGCACAAGCACAATCCGTTTGTGACCATTTTATTAAAGACATGGATCACATGTAGACCAAATGGGAAATGTGTGAAAATCAAAAGCACAAAAACATGATAAAATGAAGAATGAATGAAGTCTCTTTAATATTCTTTCACTTGCTTGTGTGATGAAGTGACCCCTCTTACAGCTAGGGTGCGCTGTATGTGCTCCTCGGGATGTACCTGGAGGCGTAGTTATGATGGTAAAACAGTGCCCGGAATTGTGTGAATGGCCGATATGTGTCGCAGAAGTCCTCTGCTCTGTAAGTCAAGTAGTGTTGTTCTGGGACTTGTAGTCCACAAGAGTTTTGTTTATGTTACTAGGGAGTAGTGTTGAGCGATACGATAATGTAAATATCGGCTATCGGCCGATATTAGCTCTATCGGCCTTTCGATAATTCGTTTCGATATTTTCGTCTTATCGAATACCGGAATCGGATTTGTCACTGTCACTGTGAGTGTCCGTCGGTCGGGTCTGTCAGGAGTCAGCGGCACTTACCTGGCAGAAGATCTCCGGCGGTCACGGCCTGGACTGCTTCATGGCCGCCATCATCTTTCCCCGGCGGTCACATGCAGTTTCTCGCGATAACTGCAGTGACTGCTGGGTAATCCCGGCCGTAAAGCAGTCAGTCCGATGATGTCACAACGCGGGGAAGCAGGTAATCAGCTGTGCTGCGCCGGGATGACAGGCTCTGCCTGTCATTCTGATGTAGCAGAGCTGGATCGTCGTGGGACACTCGTTACTATGGACTGCGTCGGTCAGGTGGTATACTTTTTTTTTTTTTTTTTTTTTTTTACAGGAGATCGATGGCGTCGCAGGATGACACTGTAATAAAAGTAATGAAAACTGTGTTTTGTTTTTTTTTATTAAATTAAAAAACTTTTTTATGAACATTCACCCGTCCGGGTACATAAACAATTTAACTATTTACATACAGTGACCCTGTCCGGGTTATTTATAATTCTTTGGCAGGGGTGTTCCAGGTGCCACCTGGTACTCTTCTGATGCTTGCCAAACATCCGAGGCACCAAGGACCACCAGGACCTGATGACGTCGTGTGGCCTGTACAGTCAAGTCGTGACCCGCTATCTGGGTCTGTGTGGCCACCTTTTCATCTCCCTTCGGGTCTGGAGCCCTATGTCACGGACTGTACGAACCCCAGGGGGCCTAACAGGCGCCGGGTACGGGCCAACTATACTTATCATGTCCATAGCTGGGGCTGCTGAGGAGACCACTGAGGGAGGCTGGGGAGATTTACGGCTTGGGGTGGGCACTTTTGCAGAGGCCTGGATGTGGGAGGCTGAAGGCTCCGAGGGTCTCACAGGTTCCTGACACTCTGGGGAGTAGGGGTCGCACCTGGTAACATTTAGGGCGTACCATCCATTGTAACCCCAGTGTCGGGTGTAAGTCACCAAGTCTCCTGGCAACAGGTCCCTCCCCGGGTGTCCTTCTGGGAGGTGAGCCTCCACGTCCCGCCGGTTCACAAAAACTTCTAAATAAAGTCCAGGCTCCTGGATGAAGCCCCAACCACCTTTCAATTTAAAGTTCCGTACTGCACCCTTACGCCACGGCTCCCTCAGGGTTCCTTTATCTTTTCTCATCCGGTCCTTATCTGCCCGGTCCTTCTCCAGCTGACGTTGGCGAAGTTTTTGGGATTCTCGCTGCTCCCTTTGTCGCTCTGCTTCCTTCTCCCAACGTCTCCACTCTTCCTCCTGACGCCGGTTGAAATTCTCCTCCACCAGCAGCTCCATGTCTCCACCATCAAACTGCAGCTTACAGTGTCCGGTTTGCGGCAGCTCTCCTGGCGCCCCCCAGTCCTGGCGGCGCTCACCTGCGGAGGAAGCAGCCGGCTCTGGAACAGATGACAGTCGGGGCTCCGGTACAGGCAGGTAGTGCTCTGGTGCCTGCGCGGCCTCCTCCATGAGGACGGGTGTCGCTTCTTCTGTCTCAGCGACGGGGCAGACAGCGGGATCTGGGGTGCTGCCGGTGCAGCGTTTTTTGCACGAACGGGTGCCTCCACTGCGACAACGTCAACCGGATCACATTGCAAGGGCTGGGATGCCCGCACGGACTCCTCTACTAGAACGGGTGCCTCCACTGCGACAACGTCAACCGGATCACATTGCAAGGGCTGGGATGCCCGCACGGACTCCTCTACTAGAACGGGTGCCTCCACTACGACAATGTCAACCGGATCACATTGCAAGGGCTGGGATGCCCGCACGGACTCCTCTACTAGAACGGGTGCCTCACCTTACGGTACAGACACTTCAGGTAAGAGGGATTGGCGCCGCTCCAAGTTTAGTTTTAGGGCACGCCAGCTGGCTTCCATCCTGGCGACCTCCTCCCGGTGCCGGGCCAGGCCTCTTAGGGTATCCTCCGCTTCTTGCAGCGTAGGAGGATTTCCAGGCCGGGTGCCCAACGGTGGTTCCGTGGCGATCGGGTCGCTTCCGTGGGGGGAGAGCTCTGACTGCTCCATCCCTTCACACTTCTGCTCGTGTCCATTAGCCATCTCTGCCAAGTCACATTGTCATTAGCATCTGGAGAGGGCCCCTCTTTTGTAGTGAGGCGGGACCTTCGTGTTAGTTTCCGCACACTGAGGAGGATGAGGAGGCGGAACTCAAGAGCTGTGGGGCACGATCTTACATTGCAGTACCATTTAGAGCCATCGTTTTCGCGTCACTGAGTGAGTGTGTACACCCATGAAGAGCACGCCCTTCTTCTTCACCAGTGCCTCGTCGTGACGCAGATATGGCGGAAAAATGGCAAATACATTCTCTGATGATTTTAGCAATTCTCAAGCACAAAACCAGTTCAATTCAGGCACACAGGACTCGCTTATAGCGAGCTACAGAATCCTGTTCGTGACGCCCAAGTTGAGTCGCACAGAGCCAGAGGTTTTTGGGGTACTCGGCACCGAGCCCGTCGACTTCTATGGGGTATGTCACGGCTTTACCCGGCAATTGAATCAGAGTCTATTTTACTATGTAGAAGTGTATAAACTATAAATATATGTATATATATATGTCACAATGACATGTATATATATATATATATTATTGTATTCTATGTGTGTATATTTAGTGTTTACAAGGAAATAAAGGTTTTTTTTAGTTGCGATATTTTGTTCCCATAGACTTACATTGGACTTCCGGTATCGAAATCGGATATCGACGATATTTAGTGCTATCGGCGATACAATTTCGATACGATATTTTTAGATATCGAGCACTATCGCTCAACACACTAGGGAGGCTTACAGGGTTAGTCGGAGAGCTGGGCAGGACTAACTAACCACACATACACCGTCCACTTGTGGTTGTGAGTTTGAGGACCTGCAGTGAGGTTATGACCATGTGACCAGTCCATGTGATGTTACTTCACCTGTGTGTGTGGTTAGAGGCTACCTAATGGAGCCTGTGTGTTTGGCACAGGGGCAGTGCTGGCTAGTCGGAGCCAGAGGAAGGAGGTCTGTGAGATACCTCTGGAGTGGATGGTCTGACAACTGTGAGTGATACTGACCGGGTTCAGTGAGAGACTGTGTTCATGTTAGAGAAGTGTTTGTGGGATACCTCTGAGGAGAAGAGGCATCCAGGAACCTGTGTGGCCAACACCAACAGGTAACGGACAGGAGTCCTTGCTATGCTGACCGGGGTCAGTGAGAGACTCTGTTTATTCTATAAAGCTGAATTTTTAAATGACATTTTACTGACATCTACAAGCTACTAGGTTCCTGAGGAGCAGTTTATGCTGTACTTTAATAAATCGAATAGACATTTTTAACCATGAGTGTCCCAGCGTATGCCTCAATGACCAGCAAATCGAGTAATCCCCGTCCACAGATAGTCTGGGAAGCTAAACTTGTTATAACACAGATGCTATAGCCCAACAAAAGGTTCGGATCGCAGCTCAGTCATAAATGGAAGTAGTTAAAGAGCACTCCACTTCTCAGAACAGAAGCACGTATAAGAGCACTCCACTTCTCAGAACAGAAGTACATATAAATACAGGGTATCATTAACAAATGCAATATGAAAATATCCTTCAAAAATGTATTAATACACACCAAAAAAAGACAACATACTGTACAAGTAAACCATCTGTACAGCACATAGGTGTCATCCTAATAGAATGGGCCCCCAATCCCCTATTGATCCAATAATGCAGCAGAGAGACATGTATAATAATAAAATACCATGTCCGCATACAGCAGAGTACATTGGCAACAAATAGACTTGAATGGTGGATTTTGATTTGTTGTTTGGATAAAAAAATGTACATATATTTGTAGTTATTTGAGGTGCAGACACACGGTCTGCAAAAAAAGCATAGGTGTGAGCAGCTTATAGAACATATTCACTGTATTCTATCTGTGGAAAACATGGATACATAAGTAATGTGAAAATTGATGTCTGAATGAGGTCTTAGCAGGGGACCACAGAAACCTTGCATGTATCACTGTGCCTCTTTCCTCAGGGGTAGTGTATCTACCGAAGGTTTGGCCTTAAATGAGGAATATGTACATGGTAATAATTTGCACAATGACAATTATTATATCCAGTAGATAATAACCCTCGGTAATTCTCACCTAGTACAGGTTATGCCCATGATGGCCTGCGCATGGAATCGGTGATACAAGCAGTTACAGCGCAAGTGGCAGATTTTCATCGCATACAGAGATTCTAATAAAAATCCATTTCACATCAATTCTTTGTGACAATATTGACTGTGGATTTAACACTTTGTATTGCATGGAGTAAAATGTGCTACAAAATCTTTATGTAGTATCTTTTTTTGTAAACATGGATCAAAGTATGATATGTCTTATTTCTTTCCTGGAAAAAATGACAGATGAAAAAGCATATTCACTGTAATGGATCCATGATCTTTCTGCGAAAATGATGGATAGAAAATGTGTGTGAAAGATCCTTTATTGATGGAGATGGGCCATGGGAGGGGGCCCTAATCCATTTATGGTTTACTAGTATAGAAAAAGAACTTTCCCTAACACTCCACCATTCTACACTATTTATGAAAAGTTTTATATCACCTAGGTCATAACTGATTGAGGGCCCATAGCTCAACCCCCACAGCCGTCAGTAAGTGTGAGTACGTACATGTGTATATGGAGAATGAATGCTTATACTCACATACAATGTGTTTGTAGCTGTAAGTGTGGGGGTCCTCATTTAGTAAAGGATGATTTGGGTGTTGTGGGATGAGGGCCCTTAGTTAACCATAACTGAAGCCCCCACCACACATATCACCCCTTACTGAATGAGGGGCGGCCTCACTCACACTGATAACTATGCATATTAGACATGAGTATATGTACTCTCCTACATGTACATGTACATAATAGACCTATATATCCAATAAATATTAACACAAAAAAAAATTATCAGCTAAGTTTCTTAGTGCAGTAATAAAATCTCCACTATATGTAGCTACAGCTTGCAGACCCCCTCCGACTATCTGTCTTAACAGCGAGGAAAATATAAGTGAGTGTGAGGGGGGAGGAAGGAGGTGTTATAGTGGCACAAAAAGTTTTATTAAGGTTGTACTGCAGAATTCAGCTGAGATGTCAGCACTATCTTAAATGATGCTCCAGACTTCAGCTGGTGTTTCTGCTCCAAACATGCAGAATCAAGGGGGAGGGTCCACCGGAGGATTCTCCACTGCTCTGCTTAGCCAGTCAAACACTGTTCGTATATTACTACTAGTAATATAATTTTTAACAACTTCTGGACCACACATAAACTTTAAACTTTGGGATGGTCTGACTCCTCTGCAGTGACGTTCTAAAACATCACTGCATACTAGTGTAGCTACAATCAATTGTGCAGCTTTTGGAGCAGGGAGGCCCCATAGAGAAGGCAGGGATAATTTATTATCATCCTTGCCTTCTCTATTGCTGTATATATAGTGCTAAATAAGCCTTGTGTATACAGTAATAGGAAGAGCTGATGGCACTTCCTCCTTGATAGACAGCAGTTATGTGATTGCCGTGTACAGGAAAGTGAGCAGGAGCTTCTTGGTTATAGGAGAACCAGACAACTCTGCTGTGCATCCAAGAGGCTGCATTCCTCTGTAATTGGGTCTAATATACAAGCCCTAGTTACAGTGGGGATAAGATGAAAATAAAGATATTTCAATATTAAAATGCCCCTCAAAGGTCTTTTATGACCTTACTGTATGTACAATGTGTAAACTAGATAAAAATAAATAAATGAAAGAATGAATAAATAACAGCAGGAAAAATAAATAAGTACAAATACCACTATCAATCCAAATTGCTGTAACTAGCCCAGCCTCTGTAAAATAAATGTGTCCATTATATAAAAATAATTATTATTGAATGAGAAAGAAATCTGTAATACATTTTACTGGTCCTTTCATTCATGAAAAAATAAATAAAAATTGGGAAAAGGAGACACTTATTTCCTTTATTTTCACATAAATAATGCCCAATATCAGCAAAAAAAATATGACACTGACATAAAAATGAAGTTCAATGTATCACAAAAAAAGAATAAAAAAACTTGATTATTTAAAAGAAAAAAAAATTCAGCTTTTTAAAACACATGTATGAAAAATTCTTAAAATGTTCCAGCCTGCCACTGCGAAGTCAAGAACGGGGAAAATGGCCCTGTCTTCAACTGATTAAGAAATGCATATACACTGCATACATAATAGGGATGATCGATTCTTTTGAAATTTTAATTTGTGTGATTCAGTGAATTTGTGGAAAACAATTTATTTGTGGTGAATAAATTGCAGGTACTCCAATTGCCCAATAAATATGTGATGTCTCCTAGAACTGTATCCAATCCCTTTCAATCTTTTTAATGAAAATAAGCCATAGTAATATCAAAATGACCTCACGATAGAAATGGATGGTAACCCAGTAGTAACCATCAGCCTATTTAATGACACTTGTGTGAAACATATATTAACCCCTACACATTGCCAAAACAATCCATATATATTTATAATTCAGATAGAACAAAACAATATAGGCAAATAAGGACTGCTGAGAATGTGAGAGTTCAGCGCCATAAAGAATTAGAGCATATAAGGAAAATGGTTGCAAAAGGAACTCATAGATACAAAAAAAATCTTTATTTAACCCCTTACTGACATCGAGTGTACATTTACTCCAATGTCAGACTCCCTCCCCTTGATGTGGACTCCGGTGCTGAGCCCACATCTTTCCCGGGACATGTCAGCTGTTTTGAACAGCTGACATGTGCCTGCAATGACTGCGGATGGAATCACGATCCACCCGTGGCTATTAACTAGTGAAATGCCGCTGTCAAACGCTGACAGCGGCATTTAAATGGCGCTTACGGCAATCACGCCGGAAATACGCACACCGGTGACCTGCGTCACGTGATCGTGGGTTACTGGTGTGTCGACATGACAACCCGTGGTCTCCTGGAGACCTCTATGGTTATCAACGGTGACTTGTTGTGAGTGCTACCCAGTGGTCGGCGCTCATAGCAAGTCAGTAATTTAGCTACATAGAGGGGAACTGATCATCGCCTCTTTGTAGCTGAGCCGATCGAGTTGTGGCAGCTTCTAGTCTCACATGGAGACTATTGAAGCATGCCAAAAGTAAAAAGAAAATCTTTTTAAAAATATAAAAAAATAAAAAAATATAAAAGTTCAAATCACCCCCCTTTCGCCCCGCTCAAAATAAAACAATAAAAAAAAGTATTTGGTATCGTCGCGTTCAGAATCCCCCTATCTATCAATAAAAAAAAGGATTAACCTAATCGCTAAACGATGTACAGAGAAATAAAATCAAAACGCCAGAATAACATTTTTTGTGATTTTTGATAATGATCTGTATGGTGGTATTATGCAGCTATTATGTGGTAGTAATATGTGGTCTGGTTACTGTAGTGTGGTATTTATCCATTGTATGTAATACTATTGGTATATTAGTCTTGGTATTATGGATTTTGTTCAGTAACAGAATGGTGATTATACTCAGCCTACATGGTAATAATATAAGGTCATTGTGTGGCCGTATTTACAGTATCTCCTTTATGTGATTTTTTATTGGCATATCAGTTTTGATACAGTGGTGATATTTGCTTCTTGGTAACTGTAGGACTACTATTTAATAATACTTATTGCTGTGTTTTCTATTTATATGTAGTCTTTTTGCTTTTTTTAAAGGATGGGAATGAACACATATGTCTTTATAGGATCTAACATGCCACAGGGGCCTTACACTGACCAACATGTTGGTTAGGGTCAAGGTTTAAATTTTGCGTCGGGGCTCATAGGACTCTAGTCATGCTACTAATTATAAGACTACTTGTGAGGCTAAGTGCACACGTTCAGGAATGTTTGCAGAATATTCCTGAGCAAAACTGGACTTTTTTCGCGCCAGAAAAGCGCGTTTTTTGCGCGGATTTGACGCGTTTTTACCATTATTTTTTCCTGAACTTTCTAGGTCAATAATATAGTGGGAAAAACGCTAGAAATCCGCAAAATTAATGGACATGTTGCTAATTTTCCGCGATGCGTTTTTTTCGCGGAAAAAAACGCACAATGTGCACGAAAATTGCAGAATTCATTCTAAATGATAGGATGCTTAATTCATGCGTTTTTGACGCGTTTTTTCCCGCAAAAAACGCGAAAAAAAAGCAAATAATCCTGAACGTGTGCACTTAGCCTCATAGTTATGTGTGTAGCAATCTAAGAAAAATATAAAATTCCATGTAGCTTAGATTTGGTGCAGATGGTAATTTATCTGATAGATACAAATGTGCTGTGTAAAACATTGCAAACCACATGTACCCACATGCAGATATATAGATATTGGTAACCTTTAAATGTAAAACAGAGTCCCACCAGCCCAGTTATCTGTGATAAGACACTAAAAATAAATACCTCAGATTTGATTTAGATAGCATATGAAAATGTTTGCAAAACTGGATTTCACTGTGGTTTTAAAAAATCTATGTAAGTGTAAAATCCACAATCTACAATCTTACCTTATTTATGCTGGTGCATTTCCCAACACTTTTTTAAACCTCAAAATTTAATTTCACCATTTATGTTTACTTCTGCTGTTGGTAAGCAATCTCTGATAACATTTAGTAAGTATGTCAACGATGCCCCCCTTTGAGCATCATTTTAGATTAGCTTATCTATAGATTTCCAATGGAATTACCATCCTTCTGTCAACAGAAAATACAAGGCACATATATGAAGAAAATAAAAATGTGCTAATTCCGAAATTCACTTCATATAAATGGCAAGCTGAGGCCACGAGAACACACCAAAGACCAAGCCACAACTTAACGCCTTCATAATCTTTGACATATAGGTACCTCAAAGATTCTGTTCTAGTCTTTGATGCTGAGCCTGCATCTTTCCCTGCACATGAAAACTGTAATGACAACCCATCGGCGCCCCCCCGATCACTAGACAGGGGCATTGATGGACGGGATTTGCACCCAGCACGTGTTAAATGTCTCTGTCAGTGATTGATAGTGGCATTTAACTGGTTAACAGCGGCTGATGGATCTCAGGTCTGCAGAAGACTCCCGTGCCTGTCATTGAAAACTCCTATGTACACAGTTTCACGTCTCCTAAAGGGACTATTGAAGCCAGCAAGAAGTTAAAAAAAATGTTTTAAAACTATTAGAATATAACAAAACACAAAAGTTCAAATCACCCCTCTTTTTTCCCATTCAAAAAAAAAAATTAAAAAAAATAAAAATATATACATTTCATATTGCTGCATTCAGAAATGTCCAATCTATTAAAATATAAATTAAATCAGTAAATGGTGTAATGAAAAAAAAAATATCGAAATGCGAGAATTTCGACTTTATTTTTGGCCTCCACAATACTTCAATACAATGCAATAACTGGAAATCAAAACATTGTATCTACCCCTAAATGGTATTAACAAAAACATCAGCTTGGGGCGCAAAAAATAAGCCATTCAAAATATTTCCCGGATCCGTGCATTCCTCGACCATGAAACTACAAAAACACTAGTGCATGCCCTTATCTCCCGCCTCGACTACTACAACCTCCTACTCTCTGGCCTTCCCTCTAGCACTCTGGCACCACTCCAATCCATCCTGCACTCTGCTGCCCGACTAATACACCTGTCTCCCCGTTATTCCCCCGCCTCTCCTCTCTGCCAAGCCCTTCATTGGCTTCCTATCGTCCAGAGGCTCCAGTTCAAAACCCTAACTATGACCTACAAAGCCATCCACAACCTGTCTCCTCCATACATCTGTGACATGGTCTCCCGGTACATACCCACACGCAACCTTCGATCCTCTCAAGATCTCCTTTTCTACTCCCCTCTTATCTCTTCTTCCCACAACCGCATACAAAACTTCTCCCGTGCCTCTCCCATACTCTGGAACTCTCTACCCCAACACATCAGACTCGCGCCTACCATGGAAACCTTCAAAAAGAACCTGAAGACCCACCTCTTCCGACAAGCCTACAACCTGCAGTGATCATCAGTCTACTGAACCACCGCACGACCAGCTCTACCCTCTCCTAGTGTATCCTCACCCATCCCTGTAGACTGTGAGCCCTTGTGGGCAGGGTCCTCTCTCCTTCTGTACTTGTGTGTGCCTTGTATTGCTCACGTTTACTGTACTTGTCTATTTCACATGTAAAGCGCCATGGAATCAATGGCGCTATAAAAATGTATAATAATAATAATAATTACCCAGATCACGAAAAATTGAGAAGCTTCCAGTCTAGGAAAATGGCAATATAAGCATTTTTTTTCTTACAAATTTTGGATTTTTTTCAACACTTAAATAAAAAATAATCTATACATGCCGAGGGCCGATGGACAGAATCAGAGGGACCGGGGGACATCGGAAGTACCAGGTTGCTCTGGGAACCCCATTTCTCTCTCCTCTGATGTGCTAGATCATATAAGAGGAGAGAGAAACAAATTGGAAATCAGACTTTTTTTTTGTGGTCACCGTTATTCGGTGAATAATGGCAATCACAACACTGGGGAAGGTAAAAACCTACCTGAATCATGTTCTACGGGGTCTCAGCTACCCACAGTAGCTGAAAGCCTGGAGATTTTCCAATGTTGGGTGGTGTTATAACCTTATTTCTCAGCGCCATTAAAAAGCAGTGCTGAGGAATAAGTACCCTTAACTGCCGCCGTTAAAAGGCATATCGGCGGTCGTTAAGGGGTTAATACGTCCTAGAACTATGTTTGATTTTTTTGCTTCTGCATCACACTGTTAGCTCGTGCAGTCTGTGATCTATTAGTATACCCAAGTGTTTTTTACACATGCTGAGCTTTCACTTAGTTCTATTTCTCCCATTATGTAGATGTAATTTTCATTTTTCTTGCTCAGATGTAAAATCTTGCATTTCTCCCTTTAAATACCATTCTATTAGTTGCTGCCCATTGTTCAACCTTATCTAGATCCTTCTAAATCCTTTCTCTGTCTTTTAGTGTTAGCTAAAGCCCCCGTCACACACAGCGATCTCACTAGCAAGATCGCTGCTGAGTCACTAGTTTTGTGACTCAACAGCGATCTCTCCTGCGATTTCACTGTGTGTGACATTCAGCGATAATCAGCCCACCTGCTGGGTATCGCTGATCATCGCTGCATGTCCTGGACATTTTTTTGATCGTTGGTCTCTCGCTGGCCAGCATGCCTCTCTGCGTGTGGCAGGCAGGAGACCAGCGATCAGCTGGTAACCAAGGTACACATCAGGTTTCCAGGTGCGGCGCAGCGCCTGGAAACCCTATGTGTACCTTGGTTACCAGCTCCCTGCACCAGCGGGCTGGTATTTAACGTACACTGCGGGTAAATAAGCGACGCTACCCGCAGTGTCGCTGTCCTGATCGCTGCCTGAGCTGCCTGTTTGGCAGCTCACCAGCGATCATGTAGTGACACACCAGCGATCCTGACAAGTGCATATCGTTGTCGGGATCGCTGGTGTGTCTCTATGTGTGATGGGGCCCTAACCCTTCTAGCTTTGCATCACCTGCAAATTTGATTAGTTTATCTTCCCTTATGTAGATCATTTCCAAAAATGTTGAACAACACTGGGGCCAGGACAGAGCCTTGTGGTAAACCAATTGAAACACTCTTCCAATTGGATGTACAATCATTTATTACCACTGTTTGAGTATGATCACTGAGCCAGTTACAAATCCACCTAACCGTAGCCTTGTCAATCCCATACTTGGTCATTTTTTCAAAAAGCATAATATGGTTAAATATAGTAAGAAAAGAAGCAGACCTATGAATAAATTACTTCCGGTTCAATAATATGGCAAAGGTAAACAAATCTACTGAAATTTTCTAAAGTGGTTAGATTAATTTATTTACTTTTACATGGTGATTGCTCAGTTAAGTTACTGCCACACTAAACTATCCCGCTAGTGATCACGATAACGACGCATACTAATGCGATCGCTAGCGGGATAGTTTCAATATCGCTAGTAGCGGCTTAATTTAGCGAGGTCGTTAAGGACGCTATCGCGGTTAGCATCTCCTTAACGACTTTAGCGGTACAAAAATACCGCTAAATCGCTAAAAAAAGGTGCCACACTCAGCAATATATACTTATCAGCGGGGCGCCGACGATAAAAATAGGGTCCGGAACGATGAGAACGACGAGCGAGATCACAGCAGGATCTCAGCAGGGGCCACGTCGCTGGTAGATGCCGCACACAACAACATCGCTAACGGGATCGCTAAATAGTGACTTTTTTAGCGATCCCGTTAGCGATGTTGTTTAGTGTGGCATACCCTTTAGTAGCTTACCCATATGTCAGCATCTTTACTGTTCTAGTTAATATTTTAACTAAATCATTAGCTTGAAAAACAATGTTTGCTCAAAACTTGCCATGTGATTCCTGAATAAACATGCAACCTTGCAAATACAGCCTGTTTTAAAACCCAGTGCTGCAATCCCAATTCCCCAAGTCTGCTTATGGACTTCTTCGAACATCTTTTTTTTTCAACATTTTAGAAAACATTCTAAAATACCATGTAGATTTGGGAAAATTTATTTGAATGGTATTGAATTCTACTCAGATTTTACAAAAATCTTTGCTCTCCAGAATGAAGATATTTTGTAAAAGACATGACTAACACTCTGAGGTCTCCTAAGACTGTGTCCAACCCCTATTAAGTTCTTTAACACACACACAGCCTAGGACGTCAGTGAAAGATAGTCCATTCTTACATGGGAAGACCAGGCATGGCAGCCAGGTACCCCGACCTGAGCTAATTCCTTCATATATACACTTAAAGCTGTTAGCTCAGCTCAGGAGTCCTGGCAGTCAAACTTGTTCTTCAAGAACGGACTATAAATGATGGACATGTGAAACCAATCTTGGTGATGTCAAAGTGACCTCAACATACAGTGTATAGTTATAGATACATGGATGATAATTCTTCTCACAGCTGTGCTGTTACACACTATCTGTACATTTTGTTTTACATATTTCTTTCCCGGCATGAATTGCTAACCAGTTAGCTTAGACATCCTCTCACTATCCAGATTCACCAACAAATATCTATTGAATTTCCTGCCTATACTTTTATATTATATGTTTAATAATCACTCCTGTTTGTCTGTATTATACCATATGATGTGATAGCTGCAATTAATTTTGGGAAAGCCCACCGCAAAAAGCAAATTGTTCAAATTTACTGGATTCAGTGAATTTCTAAAAAATTCACATACATTCAATTTTCAATTAATCAATTTGCTCATCTTCAACATATATGATACTAGGTTAAATCAGTAGAATTTATTATTCGAAAACTGAATAAAATATCTCTTAATATGAACAATACTTTCTTGCGCACCATCCTTTCAGTTTTGCTTTCATAGTACAAGCACACCATGATCCTGCTACACAAGAGATGTTACTTATCCTTCATAATCCCAATGTACAGACTGTATTACAACCCAAAGCTGCATTCACATTTCTGCAAGCTTCAGAGTGTAAACCGCCTCTTAATCATTATTTTAACAATTGTATTGGGGACATGATATTTTGTACATTTACTGTTACAGAGGTAAAATAAGTTCTTTGCCTTCAATAGTTAGTGCAGCTTTCTTTACAGACTGCACAGCTTTCCTATCCAGAAAAATAGCTGCTGATGGAGGGGAACGTGACCAGCCCAGTCCAGTTCATCAGCCTCCTCCAATTAAAAAGCCACTTTTCTATGTAAAGTGTTTTTACATTGTAGGAGACTGGTGGACTGTATGGGTTACATGCTGCACCAAGGCAGACATTTTATGGACAGTAGAGCTGTGCAGTCTGTGAGGAAAGCAAATGCACAAGAAAAAACTATCATACTTATATAACAGTACATCTACACAAAATCATGTCCCCAATACAAATCTTAAAATAAAGATAAAGCTGCAATACCTTTTAAATGTCCAAACAATACTTGATGACACATTATTCCCACATAACGTGTTCTTGAAATTTTTATGCTGGGAAGTTTCCATACTCCGTACTTTAGAATACCAAAGTTGGACATCATTTTGTTGTAGGCAGAGAAACTTTCAAAATTCCATGAAACTATGAATAAGACTTTTTGTGATTAGATCTCTACCTAGTTAAGGATGCAAAATAGTACAAAATTTGTGAAAGGCAAGGGCTAATGTGTCATTGTATTTAATTAATGAATAGCATAAAGGGGGTAAGTTATACGAGGTTTGAGTATTTTGTAATAATGTCCTGAGAAACCATTGGGTCTGAAATGTGAAGGATGCTGACTTATTACTAGAACATTTCTCATTCAGAGATTGGAGAAGGAAGGAGTTCATGTTATCATGAGGTCAAATTGGGAGGTTAGCAGTGTATAAAAATAACAATGCTCCCTTGGATTCTTGTGTCACGACTCAACTCACTGCTGAATACAGTTTGGCATAAAATTTAGAGATGAATGGATGTTTGAAATTCAAATTTGCAATATTTAACAAATTTTCCCAAAATATTTCATTGGTAGCAAATAAATTGCCATGCACCTCAATATCACAAAGGCTTTAGGCTTTGAACCGCTTTTGAGCTCTTTAACGTAAACACAGCCTTAATAACGTATTATCAACATATCAACCTATTAGACTTGGCGAAAAAAAAGACATCTTAGCTGGTTCAAGCCAACAGTGTATTTAATAACACATGTCAGTATCAGACTTTGTCGGTTATTTATTTAATAAAATTGACCTAAAAATTCACACTTTTATGGAACACATGTCTGTCTTGCTGATGTTTACATACGATCGGCACAAACTGTAGAAGGCATGGCTTTTTCACATGGGATGGTGCAAAAATTATCCATGTTTTTGGAGCTTCAAGAGCTTTTATTGTTTGCTAAATGAAAGAGTGATAGCTTTTTCACAAGCTGTCCAAAAATGAAAGGGAGCAGGAACAGTTTAGTTGCTTTAAAAATGAAGTTTCACGATTCCACCACTCATGGTGTCCTAGTGACACTGTGAATGACAGCTCTGACATCCTATGGGATCGAGGGATGGCTGAGATGTCAGAATTATGAGTGACAGCTCTGCCGCCCTATCGGAGACTGGGATGTAAGTGTTGTAATTGACAGCTCAGCTGTTCTAGCGGGCTGGGTCTATGGGATTTCCCCCAGGTGTCATTTATCCTGGGCTATTTAGAACTCTGATAACTGCCAGACCTTTGCCAAGTGTAGCCACTTGTAGCTCTGCTCAAGTGGTGTGTTTGTCTGCTCCACTTTGAGTTAAATCCTGATCTCCATTGACGACATTGCAATTACGTTCTGACAATCCATTCTACTTACCCCAGTGTTTTTATCCACTACTTTCCTGATACTCTGATCTCGGACTATGCTTTTGTCTTTTCCCTCTGTTCTGCTTCATGTTATGTCCATGTATAGTGATTAACATCACATGAAGAAGTAATGGCTTCTCATCTAGGATTGAAGAAATTATCCCTTTTTTGGAATCTTCAACAGGTTTGCTATTCTCAAAATGACTAAGCAATTGCAAAAGCTTTTTATTAAGATGTTCAAAAATGATCACTTATTTCAGGAGGAAGGCTAGCTGTTTTCAAAGTATTTAATTATTTATTTTACTCACTTATATAGCACAATTAATTCAACAGTGCTTTACAGACATTATTGGCTTTGTCCCCATTGGGGCTCACAATCTAAATTCCTTATAAGTATGTCTTTGGAGTGTGGGAAGAAACCGGAATACCGGGAAGAAACCCATGCAAACAAGGGGACAACATAAAAACTCATTGCAGATGCTGTCCTTGTATAGAAGAAATAGCTTATCAACAAGCAGAAAAAAAATCATATTTTAGGAGCTATTTGAAGTGTGTGCACCCTCAAGAATGTTCCTTCACCATGTAACAATGTGGCACGGGGTGGTAGTCATAGCCGAGTTTACTAGGTCACAGTCAATGAGCACCCCGGCCCCTTGCACCTAAAGAGACAGTTCAAATCCCAGCCCCAGGTTACAGTGGGTTACCGCAGGATCACATCTGTTCTCCAGGTTGGAACGGTGTCCTCTGAAAGCACAATACATCACACTCTTTAGGGCCCAGCAGTGGCAACTTGTTTAATAAAGATGAAAAATAGAAGGTAACAATTCCTGATCTGTCCCTATTCACAGCAACGGCTGCAGCAACAGAAGCAGTGTCTCCCAATCAGCTCCTGGGAGCTAATAGTCTCTTAGAGGGCTCTCTCACAGTACTTGTGCCTGTTCTTGCTGCCCGCAAGTCGTGGCAGCCTGAATTCCCCAGCGAGGGGTTCCTTCTGTCCCAGATGAGGCTTCTTGTATACCCCAGGCGGGGGTCTTCACTGTTCCAAACAGGAACACACTTATGCCCCAGATGGGGGCTCCTTCTTTGTCCCAGATGGGGACTCACATATGCCCCAGATGGGGGCTCCTTCTTTCCCAAGCAGGGACGCACCTGTGCCCCAGACGGAGGCCTCTCTTGTCCCAGACGGGGACACACACTCTGCCTCAGGCAGTCCTGCCTGGGCTCCACTCTAGAAGCAGGAGCTTCCGGCTTCCTTGAGGCCGCTAGTCCAGCCCCTTTCATTAACTCTCTCTATGCCAGCACTAATCATGTCTAATACAGTGCAATGGCAATATACATGGAAACATGACAGATATAAAACATTTCACATTATACAGTACATATGAGACATGGCACATTAACACAATTAACCATAAGGGAACCATTCAGGTGCCACACGGGCTACATGCGACTGGTATGCAGGAAAGAACATGAGGTTCCTCGCCAGTAGCATCCTCCTCTTTGTATACCTCAGTGGATATTCTTGGTCCTGATCATGCATATTCTAACCAGTTTTCTTTAGTTTTGGGTCTGCATGAGATATCTAGTATTGTTTTTATATATTTTTTCATTTGATCCTTTGGACTCTAAGTATGTGTTTTTCTTACCTCTCATTCCAGCTGATCCCATAGACTACATGCTTTATCTTTAGATTTACCGCATATATTCGAATATTACCCGACCTGAGTATAAACCAAGACACCTAATTTTACCTAAAAAAACTTGGAAAACTAATTGACTCAAGTATAAGCCTGGTATGCACTGTCCCCTCATCCCAATTCTGGTATGCACAGCATCCACATCCCCATCCTGGTATGCATGGGCTCCTCATCCCTATACTGGTATGCATGGCTCCTCATCCCTATCCTTGTATACATGGCTCCATTCCTTTCCTTGTATGCATGGCTCCATCATTATCCTTGTATGGATGTCCCCATCCCTATCCTTGCATGCATGGCCCCATCCCTATCCTTGAATGCATGGCTCCATCTCTATCCTTGTATGCATGGCACCATCTCTTTCCTTGTATCATGGCTTCATCCCTATCCATGTATGCATGACCCCATCCTTATCCTGGTATGATTGGCCCTCATCAATATAAAAAAATAAACCATTACACTTACCTTTCTGCTCTTCGATGTTAGCAGCTGCTTTATGCATGTAAGCAGCGTATGCATGGCAGGGAAGTCATGCGCTGCTCATAAGCAGAGCACAGCTTCCGGAATACTCACCGCTCCCCACGCCAGAACTATGTGCGTGGAGGGCAGTGAATATTACATAGTGTGCACAGTGTCAGCCACTGGGCAGTCATGTGTGCCACTACTTAAGAGAAATGAATATTCATCCCTCTCCACACCCATGGGAGTGGAGAGAGGTGTATATTATTTCCCTTAAGTAGCGTCACACGTGACCACTCAGCATCTGCAGGAGCCGGCTGCTGCTGCTGACACTGTGCCCGCTATTACAGAAAAATGGATATTCATTGCCAGTGCAGTGAATATTCATTTCTCTTTAGCAACAGGCACAGGACTTAGCTACAGCCGACGGCTCCTGCCTCCTGTGACCCGCTGTTCCCACTCCATGTTCTGGACATCTCACTCGAGTATCTGCCGAGGGGGGTATTTTCAGCACAAAAAATGTGCTGAAAACTCGG
This sequence comes from Oophaga sylvatica, assembly GCA_033576555.1. Taxonomy (NCBI): domain Eukaryota; kingdom Metazoa; phylum Chordata; class Amphibia; order Anura; family Dendrobatidae; genus Oophaga; species Oophaga sylvatica. The sequence goes on from JARQOD010000004.1 coordinate 313,333,015, forward strand.
CTTATACTTGAGTATATGGAAGGGGAGGCCAGAGCAGTAGTCATGGCACACAAAGATGTCTGCTCTAGCGCACCCTGGCCACCCACATCATATACACAAAGTCTCACTGTTTCACTTGCCTGGTACTCAGAAGCCTCCTTTAGTTGACTAAAGGAGGAGCCCGTGACCGTTGGATCCCTCCACAGACACAGCTGCGCACTCCGGCTCTCGATGCTGAAGATCCAACTCGGCCTTTAGTTCCGGTGTGGGCTCCTCCATGGCAGTCATTGGTTCCAGTCCCTGACGATGCTGAGGAACTGGCTCTGGGCAAAAAGGTTCCGGCTTCCGCAGATGACGTTACAGCTTGGCCCTCACTTCCGGCGTGGGCTCCTCCAGGGCAATCGCTGTGTCAGGGTGAAGAGGCTCCAGCTCCCAAGGACGGTGTTCCGGCTCCGGCAGCCACCGGCAGCTCTCCTCCACAGGTACTGGGAATCAACTTGTCTGGGACTCATCGGCGACTCCCCTTTGTCATCTGGGTCAGTTCTCTCCTCTTCCTGCCGCCACTTCAACTCCATGCGGCCTATGCCCCTGCAGTGTCAGGTACAGGAGTGGTGCATCATTGCCGTTGCCGTATCTCGCAATGGCATCCTGCCGACTACGCCTAGTGTGAGGGGAGGCCACAGCCATAGTCATGGCCCACAAAATGTCTGCTCTAGCACACCGTGGCCACCCGCATCACATACACAAAGTCTCACTGTTTCACTTGCCTGGTACTCAGAGGCCTCCTTTAGTTGCAGGAACACTTCTTCATTTAATCTGGCACATAAAGAAGCAGAGTCCAATTTCAACTTCAAACGTAGAACTTTACTTGTATTCAATCGCAGCACATCCACATCAGTTAGAGCACCAACAGAGTTCTGCACAGTCCATATCCTTCTCTTTCCCTGTGCTCTTCCCCATGTCCTTCAGTTAGTACCCTCGTCATATCGTCTCGACCGGTACCGCAGCGTCCTTTCTGTTCAGCTTCACTACGCTTAGGAGTTCCCTGGTCCTTTTCACCTCAGACACAAGGGCATCTGCCCATGCAGTGAGCTGCCACATTATAGAGCGACCTGCCTGTAGGTATTGCTGCACTTCTGGCCCATTGGCCCTGGACGACTGGGCTTCCCACTTAAATGTTACATAGTTGCTGTACTGCCCAGGCTCTAAAACCCACCCGCGCTATCTTGGTGCACTGGCCCTACTGACTATAATCCAGGAAATCATCCTTATCCACAGCAGACCTATCCTATGTTAACTCTTTACAGTCCTATCTTAAGTCCCTCTAGTGGGCTAACTACATCACTACACGTTCCCTACAAATACACATTGATACATTACATTGTATAAGATATATTCCTATACACATACTGTAACAGCAACAGATAAATATAATTTACACTTAGAATCATACAAGGAAGGGAGTAGAGTATCACACGGTCCCGGTATACCCCTTACATATATACGGTATCTATTATTAATTTTTATTCTAATTTTGGCTCAATCTTTGCATAATGGCAGTGCACATTCATGGACACTGTTCAGTTCATCAATATATTCAACAGTTTTGCATCTCAAGGATGCAGATAAAATCAAAATCAAAATGCCCTGTGGAAGTGGGATGTGGTCAGGGTGGTGCCACTCAGTATCAGACTCATGGTCCCCAAAGGAGTCAAGTGGTCTTCCCTTAAAGGCCCATGCTGACCAAGTACTCTGATTTTAGTCAGACTGACCTGCTATCTTGTTTGAATAGGAGCCTCTCCACTTTCTCCTATAAGATGATATCCAGGTAAAGAAGGAAAAAGCATGTGGAATTTGCTCATCTGTGCTGTTAGGAGATAAATGATTTTCTGAGGCATCCGGAAATTTATTAATCCTTTCTTTCCATTGTGAGTTACATAAAAATTACAGACATACAGACAGTGGATAAAGTAAAGAAATTTTTCCCACTGAAACACATGTACCTTTAGCTAAACTTACGGTACATATGTATAAGTGGATTTGGAATTAATATCTTTAGGCTGAACAGGTGTTCAAATAACAAACATTAAGGTGTGTGGACAAAAATATAGACATTTGAATTAATCTTTAGAATTAGGTTCTTGTGTAGCCTGGGTGCTCCACTTACATAGTTAATAGTGAGACAGTCTTTCTTACACCTTTCTTCAGAAAAATTCCTACTGATAACTAAATATATTTGAATGTATCCATACTTGAAACGATCGAATATTTAAAATTTAAATTTGCAAAGTTTCATTAAAAATTTGATGTGCTCTGAGACATAATACTGTAAAGCCTCCTATAACAGTGAAAATATGTGCGTAACGCTCTGAGATCTCTTAGGACTTAGGAGCTCTTGCATGCTCTTTAACACAAGCACAGTCTTAGCAAAGTGACCTCACTAGAAACGGAGGGTAACTGATACTAACCAACAGCTTATTTAGCAAAAAAAACAGAGCACTGACAGATATTTCCTGTTTATTAAAAGTAAAAAATAGTGCAAAAAAAGATTCCTCTTAGTCATTTGCCATCAAGTAGATCATTCTGTTCAAAACACTGACTCAAACTGGAGGCACTTCTTGCTGTGACTTAGATGAGTGAGTTGTAGTGATGAGTGAGCATGCTCATCATTACTCGGTGCTCATCTGAGCATCTCGCTGCTCAAGATGCTCGGAGCTCGCCGAGCATTTCCGGGTTGCTCGGCGGGAGCTCGGGTCCCCGCCCTGCATGTTTGGCACTTTTTAGAGAGCCAATGAACATGCAGGGATTGTCTGCCACACACTGTAATGACGCAGCCTTGTTGGTTGTGGCATTACAGTGATTGGCTGGCCGCACAGCGTCATCAGGTTTATATCAGACCTAGCGCCGCCATGCTTATCACAATCTGCTCCAGAATCAGGCAGTGCAGGGAGAGTTGCTGCTGAGCTAGGGAGAGATTTGCTTGCTTCATACTGAGTGTTGTGATACGATATATAATAAACATATCCATCTCAACTAACAGTCCTTCTGAGGACTAATAAAGCTGCATATATATCAGTGCTAGTCAGGCAGGCAGTGTATGTGGCAGACTACAGTGCATATAGCCAGAGGGTCCATTCAAGTACTGTCTGCTGCTGCCTATTACAGATATTTCTAGACATAACCCCAAGTATCAGGGCCAGGAATAATTTTTTTTTATCTTAATTCTGATTATTTGCTTTAAAAGCAATGCAAAGAAGACGGTTTTTCTGCTCCATTTGCTTGTTGGCACTGCAGAATACAGCCAGATCCTTTCCATATTACAGCGGTAAAAATCTAGCTATTTTAAACTGGTGTTTGTCCGTTACACAGATCACATATCAGTGCGCTCAAAATCGTGCCATATCAGGCCTTCATTTAAATTTTGTTGCAGTGTCTTAGCAAAGTTATTGAAACCAGTTTGCAGAAAAAAATAGTTACCTAGAGACTAGATATTTCAAACTGTGGTTTGTCCATCACATGGATCACATATCAATGTGCTCAAAATTGTGCCATTTCAGGCCTCCATTTAAATTTTGTTGCAGTGTCTTAGTGAAGTTATTGACACCAGTTTGCTGAAAAAATATTTACCTACAGGCCAGATATTTCAAACTGTGGTTTGTCCATCACACGGATCACATATCAGTGTGCTCAAAATTATGCCATTTCAGGCCTACCATTTAAATTTTGTTGCAGTGTCCTAGCAAAGTATTGATACAAGTTTGCTTAAAAAAATAGTTACCTGCAGGCCAGATATTTCAACTGTGGTTTGTCAGTCACACGGATCACATATCAGTACACTCAAAGTTGTGCCATTTCAGGCGTACCATTTAAGTTTTGTTGCAGTGACTTAGTGAAGTTATTGACACCAGTTTGCAGAAAAAAAAGTTACCTACAGGACAGCTATTTTAAACAGGGGTTTGTCCGTCAAAACACGGATCGCATATCAGTGCGCTCAAAATTGTGCAATTTTCAGGCCTAACCGTTTAAATTTTGTTGCAGTGTCCTTAGCAAAGTTATTGACACCAGTTTGCTGAAAGAAAAATAGTTACCTACAGCCAGCTATTAAAACTGGGGTTTTCTATCACACTGATCACAAATAATTTTTGCTCCAAATTCAGCCATTTGTTGTGAATGTGGAAAATATTGTCCTCCATTTAAAATGGACAAGGCACATGGCAAGGAAGGGAACTGGACGTCATGGTGATTGTGATGGTCCATGCTGAGGCCGTGGCTGTGGGCAAGCTGAAGTTGTGCCACAACAAACACCCACATCTTCTCGCCCACCTTCCTGTCCCAATACTATGTGACTGCAGAAGCGCACCATTATCGAACACAGAGCAGTGTCAAAAGGTTGTTGGTTGGATAGCGAAAATGCTTCCAGTCACTTTGCCACCACCACCACCATGTCTTCCACACGGTTAAGTCTCAGCAGCAGTGAGTCTGACCGCATATTCCTCACCCTGATCCTCCTTCCTCCCACCATGCTGAGTGCCTGAAGATAACTTATCCACACTTGGAACACTCCGAAGAGCTGCTCATTTTACATTTGTAGATCAGGGCCTCTCACCCAGTCCACTGAAGCGAGGCAAGAGGAGATCGCATTTAGCGATGCCCAAATATTTGAGCAGCCATGGTCACATGAAGGTGACAGTCAGAAAGTGTCACAAGAGGTGGACAATGAGGCACAGTTGCCAGACAGTCAGAAGGAAGATCAGGGTGTGGAAGTGGAAGACAAGGTGGTGGATGATATAGTAACTGAACCAACCTGGCAGGAGGACATGCAGAGCGAGGCCAAAAGAACACAGGGGAAGGAGCATAGCACCACAAACAGGCAGGAAGAAGCTGTGTGGTGGCCATAGACAGAAGGCGGGCAACCGTTCCTCATAACACCAACATTGCAGAAGTTGCCAGTACAAGTTGGTCTTCCCGAGTCGGGTTTTTTTTTTTAAAGACTCTGCCAATAACTCCAAAAAGACCCTTTTTCACCACCCCCCCCG
>JARQOD010000004.1:313338129-313389086 GCA_033576555.1 Oophaga sylvatica
GATAGGCATTAGTTAGGACCTGATATACGAGAAGAGCCTTGACGTGGCTATCAGGCTCACATAATTTGGCCATCTTATGTGCTAAGACTTCTCAATTTTTTCATATTTCTAAGGTAATGATGCAATTCATTTTTCATATTTTTCATATTTCGTGTTTGCAAGCTATAGCGCTACAGTGTGCTACCTTTTTCTCTTGTATGTATATGAGTTGGTGACTCTAGGTTTAGCACCTGTTCACACTGAATCTATGTTTGGATGTGCCGGTCAGTTTTTTGATATGTATTCATTTACCTTCTACCTGAGCACTCCACCTGGTGGTCACAGGCTTTTTAATTACAACAGGTTCATCACCCCTCCACAGAGATGTAGATTTTAGTCTGAAAAGAGGATTCATACGTTCCCATGCAGACAGACTTTTCTAAGCGAGGATAGGCATTAGTTAGGACCTGATATACGAGAAGAGCCTTGACGTGGCTATCAGGCTCACATAATTTGGCCATCTTATGCGCTAAGACTTCTCAATTTTTCATATTTCTAAGGTAATGATGCAATTCATTTTTCATATTTTTCATATTTCGTGTTTGCAAGCTATAGCGCTACAGTGTGCTATCTTTTTCTCTTGTATGTATATGAGTTGGTGACTCTAGGTTTAGCACCTGTTCACACTGAATCTATGTTTGGATGTGCCAGTCAGTTTTTTGATATGTATTCATTTACCTTCTACCTGAGCACTCCACCTGGTGGTTACAGGCTTTTTAATTACAACAGGTTCATCACCCCTCCACAGAGATGTAGATTTTAGTCTGAAGAGAGGATTCATACGTTCCCATGCAGACAGACTTTTCTAAGCGAGGATAGGCATTAGTTAGGACCTGATATACGAGAAGAGCCTTGACGTGGCTATCAGGCTCACATAATTTGGCCATCTTATGCGCTAAGACTTCTCAATTTTTCATATTTCTAAGGTAATGATGCAATTCATTTTTCATATTTTTCATATTTCGTGTTTGCAAGCTATAGCGCTTCAGTGTGCTACCTTTTTCTCTTGTTTGCATTCACTGAATAGGCAAACAGTTAGGGAGTACCAACTTCCTAATAATAGGAATATTGTTTTCAGGAGGCCCTCCTGTACGTGTCTTCAAAGGGTTATTGTGGTGCATCCAAATTTGGGCAGGCCTTGCATTTCACAATCATTTCAATCTTTTCAACCTCAGTTATTCAAATCTTGATAAATTGGAAGAAACAAGAAATGCTAGGTGGGTAGTATACGTTACAGAAAGTAAAAAATAAGGCAGCAAACCGCAATATAGCTTTGGGGTATATAGGGGACCAGTAAATCAGATGTGCAAAAAGTCATGCACAGATAAATGTTTTATTTTTATTTTTCAATTTAGAAAAATTCAACAAACTTTCTATAAATGAAACTTATGTGACGAGAAATTCTAGGTAGGTACACATCCAAAAAGCCAGTACTTGCAACAGGGCTGTATTGGTGTGGTGTGTAAGGATGTAAAATTTGACGTGTAAAGTAGATGTGGAAACAAATTTGTTTGCAATGCACACATTTTGTGAGGTAGACAGACCCAAATTTCAATATTTTTTTCTGTAAAAATTAATGTGCTGTTTTACTATTTTCTAGTGCATTTAGAATGATGAAAAAATGTATAATTATACTTCAAATGCAGCATGACAAATGCCACCTATACTATATGACTGATCAATCTTATTGAATCTGTCACTGCTGCTATTAGAATCTCTGTTTTATCATTCATCTGCTTCACTGCTGAAGGTGTACAACACATTACTATCTGGAGTTTTTGTCCAATGTTTTAGATCTTTCCCCTACCATTTCTCCTGCTGAGCTGCGAGCTCTTTCTTCCTCTCAGTATTCTTAAATCACCATGAAATTACTGCTGCATTTTTTGCCGCAGCTTTCATACAGGATGTTATATCCCCTCCTGATTGGCTGCACTATACTATGTGATGTAATAGCCATAAAGCATTATGAGGAAGCGTGCATAGTTGCCCCTGATGTCACTGATTCAGTCTTTTGCGATAGGTAAAATGGAAGCAGGCATTTTTTTGACAATTCTCATGAATAGAAGTGAGAATTTGCTGAGACCTAAGAATTTGATAAAATTTGACACAAATATTCCCAGTATGAAATCAATTGACTTATCTCTAATACTTGCCCTCTAAGTGTTTTAGATATGTGACATCTTAAATAGTAAAACAGGAGTCAGTGGTATTCTATAATTTCACCCTGTGCTGTTTTCCTTTTCTTAGTAAATATGTAATATGAGCACATAGTACTAGGATTTCTATAAGCTACAAAAGAAAAACTGCAATTTAGTAGGCTCAGTTCAATGGAATCTTTTTCTGTCCTCAACTATATGCATTAAATTAAGGTAATTGCTTAGAAAAGGTTCTTCTTTGAAGGTAACATACAGCTTTCAACTGTCCTAGCACAGGTAACTGAACTAAGTACATATCGGATTTCAGAAGCCTTCGCCATTGTAATTCTATGATTCTATTCTATGAAAGGGTTACTTAGTGAAAGAAGAAGATCCAAATGTCATTAATTTAAATACTGTAGATTAGAAATAAACTTACTAAAACATTTTTATGGTTTAAACTACGTTTTATTTATGAGACAGCCTTAATTTGCTCAAATAAAAAATAGAAGAAAAGGTATAGTGCAAAATTTCTCTTTAAAAAGTGTGGTAGATCTGCTCATTCAACTGCACAAAGCGGTAGACAAAGGAAATCTGTCTCTTTAAATCTTCCACTTGTTTATTAAATGTACTGCTTAAACCTGTGTGGAGTTATCAAAATAAACGCTGCCTTTCTGCCTAACAGGAAAAAAAACCAAAGCAAGTGGCACAGTCTGTGTTGCTGCAGGGATCAGCCCGCTTAGGAAACAAACAACTTTCTTTCACAGAAGCACAGCTCTGTAGATCTCATATCCAGAGACACCGAACATTGAATGATTCAGAACGTTGAATACTTACCTCTTAAGTCACACCCTGGGGTGGAGATATGGTGAACAGCCTCCCACCCACTCTTTAGCTGTTCACTAAACCTAGCTCTTAACATGGCCAATTAACCTCTCTCAGCACTTACTGTGCTGGACCATTTACCTAGGTTCATATCACTGAAGCTAACAGCCACAGTGACACATATTTCCCCTCCAGTACTTTGCCAGTAACTTTGTCACAAGAAAAGAGAAAGAAATTATAATGCATTTATTGAAATAGCAATCATAAAAGTCAATGTTGAAACTTTAATCAGCCTTGCCTCATGATTTAAGAAAAAAAGTCAAACCAGAAATTTCATTTGTATATACATGTTTTGGGGTGGTTGTTCCTCATCAGTAGAATGTGGAAGTACTGGTTTAGCTGAGTGAGAGGGCTCTGACATAGAGTCTAATGTGTAAAGTTTCTCCATGAGGAAAGTGCCAAGATGGGAGACTAATAGACCATCTAATTCATTCTTGAGAATTTAAATATGCAAATAACCTGTTCAGAGAGCATGAATTCTAGTGCCAACTTTTGGAAGTAGCAATACTAAAAGTCAATATCAACCATTACTAAAGGGTATGCCACACTAAACAATATCGCTAACGGGATCACTAAAAAACGTCACTATTTAGCGATCCTGTTAGCGATGTTGTTCAGTGCGGCAGCTTCCAGCGACGAGCTTCCTGCTGTGATCTCGCTCGTTGCTGGAATCGCTCCGGACCCTATTTTTCGTCGGCGCTCCCGCTGGGTAAGTATCTAATCGCTGTGTGGCACCTTTTCTTAGCGATTTAGCGGTACTTTTGTACCGATAAATCGTTAAGAAGATCGCTAACGGCGATAGCGTCGTTAACTATATCGCTAAATGTGGCCGCACTTAGCGATATAGAAACAATCCCGCTAGCGATCGCATTAGTATGCGTCGTTATCGTGATCGCTAGCGGGATTGTTTAGTGTGGCAGTACCTTAAGCCTTGCCACATAACTTAGGTGTCACTAGAGTTCCTGTTCTCTTTGAAGAGGCTATTTGCATATTTAAATTCTCAGGGAAGCATTGCATGGCTGAATATGTAGAATTTTACTCCTTATGGATAGCAGAAAAATCGACATGCCTTACATAAAAAACATAAATGTCTGAATCATAATAAGTATGGTACTTTTTAATGTAATTGAGCAATTTGTCGCTTGTTACCATTTAAAAAAAGTAAAAGTATTATGGGACACTGTGTGTTGTAGAAAAGAACAGGTCTGAAAAGTTACATGTTTAAATTAGATCTGTCACTAGATTTCAGAATATAAACCACAAACATTATTAGAAAGATATGTTAGATCTGAACCATTTATTTTGAAAATCGATGGCAGAACTGCGGTATATTATTTTATTAAACCTTCTCTACCGGATAGCAAAATTAGTATCATTAGCTGAAAAAAATAAAAAGGTTCTCTGTAAATAATGCAAATCAATTTTATAGGAGTTCAATAATAAACACACCAGCTTCAATAAAATTGATCTGGATTTTTTATATGGATACTTGCGAATCTCATTAGTTTTTTTATGTAACTATTCTGGATGGGGGAAACTAGATTTTTCTAACCTGCACCTTGGCACAAGTGTTTCTTGTTCGTGTTGGTTCTATCCTAAAAGCCATTTCTTTGTACCTACTGAAGTCAAAAAATTCTAATCATAATATCAATATTATACAGCCATTTTAATGTGGATTTTCAAAGGAAGTACACCAGCCTCATGAGGTTTAAAAGATCTATTTAGTGTAGATTTTGTAAAATCTGGTTACAGATCATCTTTAAACATACTTAAAACCACACAACTTACACTTTAAAATACATCTACAGGGCAAAGTATTGCAATTTATTTTGACATGAAGATCCAGATGTACAGCAGCTTAGTATCTGATAAATCTGAGAAATAAATTACACTTTTATGATTTATTGCATAATAGATTACATGCAGCAAGTAAAAAATGATACGAGCTTTCCTTAATTTTTCTGCTTAAATGAGTTTGTCCAATTTTTATGGCAATTCAGCACTGGCCAGTGCTGTCTATCTCATAGTCTGCTCTTAGTTTCATAATGGCAATTGATGAAGGGGCATGTGACCAGACCACAGTATCATAACCGCTAACAAATTTATTAGAATATAGATATGATGGCCAACCACTTTAACCTCTTCCCAAATAATCTTGTTTTTACCTTCTCGGGTAAGCCAAATGTTTCAGTTCTGGCATGTGTAAATTTATGTTGGATCTAACGTTTCTCCTTGTAGAGAATAATATGCCAGGCCTACAGGTCACTCTTGACAAGGAAAAATGTGATTCCTTAAATCCCAGTCTTAAAGAAGTTGTCCACTACTTGGACAACTTCTTCTCATACCCCTTGCTTGGCCCCCACAAAATAATAAAGCATATACTCACCTCCCGTACAGGCACTGTTCCCACAGTGTCATCACTGCAGAGGCAATTTGCATATTTACTTTATGTGGTAAAACTTCTGGAATCCTATTGTCAAGCCGATAACCTGTATGACTCCTCAAAACCACCCCACTCACTGTAGCCATCACATGGCTCTCTGAGTTTTGCCTCTTGCAGCAATGCTTTATCTTGGGGTGGTTTCCATTTTGCCTTAATAGGGCATAGCTGGTCTTTGCAGGAATTTAACCATCCTGTGTCCTGGAGAAATCAATCCAATGTCAGCAGGCTCTATATCTGGAAGCTCCTCCCACCATTCTTTGTCTGTTTGTCCTGCTAGTGATCTCTTTGTGCTTGTGTGCTTCTGTTTCTTCCATTACTTACCCGGCTTGCCTACCCTACCTGTCTAACCTCTCCGCTCCTGACCTTGGCTAAGTATCCTGAACCTACATCAACCTCTGACCATCTGAACACGTTTTTGTCTTTGCTCTCCTGTACTGCGTACCCATGCTTCTGACCCTCCAGTCAGCTGCTGAAGTCCCTGGGATTGCACTGGAGTGGTACCTGGCGACTACTTGCAGCCAAGTCTATCCTCAACACTAGAGGCTTAACCACACCCCTCCAGGGTAAGCCAATCCCATGTCAAAGTGGGTTCACACCCACCACCATTACAGTAAGTTCCTGCCATAGACCCGGCTGACAAGTTAGGACCCATGGATCCCAAGATGTCAGCACAATTGTTGTGTGAGAAGATCCGCTCTCAGCATGAGCATCAAGAACAGCTTATGCAGATGATTAATGTTATGGTAGGTCAGCTGCAGGATTTCGCTTCTGTGTCCACCTTGTCCTGCACTTCAACTGTAACAGATCCATCTTCCTCAACATCGACATGCAGCTCCCATGGAGTTTCAGTGTCTGGTGGAGCAACTAAGCTTCAGCTTCCACTTCTGTCCCACTACAATGGAGACCTCTAGGAGATCCATTGCTTCATTAATAAGTGACACATCTACTTCACTCTGCATGCTCATATTTTCTCATTGGACCAGACCAAGATTCTCTTCATGGTCTCTCAGGATGATCCCATGACTTGGGCAAACCCTATTTTAAAGCAGGTAGATCCCGAGGCTCGCAATGTTAGGGTATTATTGGAGTTGTTCCGGGCAGTATTTAAGGAACCTGGCCACACCTTGTCTTCAGCTAATTCCCCAAATTTTTCATTTTCACAAGGTTAACGGGAGAAAATGGACCAAAAAAATTATAGTGCAATTTCTTCTGAGTACACTAATGCCCCACATATGTTTGGAAATTACTGTTTGTGCTCATGGCAGGCCTTGGAAGGGAGGAAACACTATTGGATTTCTGGAGCATAAATTTGGCTGGACTGGACTGTGAATGCCATGTCGCATTTAAAGAGTTCATGATATTCAAAAAAAACTGAAACAGCAACAATTTATACCACTTTGGAAATTTCCCCACTCAAGGAATTCATCCAAGAGTGTGGTGAGCATCTTGAACCCACTGGAGCCTCACAGAATTTTCTAACTTCGGGACACTTGTGCAATTTTCCCTTAGTATTTCGATACTGTTGTTTATCACATGTGTTCAGAAACTACTGTTGAGGCACATGTCAGGGCTTGTAAGGGAACGTGAGTCATATGACTTTTGGAGCACAATTTTGGATCAATACATCGTACATCATACTACATTTAAATAATTCTTGAGGTATCAAAACAGCAGAAATCACCACAAAGAATCCCATTTTGGAGAGTACACCCCTAAGTTTTAAGAGGTTGTCATCAGGAAGGAGTCAGATTGACCTTGAAATGCTTTGACAATAAATCACTTTTCTGCAAATCCTGGACTTGGATTCTTATTGGAATTTAGCAGCACAGATTAAATCAACTTCCCATGGTTATACTTCATACAAGCTCGTGAATGCTGCAGCAGCTGGTATTTTTTCGCATTATTAGTGGTTTTACTACACGCAACCCTATCAGGTGAATATAATACAATTGTTCCCCCACTGTATAATGTGGATAAGACCCTGTTGCTCTTTGCGCTTCTTATCTAGCATTTTGGGGTACTTAATATTTTGGATTACTTTTAAGTTTAGGCTTAGATTTATCCTGCGCTCTACGATAAATACTTACTTCGGATTTCCCAACTAAATCTGCAAGATACTTGATTCAGACAGAATCATTCACTATAATAGGATATATGGAGTAATGGGACACCATTGAGAAAAGGCTTAATAAAATTCAAAGAGACTTCATTTGCCTCATTAAAAACAATAGTTATATCGCTGTTTTCATCCAAATCATATTTTTTGAAATTTTAGATAAAAATCCTGATTTAAGAACTGAGTGTAGAGCACAGGATAAATGTGACTGTAGCCATATTCCAATTGTTGACAGGCAAAAGGATCAAATCAACAGTGGTTCAAGAATTGATTTCAGATTTTTTTCACGCCATGCAGCGCGCAGTGTAAGTGATAATGCAGCTTTATTTTTCCTGTCCGTATTATTACATCAGTACTAAAATTGATAGGCTTTTAAGTTTTAACGTACTAACAATGCTTTTTTTCAAAGGAGAATTTTTTGCATCACCATATTTGGAGAATTATAATTTTTCTATTTTTCTGAAGACTGAGCTGTTATTTGCTTGTTTTTTTCATGGGATTTTTCTTGCAGGATAAAATGAAGGATTTATTAGTACCATTTATGGTTTCATTACATATTTTTATTTCATTCCATATGGGATACATAATGAACAAATGATAGTAATTCTGGAATTGTTTTTATTTACCTTTTTTTTTACACTTGAAGTATGGTAAAAATGATAAGGCAGGTTTAATTGCCTTGAAAAAGTATTCATGCCACAGGAACTTTCCCACATTTTTTATGTTATGCCCACAAACTTAAATGTTTTTTTATTGGGATTTTATGTGTTATACCAAAATTATGTATTTGTGAATATAAAGGAAATGATAAGAGTTTTTCTAAATATTTTAAAAATATAAATCTGAAAATTGTGATATGCATTTATATTCAGCCCTCCTGGGTCAATACTCTGTAAAACCACCTTTCACTTCAGTTACTGCTGCAAGTATTTTGCACATCCAGAAGGTGAAATCTTTGCCCATTCTTCATTGTGAACTCTAGCACGGCAAGATTGTATGGACAGTGTCTGTGAATAGCACATGAATATGCTTTGATCTAAATCTGTTCATTGTAACTCTGGCACAATATTTAAAGCAAATGTGTCAGCAGGATTTTACAAAGTAAACTACAGATAATGTCAGGTTGGCGCTGATATACTGTTTAAAATGATACCTTGCTTGATAAAATGCATCTTGTGGTTGTTGCTAATCTGTATTTGCAGTTTTCAGTTAAGGAGATTCTAGTGCTCCGAGGTGGCTTGTGGGGGGGACTTTATGTGGTTCTCTGCTTACATATGAATCTGTATGGGCGTATGACAAGTCACTGTTCCTTCACTGATCTGCCTCCTATTTTACATAGTGCAGATAATATTATGAGGTTAGAAAAAAATTTACATTATTATTATTATTGTTTATTATTGTAGCGCTATTTATTCTATGGCACGTTACATGTGAGGAGGGGTATACATAATAAAAAAACAAGTACAGTAGTCTTAAACAATATAAGACACAACTGGTAAAGAAAGAGAGAGAACCCAGGCAATGAGGGCTCACAATTTACAAGGGATGGGTGAGGATACAGTAGGTGAGGGTAGAGATGGTCATGCAGAGTTTGGTGGTTACTGCAGGTTGTAGGCTTGTCTGAAGAGGTAAGTCTTCAGGTTCCTTTTGAAGGTTTCCATGGTTGGCGAGAGTTTGATATATTGTGGTAGAGAGTTCCAGAGTAGGGGGGGATGCGTGGGAGAAATCTCGTAAGCGATTGTAGGAATAGGAGATATGAGGGTAGTAGAGAGGGAGATCTTGTGAGGATCGGAGGTTGCGTGCTGGTAAGTACCTGGAGACTAGGTCACAGATGTATGGAGGAGATTGGTTGTGGATGGCTTTGTATGTCATGGTTAGGGTTTTGAACTGGAGGCTCTGGGTAATAGGGAGCCAGTGCAGGGACTGACAGAGGGGAGAAGCCGGGGAATAGCGGGGGGACAGGTGGAATAGACGAGCAGCAGAGGTTAGAATAGATTGGAGGGGTGCAAGAGTGTTAGAGGGGAGGCCACAGAGCAGGAGGTTGCAGTAGTTAAGGCGGGAGATCATGAGTGCATGGACTAGGGTTTTTGCAGATTCTTGGTTGAGGAATGTACCTAACTGGGAATTATTTTTGAGTTGAAGTCCGCAGGAAGTGGAAAGGGCTTGGATATGTGGTTTAAAAGAGAGATCAGTGTCAAGGATAACCCCGAGGCAACGAGCTTGTGGGACTGGGGAGAGTGAGCAGCCATTTACTTTAATGGATAGGTCCATTGGAGGGGTCGAGTGAGATGGGGAAAGATGATGAATTCTGCTTTGTCCATATTAAGTTTTAGAAATCTAGTGGAGAAGGATGAAATAGCGGACAGATATTGTGGGATTCTGGTTAGTAGGGAGGTGATATCTGGTCCAGAGAGGTAGATCTGTGTGTCATCAGCATAGAGGTAATACAGAAAGCAGTGAGAGTCTATGAGCTGTCCCAGGCCGAAGGTGTAAATGGAGGTAGAGCAGGGGCCCTAGGACTGATCCTTGCGGGACTCCCACAGATAGGGGGCTAGATGAGGAGGTGGTGTGTGAGTGGGAGACGCTGAATGTTCGGTCTGTTAGGTATGATGACATCCAACATAGGGCCAAGTCTGTGATGCCATGAGATGAGAGGGTCTGTAGTAATAGGGAATGGTCCGCTGTGTCAAAGGCAGAGGACAGGTGCAGGAGGATGAGGACAGTAATGTCAATTGTCTTTGGCATTTAGTAGGTCATTTGAGACTTTAGTTAGGGTAGTTTCAGTGGAGTGATGCGGTCAGAAGCGACACTCATTTTGGGAATCTGCTCCCCACTCCAGAGCTGCTACTCTGACAGTTTCCATTCAACTACATGTAAAAATGTCATGACCATGACTCATATGACTGCTGTGTGGCCTGAGAGGCTGAAGGGTCAGGTGACTAACCTGGCAAAGACCATTGGAATGGCATGGGATTCCTGGTGTGAGCATGGCTTCTTTTCTTTTGTCCAGATGGCTTCCTGATATTAACATCTTTCCGACTTAGATGTACAGTACAGACCAAAAGTTTGGACACACCTTCTCATTCAACGATTTTTCTGTATTTTCATGACTGAAAATTGTAGAATCACACTGAAGGCATCAAAACTATGAATGAAGATGTGAGGGTGCTTTGCTGGTGACACTGTTGGGGATTTATTCAAAATTGAAGGCATACTGAACCAGCATGGCAACCACAACATCTTGCAGCAGCATGCTATTACATCCGGTTTGCGTTTAGTTGGATCATCATTTATTTTTCAACTGGACAATGACCCAAAACACACCTCCAGGCTGTGTAAGGGCTATTTGACCAAGAAGGAGAGTGTTGGGGTGCTACCCTAGATGACCTGGGCTCCACAGTCACCAGACCTGAACCCAATCGAGATGATTTGAGGTGAGCTGGACCGCTCACCGCTTCAATTTTGAATAAATCCCCAACAGTGTCACCAGCAAAGCACCCCACATCATCACACCACCTCCTCCATGCTTCACGGTGGGAACTAGGCATGTAGAGTCCATCCGTTCACCTTTTCTGCGTGCAAAGCAGTAATCAAAGCAAAAGGTGGCTACATTGAAGAACCTAGAATATAAGACATATTTTCAGTTGTTTCACACTTTTATGTAAAGTGTAATGTATAATCCCACATGTGTTAATTCATAGTTTTGATGCCTTCAGTGTGAGTCTACAATTTTCATAGTCATGAAAATACAGAAAAATCTTTGAATGAGAAGGTGTGTCCAAACTTTTGGTCTGTACTGTATATGAGTTGATGAGCCAGCAATTTTCCAGCACATGTCAGCTGATTGACAGCGACATTTAACAGGTTAACAGCAGCGAGTGGATAAGAATTCTACTCGTGGCTGTTAGGGGCACATGTGAGCTGTTGAAATCAGCTGACATACTGGAAAAGATATGGGCTCAGCGCAAGAGCCCACATCAAAGGGAGAGACCTGATATGCGCCGTTCATGTCGTGAAAGAGTTAAATCACCCTCTATTTGTCCCATTCAAAATAAAACAATAAAAAATACACATATTTGGTGTCACCGCTTACAGAATAGCCCAATCTATCAATATAAAAAAATAATTAATCCGATCGGTGCGTGGCATATCTAGAAAAAATCAAAACCCAAGAATTACCTTTTTTTTGTTGCTGCAACATTACATTAAAATGCAATAACGGGCATTAAAAATACCATATCTACACCAAAATGGTATAAATAAAAATATCAGCTCGGCACGCAAAAAATAAGCCTACACCAAGCCCCAGATTCTCCAAAATTGAGACGCTACGGGTCTCGGAAAATTACCTTTTTTTTTTTACAAACTTTGGATTTTTTTTTCACCACTTACAGAAAATAGAACCTACACATGTTTGGTATCTACAAACTTGTAATGACCTAGAGAATCATAATGGCAGGTCAGTTTTAGCATTTAGTGGGCATGGTAAAAATAACCCCCAAAAACATTTGAAGTTTTTTCCCATTTTTCAGTACACTACATGACAAAACAATTGGTGTCATTCAAAAGTACAACTCCTGTAAGTCATGTAAAAAAATAAGACCTAACATGCCAATATTGACAGAAAAAAAAAAGTTATGGCTCTGGGAAGAAAGGGAGAAAAAACCTCAAAAATGGAAAAACCCAAGGTGGTGAAGGGGTTAATTTTTAAACATTAGTTATTCATACATAAAACATCTAGCTCATATAAAATTATATTCCTATATAATTACCTGGGGAATTAATAATTGAAAAACAACATAGTGCAAGACAATTCACGTTTTTATTATTATGATAGCATGAGTTAAAAAAAGGCATCATGTCATCTTGAGGGCATGCACCTCATTTGAACTACAACGGAAAAAAAATGTCTAGTATTTTTTTATTGTTGTATCACTGATGGTATCATCCATGTATCTGTTTGTAGAATCAATGATATATTATATGGCAAATCATTACACACATCAGTTTAAACATGGAAACATAAAAACATGTATATGTAAATATTTTTAAATGAATCATTCATGAAAACATTTAGAGAATGCGATAGATTTTGGAATGTCTCTATTAAAATGTTATTCATTTTTAATGTTTTTCATGTGTCTTTACTTGTGCATAATAAAGTTAATGGAGGACACCCACCTTCCAGTTTATAGAACATGAAATTACAATTACCAAAGTCTATGACCAGTATACTAATATAACAAATATTCAAATAACATTTAAGATGGCACCAAATGTATAAAATATCAACATTAAAATTGGCATGTAGTAAATTATTTCCACAGAATGTGAATATTTCTGTTTTTTTTACTGATAAAAACCTGTACAAGTGCTATCCGTGTCTGTGTTTCAGTGTGTATATTCAGTGTGCCATACGTGTGTCATCCGTGCATCCTTGTGTCGTCCGTGTTTTTTCCGTGTGGATACATCTGGAAACAATTTTTTTTGGAATAGAATTAAAGGGTTAGGCCTGCGTCACACTGGTGAGTTTGATGCGAGTAAGTCGCACGACTTTCTCGTATCAACACCCGGCACGGCCGCCCGCTCTCGGACCCGAGTGTGCGGCTGCATAGAAATACCTGCAGCCGCACACTCGGGTCCGAGAGCGGGCGGCCGTGCCGGGTGTTGATGCGAAAAAGTCGTGCGACTTACTCGCATCAAACTCGCCAGTGTGACGCTGGCCTTAGATGTGAAAAAGTGTGCTAATTTATAAATTATAATTTAAAATCATGCTAAATACACTGATCTTGTCCATTTTGCCTTTGGCTTCTGTGTTAGTGGTCCTTTGATTTACAAGATATATCTCTTACCAATGAGGCATTGCTGTGGTTGTCTTGAATTCTGGCACGTTGCTTTGATGTTAGGAAACAAACTGATCAAAAAACGTCATTACAATCTATTCAACCCATGACGTAATTTCTGGCGATTTAATGCTGTTAATAAAGTATGGTTTATCTATAAATATTATGCTTGAGTAACATATTGTATGGCTACCCTTTGTTGTATGCTTTTGTTATGACAGACCTTTTTTCCCTCGGTTTGTGCACACTTACGTGTTCCCTTTTTAAACCACATTATTTGTTAGTATCCATTTGATATTGCAAATTGGATCACATGATGCAAGCTAGCATAAAATCTTTGGTAACAGTGAGTAAAATAAGCCTCCAGGGACAACATATTTTTTTGCCTGCAAACATTAAAATAAAACAAGGGAACATTGAACTTAACACATTTGTTCACACAAAATATGAAAAAAAATATTGTCTACACGACATGAGTACATGCAAAAAATTTGCAAACAGATGGATAAATACATTTTTTACAAATTTAAAAATTCATCCTGACTGGACAACATATCTTGGGTAGGGTTTTCTATGGCTACACCTTCAGGGATGGAGGACTTTGAGGGTAATTGAAAATGTGCGATTTGTTTCAGGAGTGGCAGATTTTCTACGGGGGTTTGTGCATACATTTGACGGAACCCAGATATAGCTGTGGATAAGGTTGTGGCTACAAGGAGGGAGGATAAAAGGATCGTTGTGGTGGTTGAGGTTGCTACAACAGGTTGCGGTTGCCTTTGTGATTGTGATATCTGACCGAGATGTGTTTGGCCAGCTGTTGTGTATTGTGTTGGTGGAAAGGGTTTAACTGCAGATATCTATTTTGAACAGGTGTCTGTTATCTTGTGGCCAAAGTGTATGGCTGTTGAAGGTGAAATGTATGAGCAGGATCACCCACAGACAAGAGTGCTCTATGCTGGCACTGTTGGCTTGATGCAAGGGATGGTTCATGGGCATAAGAGGGTACCGGCATTCATGGGTATTGTTGGCTGGTTGTTGCTTGTTCCGTCCCATAAGAGTGTGTATGCACCTGTCGCTCCTGCTGTGTTGACACTGCAGGTTCCAGCTGTGTCTGATGCTGGCTATTTTGTCACTGTTCTACGGGGGCAAACACCTGGTTCTGCTCCTGCTCTACCTGACTGGAAGCCATAAGGGTGAGTATAGTATCCCGGACATGTTCCTGACATTGTTTCGGTACTTTAGTGAGACAGGAAAACAGTGAGTGGCAAAAGCGCTCAACATCAGTTTCAGCCTGAGTTCCTAATATGCAGGACTACAGCAAAAAAACAAAAATAGAAATCAATCATATCCCTCAGCTGTCCGTCGTTCTGTCCCACGCCATAATCCATGTCTCTGATGAATGATGATGAAGTTGAAGATCACACTTGGTGTGAACCCATAGGCATGCAGCTGAGTAGCTCAGCAAAGGAGATGGAGGAGGAAGAAGACAAGGAAGTTATGTTGCGGCTTTCGACACAGACATGGAGTAATGCAAACACGACAAGCACTGCATTCTCAGCCACAACTCTGGCTGTGGCCAGCAGCAGTCGTGGGTCTGCAGTTTGCATTGGCTGTAAGGGTTGCCTAGCCAGGGCCTTTTTGAGATTGTAAAGGATGACCCAGCTCAAGCTATCTGCCAGCTTTGTTAAAAAAAACTCAGTAGAAGCAAAAATTCCAATAATTTGACTACTACATACATGAATTAACACATGTGCTATCAACATGTATTAGTCTGGGAATTTCACTGGGCTAAAATGCGACATAGAGGGCCTCGTCAACCACAGGCTGCCCAGTCAAATGCATCTGCTGCTTCTTCCTCCTCCGTCACCTTTGCAAGTGTTCTCACACAGGTCTCCGGCAGCAGAACCTCCACTTATTTACCCGCTACAGTCGGGGTTAGTGAGAGCCCATCAGCTGTTATGAAAGTGGACATGCCTGCTATTTTTGACTGATCTCAGACACAAAGCACATCACATCTTTCTCAATCCTACATAACATATGCACCTCACTCAAAGTCCAGAAGTTTGTCATGTTCACCCTACTCCACCCTCTCTCAGCACAGCAGCCAGCCCTTGGTCACACATTTGTGGTCACTTAAAAGATTGCTTCCTCCTACACATGCCAAGGCTAAGAGCTTGAACTACACCATCTCCGATCTGTTGGCCACGGCAATGCTGCCTTTCCACCTGGTGTATACAGATGGTTACTGAAAGCTGATGGCTGTCACAGTCCACCAGTACCAGTTGTTCAGTTACCATTATTTCTCTAAGAAAGATGTGCCTGTGCTACACCAGCATGTCGCTCACAACATCACCTGTTCCTTGAAGAAAGCTATGTCTGCCAGGGTGCATTTTTCCACAGACACCTGGGTGAGCAAGCATAGCCAGGGGCTTTACATCTCGGTGGGCACTGGGTGACTCTGGTGGCTCTGGGGGCAGGCAGGGAAGTGTCTGCTCCACAAGTCTTCGACTCCCCAAGGCTTGCAGGGTTCTTGGGGATGGAGAACTAAACCACTACACACCAAGGGATGGAGAACTAAACCACCAGACACCAAGGGATGGAGTACTAAACAACTACACACCAGAAGATGGGAAACTAAACTATTAGACAACAGGGATTGAAGAACTAAAGTGCTAAATATCTAGGGTTGGAGAACTAAACCACTGGCTATCAGGGGATGGAGAACTAAACCACTACACACCAAGGGATGGTGAACTAAGCAACTAGACATCAAGTCTTGGAATACCCAAAGATTGCTGGAGAAACCTCTGTATCTAACACTTCTTTAACTGCTTCTGCCTCCCCAACCCCCTCTAGGGCCTCCATCTGCACCATCAACCTCTCCCTTAATGAGACACACGTTCCAACAGTGCAAAGAGAATCCCCTCCACCTCCATACTGCACAGTCAGGGCTCAATGCAATCAGGCTGTGTTTAAATTAATATGCCTTGGAGATTGCAGTCACACAGCTCAAAGAGTAGTGAGCAGCTATCCAGGCCGAGTTTAAGTAATAGCTGTTTCCAGTGAACCTGGAGGCAGGGAAGGGCATGGGCGATAACAGTGCGAACCTGGAGGTGGCCCTACGCTGGGGCGATCTCACAGACGTGCCTTGAATGGCTCACGTCCTCAACCTGGTTTTACAGCAATTTCTTTTCCACTATCCTGGCCTGGATGCACTGCTGCAGAAAGCACGGTTGCTGTGTGCTCACTTACACCGACTTGCATAGCTACAGAGGTCTTTCGGGCTACCGGTTAATCAGTGTATATGCCATGTGCCAACACAGTGGAATTCCACTCTGCACATGTCTCAGTAAACTCAGTAGTCAAATGATTGCAATTTTCTGCCTCTACTGAGTTATGTTTTGCAAACTTGGAAGATAACATGAGTGTGGTCTCTAAAAAGGCAAAGAGCTAGGTAACCCTTACTGCTCCGGCGAAATGTAGACTCGCAACTGGTGCTGGCCACAGCCAGAGTTGTGGCTGAGGATGCAGTTCTTGTCATGGTTGCATCACTCCGTGTCTGTGCGGGAAGCCGCAACGTAACGTCCTCTGGGTTCACACCAATTGTGATCTAAAACCTCATTGTCATCCTCTCTGTTCTCCTACTCCTTGCCCTGAGAATCACTTCCTCCTCTTCCAGCCCTGAGAGGACAGTACAGTCGACATGCGCCTTTGGAATCTGAGTCTCATCAGTATCACCTCCACCCCAGGGGTTAACATCTGTTGACAAGGGTCTGGATTCTGCTCGTCCCTGTCCAGGATCCAACAGGAAAAAATTTGGGGCATCGGTGTAGATGCTTTCCTCCTCTAGATTCTGTGAATCTTTGGAGCAGACCTCTGATGCCCATGGAATAGAGTTTGTGAACATCTCTGCAGACTCGCCAATCTGTGGTTCCCCACAGTCAACTGAGCAGTTGGAAAGTTGTGATGCGTGGTTAAGCAAAAGTGATTGGGGTGCCAACTATGAGGATTGTACTGTTGTGTGATGTTAAGGTGGTGTCACGCTGTCTAATGATATGTATACAATGTCAGTAAACTATTAATACAGGAACAACACTCTATACAACAACTAGTATAGCAACATCAGCATGTAAGTATAGAATAGATTTACCTGACACGATATCTGCTGAACTCAGGGTTAATCTTGAGGACTTGATGAGCTGAAACAGGAAAGAGGTGGACCGGGATCTAACCTGACCCTAAACTGGGGTCCTAACTAATCCCTCACCTTGGAGGTACTGATAATGGTTCAGAGGTCCAAGTCTCCAACCTAACCCTGTCTCCTATCAGACCCTGAACCCTGTAATCAGTCCTAAGAAGGATCCTGACTACCACCAAAGGGATATGGGCTGATCTCAGCTAAATACACAGATTAGACATATAAGACAGACAGGATAACACTCGCTTGCATACACACTCAAACACCAAAGGAACATAAATGGTCTGGGAAATAAACTCTAACCAAGTTGAGCTTAGAACAACTAAGGAGCTCACAACTAAAGTCTATACAGATTCATTCCTATCTGTGGTCTGCATGAAGGTTTCACTGGCAACTCCCCAAGCAGACAACCAGGAATTTAAAGGAAACCAATCAACAAATAATCAATTGCAGCCGGGAGAAACTGCACCCAGTCCCAGCACCGAGCACAGACAGAATTAACTCCCTAGCTGCCAAACACAAAGAAACAGCAGATCAGCTGTGAGAAGTCAAAATGTGCAACCGCGACGATCTTCGTGGCAATGCACACATGACAGTACCCCCCCTTCTACGAGGGGCCTCCGGACCCTCAGGGCCAGGCCTGCCCGGGTGAGTTCTGTGGAAGGTCCGAACCAAACGATCTGCGTTAACATCAGACGCAGGGACCCACGTCCTCTCCTCTGGACCATACCCCTTCCAATGCACCAAGTACTGAAGGGACCGGCGATTCAGACGTGAGTCAATGATCTTTGATACTTGAAATTCGAAGTTACCATTGACCAACACAGGAGGAGGAGGTAGAGGTGACGGTATGACTGGTGCCACATACCTTTTAAGTAATGACTTGTGGAACACATTATGAATTTTAAACGTAGGAGGGAGGTCCAGACGAAATGCCACAGGATTAATTATGGAACTGATCCTGTACGGCCCGATGAATCTGGGACCCAGTTTCCAGGAGGGCACCTTAAGTTTTATATTCCTGGTAGACAACCATACCAGATCGTTCACATTCAGATCTGGACCAGAAACTCTCCTCCTATCAGCCATACGTTTGTAACGGTTCCCCATCGCACTCAGATTATTCAATACACCTCTCCACACTGAAGCAAGTGACGACGAGAAACGCTCCTCCTCAGGAACCCCAGAAGGGCCCCCCCCATTGAAAGTACAAAACTGGGATGGAAACCATATGCCCCAAAAAACGGGGACTTACCAGTGGACTCGCTCCGCCTGTTGTTAAGAGCGAACTCTGCCAGAGGCAAGAAAGAAGACCAGTCCTCTTGGTTCTCTGAAACAAAACACCGGAGATATGTCTCTAAGCTCTGATTCAGACGCTCTGTCTGACCATTGGTCTGCGGATGAAAAGCCGAGGAAAATGACAATTTCATCCCCCGACGTAAACAAAATGCCCTCCAAAATTTGGACACAAACTGAGACCCCCTATCTGACACCACATCAGAAGGCAACCCATGAAGTCTAACGATCTCCCTAATGAACACCTGCGCCAGAGTTTTAGCATTAGGGAGTGCAGGAAGAGCAACGAAATGTGCCATCTTACTGAACCTGTCAACAACCACCAGTATGACAGTATTCCCTGACGACGGAGGAAGGTCCGTAATGAAGTCCATAGATAAATGAGTCCATGGACGCTCCGGAAGTTTCAAGGGTAAAAGGGTCCCAGACGGACGGGTATGAGGGGTTTTAGAGCGAGCACACACCCCACATGACGCGACAAAAGTTATAACATCTTTATTAGCATTAGGCCACCAAAACCGGCGAGAAAGGAGATCTAAAGTAGCCTTACTCCCTGGATGTCCTGCTAGAGCAGAATTATGATGTGCCTCAATAACCTTTTGTCTCAACAGATTTGGGACAAACAGTCTCCCTGGAGGTCCTGCAGGGGCGTCCCCCTGAGCCTCTAACACCTCCTCCTCAAGCTCAGAAAATACAGCCGACACTACCACCCCCTCCTGAAGGATAGGACTCGGGTCATCCGTTTTCCCGGCCCCTGGGAAACTGCGAGACAAGGCTTCAGCCTTTACATTCTTAGACCCCGGGCGATAAGTGACGACAAAATTAAACCTGGTAAAAAACAACGACCATCGAGCTTGTCTGGAATTCAGACGCTTAGCGGATTCCAAATACAACAGGTTCTTGTGATCAGTAATAACGGTAACCGGGTGGACTGCCCCCTCCAAAAAGTGACGCCATTCTTCAAAAGCTAACTTAATGGCCAAAAGTTCCCTATTGCCGATATCATAATTCCTTTCAGCGGACGACAATTTCTTAGAAAAGAAAGCGCACGGATGCGATTTACCAGGGGACGGACCCTGGGACAATATAGCACCCACCCCTACGTCAGACGCATCCACCTCCACAATGAACGGCTGAGATGCATCTGGTTGGATGAGAACGGGTGCCGAAGCAAAACATTTCTTCAAAGAGGAAAAGGCTTGGCAAGCTTTGTCCGACCATTTAGAAAAATCCGTCCCTTTTCTTGTCATGTCAGTGAGAGGTTTGACGACAGATGAGAAATTACAAATAAATTTCCGGTAGTAGTTAGCAAACCCCAAAAAATGCTGCAGAGCCTTAAGATCCCCTGGCTGATCCCATTCAAGCACTGCTCTCACCTTTTCAGGGTCCATACGGAAACCGGAGGCTGACACCAAAAAACCCAAAAACTGAAGTTCCTGTACGGCAAATACACACTTCTCCAGTTTGGCGTATAGTTTATTGTCTCGCAAGATCTGCAACACCTGTCTCACATGCTCCTGATGAGACACAAGATCTGGCGAGTAAATTAAAATGTCGTCCAAATATACAACCACAAACAGCCCCACAAGGTAACGAAAAATGTCATTAACAAAATGTTGGAATACTGCTGGTGCAGTAGTTAGACCAAAAGGCATGACAAGGTTCTCATAATGTCCCTCCGGCGTGTTAAACGCCGTTTTCCACTCATCCACCTCTTTTATCCTAATCAGATTATACGCCCCCCTGAGATCCAATTTAGAGAACCATTTGGCGCCTACAATTTGATTGAAGAGATCAGGAATAAGAGGGAGTGGATACGGATCTCGAACAGTAATCCGATTAAGTTCGCGGAAATCCAAGCAAGGGCGTAGGCCTCCATCTTTCTTCTTCACAAAGAAGAACCCCGCGGCTACTGGGGAAGATGAAGGTCTAATATGCCCTTTGGCCAGACTTTCAGAAATATAATCTTTCATAGCCTGCCTCTCAGGACCAGAAAGATTATACAACCTAGCTTTAGGCAACTTAGCATCAGGAAGGAGATTAATAGAGCAGTCATACACGCGATGAGGAGGCAACTCATGACACCCCTCCTCAGAGAAAACATCCCCAAAATCCTCCAAAAAAGGAGGCAATGTACTAGGCACGACCGCACTGATGACTGTGTTCATGCAGTTGCTTTTGCAAAACTCACCCCATTGGCTTATTTCTCTGGACTGCCAATTAATCACAGGGTTATGTTTAACCAACCAAGGAAGTCCCAACACAATGGGAGTAGGTAGACCCTCCAACACATAATAAGATAATTGTTCCTATGTATTGCCCCTACCCGAAGGTCAATGTTATGAACCTCATGAACAAAGCTACCTTGGCCGAGAGGCCTGGCGTCAATGGAGAATATAGGGATCGGTTTGACCAATACACTCAGATGCATACCTTGAGCCTGAGCAAACTGAGCGTCAACCAGATTAGCCCCGGAACCACTATCAAGAAGAACAGACAATCTCTCCACTCTCGTACCAACTACCACCTCCACTGGTACAAGGAACTGAGAAGAACTGGCGGATGAAATACATACTCCCAGGTTGTCGTCCACCACACAACCTGGGATTAACAGTTTTCCGGCGACTTTTGGCTCAACAAGGCACGGGATGGACATTCTCCAACAAAATGTCCCTCTTTCCCGCAGAAAAAACATCTTCTAGTCCTGCGGCGTACCGCCAATCCCCTCCTACGAAATGATGTCCCTCCCAACTGCATAGGCTCATCCGAACAGACAAGGGGAACCTCAACATAAGGGACTTTAGTGGTAGGTGGAGAAACAACAGGGAGTGGGGTTACCTCACCCCTCTCCCGAAGCCGTCTATCAGTACGGATAGCTAAGGCCATAGCAGCCTCCAGTGAATGAGGAGACTCATACTGAGCCAAAACGTCTTTTAATTTATCAGAAAGCCCATGAAAAAACTGGCTCCTAAGAGCTGGGTCATTCCACTGAGTATCTGTGGCCCATCTACGAAACTCAGAAGCAAATTCCTCTGCAGGACGATCTCCCTGCTGTATCTTACGTAATTTTGTCTCAGCAAGAGAGACCCGATCTGGGTCATCATATACCAATCCCAGGGCAGTAAAAAATTGATCTACAGACAGTAGAGCCGGGGATCCCGGAGGAAGGGAAAATGCCCAGGATTGAGGGTCCCCTTGCAGAAGTGAGATAACAATTCCCACTCTCTGCTCATCACTCCCTGATGATCGAGGCCGAAGCCGAAAATACAATTTACATGCCTCCCGGAAGGTGAAAAATTTGTCTCGCCCACCAGTGAACCTGTCCGGGAGAGCTACTTTAGGTTCAACTCTGGTTTGCTCCAGGGGAGACAAAACTTTGGACTTAATGTCCGTCAGCTCCATGGATAATCCCTGCAACTGCAGAGCCAGCTGGGCTACTGGATCCATGGTAACTGGAGATAATTTTTATGGCCAGTGAAAATGTCACGCTGTCTAATGATATGTATACAATGTCAGTAAACTATTAATACAGGAACAACACTCTATACAACAACTAGTATAGCAACATCAGCATGTAAGTATAGAATAGATTTACCTGACACGATATCTGCTGAACTCAGGGTTAATCTTGAGGACTTGATGAGCTGAAACAGGAAAGAGGTGGACCGGGATCTAACCTGACCCTAAACTGGGGTCCTAACTAATCCCTCACCTTGGAGGTACTGATAATGGTCCAGAGGTCCAAGTCTCCAACCTAACCCTGTCTCCTATCAGACCCTGAACCCTGTAATCAGTCCTAAGAAGGATCCTGACTACCACCAAAGGGATATGGGCTGATCTCAGCTAAATACACAGATTAGACATATAAGACAGACAGGATAACACTCGCTTGCATACACACTCAAACACCAAAGGAACATAAATGGTCTGGGAAATAAACTCTAACCAAGTTGAGCTTAGAACAACTAAGGAGCTCACAACTAAAGTCTACACAGATTCATTCCTATCTGTGGTCTGCATGAAGGTTTCACTGGCAACTCCCCAAGCAGACAACCAGGAATTTAAAGGAAACCAATCAACAAATAATCAGTTGCAGCCGGGAGAAACTGCACCCAGTCCCAGCACCGAGCACAGACAGAATTAACTCCTAGCTGCCAAACACAAAGAAACAGCAGATCAGCTGTGAGAAGTCAAAATGTGCAACCGCGACGATCTTCGTGGCAATGCACACATGACAGGTGGAGGAAGAGGAGGAGAGGCTACATAATGCAGCGTTTGCCATCCACTGGAGCACATTCTCTTTCTGACCCTCATTTACAAGGTGTACAGCTGTGCAGCTGTCAAAAAAGGGGAGTTTACTCGATTCCAGGCTGTCCAGTAACAAATGTTGTCAGTTGTCTTTCTATAGGACAAAACTGTATTTGTTCAGTAAAGCTTTCAGTAACATTACCACCTAACCCACGCACATGTCGAACACCAAGCTTATTCCTCCTTCCATTATGTCCTCGCTTTTTCCCACTCATGCTGTACATACTCTACTTCTCTTTTAACCAGATTTTTCACAACCTGAGGCCCAGAACTGTCAGTCACCTATCACTAAATGAACAATCAGTATTTGATTTCTTAGATAGTGTGCCTGATCAACAATATTAGCCTTAATGAATTTGATTAGCAAATGGGGCCTCCAGGCTTAACCCTAATATTAAGCCTAATGATTTTGATTAGCAAATGAGGCCTCCTGATTCATTACTGCAACACAGTTTTAGCCCAAACGATTCGGCCTCCTGACTGAACCTCAATATTAGGTCTAGCGATTTTGATTAGCAAATGGGGCCTCCTGATTCCTGACTGCAACACAGATTTAGCCCAAACAATTTTGAGTAGGAAATGTAGACTTCTGCCTGCATAACACTATTAGCACAATCTGGTTAGATGCTGGAAGATCAATTTCACACAGGACAGGATCCTATCTAAATGGCAAGATCACTTGCAGCAGCAGGAGAAGCCCCACAGAAGAAGTTTACAAATTTCCCCCACAGAGCATGTTTTCACATTTCCCCCACAGTTCCAAAATTTCAGCTCCAGTAGCATACATTACAACTGCCGCCGATGAAATGCTGGTAGTATGATCTTGGATAAAGCTAGCAGTCTGCCGCAAGGCTTGCTACTGGCAGTTCAGTTAAAAATTTCAACCACAGAGTAGAGTAGGTCAGAGTACCCCCACAGAATCTGATTTAAAATTTCACCCACAGAGCATGGGGCAAAGTACCCACACAGAATCTTATTAAAAATTTCATCCACAAAGCATGGGGCACAGTACTCCCACAGAATCATATTTAAAATTTCACCCACAGAGCATGCTGATAAAAAGATGATCTTAGATCAAGCTGGTGGTCTTCAGCGAGGCTTGCTACTGGTCATCATGGCCCCCTTGTTACTAAATGTCTTCTTAATGCTGTTGGTTAAGGGTCATAGAGGCCCGAAGTGTTTTCCATGAAAAAAATATTTTTCAAAGCATTGCAGTGGTCTGAGGTGGAGAAGTCGGGCCCATCGTGGAAGTATTTGGCACCAGAGGGTGTGAAAAGATGCCCCACCCATTGCAGGTTCGACTCAAAAGAGTGGATGTGCTGAAGACAGAGTTTGGACAAGAATGGAAGTAGTGTTCTGGAAGAGGTCACCATTCAAAATTTAGTACGGCCCACAGGGTAATTTTTGAATCTGTCAATGAATGCATGGAAAGAAGCTATCATGTTGTGGACTGTGGAAGGGCTATATGAGACCAGAACGAACACTTGGTGGCCAAGTTCATGTCCCTTATTTGATGCTCTTTTCATTTTTTAAGTGGTTTTAAGGCAAGTACTCAAACAAACATGGTTGCAGATTAGAACAAGTTGTTTTTGCACACAGTAATATCAGAGACATGGCTGCATAAGAGTAGAAAAATTTGTTTGTACGCACAGTACTATCAGATATAGGTGCATAACTGTTGGCAGCGGATTATTCAGGATACTCTCCAAGCATGTGACAACAGAGTTTCTTTATTCAGGAACAAACAGGAACAATATATGATAAGCTTAACAGATCAGGAATAAATCATTTGTGTGTCTCTATCTGTGCAGCATCTACAGCAGGCTGCATCTCTCATACACAGACACAGGAAAAACAGTTACATGTTCTCCCTGTGTGAGACTCTGGAAGTTTTCTTTTTCTAACTTTATGAACAGTATACAAATCTAGCAACTAAACAGTCATAGACAGGAATGGAGTTGTTGTACCAAACATATTCCAAAAATAGCAATAGAAATTTTTTTACCAGCAGTACTATCAGAAACATGGCTGCATAGCGGTAGGAAATTTTTTTTGAGGCACATGACTCCCACCAACACAGTTGAAGATTATAAAAACTTTTGCGTATGCACAATACCATCACAGACATGAATGCACAGTATACATAGTGTGTTTTTGGAAAAGTACATACACAAAACATAACACTACAGCTGCATCCTGCCCCTATGCTAAGCAGAACAGGAATAAAAAATAATAATCTTGAACAGGTACAAGTGGAGGAGGAGGTGGATGTGGAGAGGTAGGTGAAAGAGGCAAGGGGGAGTAATCCAACAGATTTTTGCTTTTTTAAGGGAGTGGGGGTTATATTTTTTTATGAAACTAAATTAAAACAACCTATAATTAACCAAAGTAGACATAGCAATCTTAAACCAGGACACGTAGATCCAAGTGGAGGAGAAGGTGAACGTGGCAGGGTACTTGAAAGAGGCAAGGAAGGAGTATTCCAACACTGCTCATCCTCCCAAACTGTCCTCTGGTTGTACAGATAGGTACTTGGCTGCTGTTGGGATAGTAACCCACCCTCCGAGCCTTGTGTGGATGACAGGCCTGCGGTGTGAATTGGTCCTGCTTCTCCATTTTTCTTCTACCTGTGCTACCACCTCATGCATCATGGCCTGAATTGTTTTCTCCAGCAGGCATATACTGTATTTTTTGGATTATAAGACGCACTTTTTTCCCAAAAAATTTTGGAGGAAAAAGGGGGTGCATCTTATAATATGGATATACCTTACCGGCCGCGGTGGAGCAGGGTACCAGGGTCGCTGCTGGAGAAGGCAAGAGTGGAGCGTTGCTTCAGGCCGCAGGCTGGGATGAAGTGATGTTCTGATGTGTGCCGCTGTGGGTGTTTAGTAGTGCGGGGGCTCTGCCGACTTTTTGTGAAAGCCCAGAGCCCCCGCACTCAGAGCTGAGATCTCATCTCCCAGTTCTTGGTGTCAAGATCTCCATCTGTGCATGCTCCAGCAGTCATTTTACAAGAGTCCACCGCACAGTAAACCACGTAAGTGTGGGAGCTCTGGACTTTCACAAAATGTCGGCAGAGCCCCCATACCACCGAACACCTGCAGCGGCGCACATCGGAACACCAGCCTGCATCAACGCTCCACTCTTGCCTCCTCCAGCAGCGACCCTGGGACCCTGCTTCACCACAGCCACCACCCTAGTAAGCAAGACGCATGGATAATAAAAAGCACCATTTTATTAAAAAAAAAGTTTTTTCCTATTTTTCTCCTCAAAATTTGGGGTGCATCTTATAATCCGCAAAATTTGGTAACTGATATATACAGTAAGTGATATATAATAAGCATACTACCCAAACCCACTTCCCCCACTTGCGGGAGGGTGACACTCCAAAAGTTTAATAAACCATACAAATCTCACAACTAATGGATTGTGTGAGAATAAAGAAGTCACTAAGCTGGTGAGTAACAGTAGGCAATAGTGGAGTTTCAGCTGCAGAACGCACAGCTGAGTCGCACTACAGAACAACACCACCAATAAGTGGGCCTCCATGCGGGATGTGTGTATAGTGTTGCGCTTCTTTGAGTACTCAACTGTTTGAATATTCAAGAATAAAAAAAAAATTGTGAGAGCATACTATATGTGCTTTTGACTGCAGCTGCCTCCTTCTTTGTTTTAATAAAGAATAGAATTTTCATTTTATTTCTGAGCTTAAACACTCCTTTATTCTCACACAGTCCATTAGGTGTGAGATTTGTATAGTTTAATATAAGTGATACAGTATGATGCATCATCAGCGCTGGCCATATTAGTTGAGTATTCAAAGAAGCGCAATACTGTACATTCGTCCCGCATGGAGGCCCACTCATTGGTGGTATTGTTCTGCAGTGCGACTCAGCCGTGCATTCTGCAGCTGAAACTCCACTATTGCCTGCTGTTACTCACCCTGTCTCTCCAGCATATGCAAGGTGAAGTTCCACATTGTTTTATGTTTCATATTAGCCAGTGAGCAGAAAGGTAGACGTGACAGAAAAGCGTCCAGTGATCATAGGTTGTGGTAGGACATGAGCTATAAAAGCCTTCCACCTCTGTGCCAGCCGCCACTACATTTACCCAGTGGGCAGTTAGGAAGATGTAACATTCCTGGCCATACTTACTGGTCCATGTATCAGTGGTGTAGTGCAGCAGTGTTCACGCTGTGCAGTGATGAGGCAGTGCCCCAAGGAAGTTCAAAACAAAACGTGTTTAATGTCCAAAGCTCACACAGTGCACAGCACGCTGTATCCTCCTGATCACAGCGGGAAAAACAAAAGACAGTCCGGGATTGCTGGTTGCCATGAGCGACAGCCCTTCCATGTACGCAGGGGGTGCCAGACCTTTTGGCTCCACTTGGCCCTGTGTTGCCTCACACAGGGAGTGCTCTGCAGACCAACTGCTCTGTCTGCTTGCAAGACCAAAACTGACAGACCCAAACTCTTCCTGCTGTTTTTTTTTTTTCCTCGCCTCCATTCTGTGGCCATGGGCCACTTATAAGATCTGTGCTGGAGGAAATTGACCGGCCCCACTACCTTCCTGCAGTCCGTTTCAAATATAAAAGCTCATACCGGTTTTCCTGAACAGTTCCTTGGTCCAATAACTTGACCAAGTTCACACTTACTTTTATTCTGCTTTGTTACTCCCAGGCAACCTGCTGTGACCACATGGCACTCCAGCGGATCTAATGCGCTTCTGAGCACATCCTGGGGGACACATAGTGACCCTCGCATATTACTCCTGTCACTGCCTCACAGTGGTTATGTGGACCTTGCCACTGATGTTGCACAGAGCACACCTTATTTTGTCTGCAACATGTATTTGCAGGGCAGGGATGACACGACTGGAAAAGTAGAACATACTGCGGGACAACCACTGTTATCAGTTTTTAAAAAATCTGTCTCCACCAGCTGGAATGGCAGCATTTCAAAGGCCAGTAATTGGGAAATGCAGTCATTTAGGATCACGGCTCATGTGGGCTATGAGGGTATCTCCTCTTTCTCTCAAGGGTTTGGGGGGTGGAAAGCTGAACACTTCCATGGGACGGTATGGAGATGCTCAGTGACACTGTTGGTGGTGCTGTCACATTCTCTCTTTGCAGGGAGGCAGATGGCCCAGTTGATCATGAGTATAAGGAAAAGGCCAAGATGGCAGCACAAGAGGGAGCAGGAGGAGGCACATATCTCTCGTGCTTTTTTAAGGTGTGCAGTTCACTGCATCTCACGCTTGGAATATAGATGCCTTGTCATGTAGGTGGTACTCAGGTTCAAAAGATTTATACATTGCTTCAGGCTCTGACAGCACAGCATGCACACTACCCATCGCTTGTCGTCAGCACATTCCAAGAAGAAATGCCACATCAAGGAGCTCTTTTTAGTAGGCTTTGTTATGCTGATTTCAGTGGCATAGTGGGCAATACCAGCTGACATACTCATGAGCGGCTGACCACTATGCCTTTGCATCCTGCTTTCTCTTTTGTTTTGCTGTACTGCTGTCACACACAGTGTGGGAAAGACTAAGTGCAACACAAAGGGATGAGGGGAAGTGAACTCAACACAAGGGAAGAGTGGAGTGGGACCCCTAGGCAGATCTAAAGTCACCCTGTCTGCCCTAAACATCACTGTATAGGTTCTGCACCTATTACTGAGCAGGAATCTAATACCTGCCTGACCCTGGCAATAAGCCCTGCTTAGGGATGGATGGAGTATGCACTAGTCAATCACCACTACAACTAAAGACAGATGGGATAGACAAACGAGGGGAACACTTATCTTGAGTAGACTCAGAGAGATAACACAGAAGTATTCCAACAGCACCAAAGAGGAAGATAGCCAACTGCTATAGGTCCAAGCCTCAACAGTGAGAAATGGAAATACCAGCTGTGATTCCTAGAAGCAGACAGAAAGTCTATAAACACCCAGGTCCAGGTGTGTCAGTTAGAGCCGGAGGGAGGATGCCACTGGGTCCAAGAGTCAGAAGGACTAGGAATGCGTCTGCAAAGCCAATCACAGAAACCTTTTGCAATCAGATGCTGTGTGACTGCCTGCAGCTTCTGACACAACGGTGGTATCTGCTGAGGCAGCGTGGTCTACACCTTTATTTACGAATTGCACACAACAGTAGGATGGCCTCTGCTATATGTGGAGTCTAGGACCTCATCATCCCCCACATCATCTTCCACCAACTCCTCAACCCTTCCCTTCTTGCCTGTCTGCACACTGCTGTGAACAGCATTGTTTCTTCTCCTCCTATTATGTCTTCTCCTTATCATCCTCCCAAAGTGTCCCCTTACTGTAGAGTTGGGTACTTGGCCACTGTTGGGACAGTAACTCACCCTCCGGGCCATGTGTGGATGACAGACCTGATAATGGTCTGAATTGTCCCTGCTCTTCCATCACCTCTTCCTCCTGTGCCACCACATGACCCATCATGACGCTGCAGTTGGCAACAGAATTTCGTCATCATCTGACATGTGCTGTAGTAGTCCACTGACCGTGTGCACTAGCCATCCCACGTCCTTATTAGCCAACCTAACAAGTGGTTGGGCACTAATGTACTCCATCTCTTCCATTTCTGAGGCAAGGCCAGGTGGATGGACCACAGAACCCCAGCCATTGGAGTCATCAAAAAGCAGAAAAGAGTTCTTCATGACTTGGGGACCAGACTGCTTGGCTGATTTGCAAGGGAGTGAGGTGGAAGTCAGATGACCATGGTCCTCTGGTGCCAACTTTGCACTTTCTTCAGTGGAGCGAGTGGGAGATAATGCAAAGGAACTGGAGCAACTCTCAGCCATCCAATCTGACATCTTTTCAACATCTTGTGGCTTCACCATTCGTACAGCAGTATTCAGCTCCTATGAAAGGTTGCATAATGTGCACCAGAGTTAAATGTATTTGGGCATGAAACAGGTACAGAACGATCATGTCATCTCCCTGCTGCAGCTACACAACCACCACCATCAATATCTTCACCAGCAACACTACGGCCACATCTACTTCCCCTATTTGATGCTCTCCTCATTTTGGAAGTGGTTTTTCTGCACACGACTTGCAAAGAGATGGCTTAAGAGTAGATTTTATTTATTTGCCACTGTACTAGAAAACACACAGTGGTCCAAAAATTACTTGTTTTGGTTACAAATGGAAATGTGATGCCAATTATTTATTTTTCAGACTTATAGAAAACACACAGCAGTCCTGAAAAATTATTTATTTAGCCAATTAATGGCAACGAGACCGCTGTTGCCAATTATTTATTTCTCAGATTAATAAAAAACACACAGCGGTCCGGACAAATGACTTCTTTGGCTTACAAATGGCAATGAGACGGCTGATGACAAATATTTTTTTCTCAGACTAATACTCACCTAAGCATCTCACTGCTCGTGATGCTCAGAGCTCGCCGTGTATTTGCAGGGATGCTCTATGGGAGCTCAGGTCCCCATCTCTGCATGTTTGGTGCTCTTTAGAGAGCCACTGAACATGCAGGGATTGCCACACACTGTAATGCTGCAGCCATGTTGATTGTGGCATAACAGTGATTGGCTGGCCGCATATTATCATCAGGTCTATATCAGACCTGACACCGCCATGCTCATCACATGCTGTGTCTGTATGTGTGGGTGTCTGCGGTGTATGTGGGTGTCTGCGTGTGTGTGCGGGTGTCTGTTGTGAGCAGCTGTGTGCCGGTGTCTGCGGCTGTGTGCGGTAATGCTACCACCGGTACTTTCGGTCACAGCGCTGCAGGACCATGCTGACTGATGTCAGCATGATTACGCAGCTGACTGTGACCCGCATCAGTGACCTGCGGCAAAAAAGCAGGCTTGGCCCGATGAGACTACTGCTCCCAACCAGCTATGTCTGGTGTCACTGATAACAGTGACAGCAGGTGCCGCTGATGGGAGAGTAGTATCATCTACCGGCGCCTGTGCTCACTGTTAAAAAAGTAAAACTACATACATATTCACATAAGAATAAAAACCCATTTTACTCACCTCACACCAAATCCCCGACACCCTCATCTAGAAATAACGTAAAATAATAAACCAACATATACTCCCTGTTCGGCATAGTCCAGGTAATCCAGAATGTCCCTTGGCGATCTCACATGTAGAACAGTCACATCGGGAGATGTGACCACTCTACCCGGCCACCAGCGATACACTGACAGGAGCTAATCGCTCCACAGTATATCAGCTGTGTGGTAAAGTTCTTACACAGAGGTAGTGCCATAAATGACAGCACTGGAATGATGAACTCCGGTGAATTCTCATGGCAGTGCAGTGATACACTCCGGTAGGGATTACCTCCTGTCAGTGTATCGCCAGATGTCAGGTAGAGCGGTCACATTTCCTGATGTGACTGTTCTCCACATGAGATCTCCGTGGGACACTCGGTAAATGGACTAAGTTTGACAGGGAACATTTATGTTGGTTTATTATTTTATTTTTGTTGCAGGATATGAGGGAGTCGGGGATTAGGTGATGCAGTATGTTTTAATTAAGATTTAGTGACAAGCGATTATGCTCGTTACTTGAGTTTACCGAACATGCTCGGGTGTTCTCCGAGTATTTTGGGCATGCTTGGAGATTTCGTTTCTGTCACCGTAGCTGCATGATTTGCAGCTACTAGACAGCCTGAATACATGAGGGGATTTCCTAACAAACTTGTTATTTAGTGGTGGTTAGTGATGAGCGAGCATGCTTACCACTACTCGGTACTCATCTGAGCATCTCACTGCTCGAGATGATCGGAGCTCGACGATTATTTGCGGGTATGCTCGGTTGGAGCTCGGTTCCCCCTTCCTGCATGTTTGGCACTCTTTAGAGAGCCACTGAACATGCAGGGATTGTCTGCCAAACACTGTAATGCCACAGCCATGTTGATTGTGGCATTACAGTGAATGGCTGGCTGCACAGCATCATCAGGTCTATATCAGACCTGGCACCACCATGCTCTTCACATGCTGTGTCTGTGTGTGCGTGAATCTGAACATGTGTGTGGGAGTCTGCGTGTGTGCGGCTGTTTGCGGGTGTCTGCGGCTGTGTGCGTAATGCTACAGCCGATACTGTTGGTCACAGCACTGTGAGATCATGCTGGCAGATGTCAGCATGATTCTTAAGCTGACTGTGACTCACAGCAGTCAGCCTGGCCCGATGAGACTACTGCTCCCATCTGGCTACGTCTGGTGTCACTGATAACAGTGACAGCAGGTGCCGCTGATGGGAGAGTAATATAATCTGCCAGCACCTGTGCTCACTGTTAAAAAAAAGTAAAATTACATACATATTCACAAAAATAATATCCCATTATACTCACCTCACACAAAAATTCCCGATGCCCTCATCTCCTAGAAATAACGTAAAATAATAAACCAACATATACTCCCTGTCTGCCGTAGTTCCGGTAATCCAGATTGTCCCACAGTGATCTCACATGGAGAACAGTAACATAGGGAGATGTGACCACTCTACCCGGCCCTTGGCTCCCACAGTGTATCAGCTGATCAGCTCCGTGCTGTCATTTGTGGCACCGCTGTGATGGAAAGTTCTCACACAGCGGTAGTGTCATAAGTGAGAGCACTGGAAGTGCAGTGATACACTACGAGAGGGATTACCTCTTGTCAGTGTATCATCGGAGGCCGGGTAGAGCGGTCGGGAGATGTGACTGTTCTACACGTGAGATCGCTGAGGGACACTTGGTAAATGGACTACGTCAGACAGGGAGTATTATATGTTGGTTTATTATTTTATTTTTGTTGCAGGAGACGAGGGAGTTGGAGATTAGGAGATGCAGTGAGTATGGTTTAATTAAGGTTTAGTGGTGAGCGAGTATGCTTGTTCCTCGAGTGTTCCAAACATGCTAGAGTGTTCTCCAAGTATTTTGGGCGTGCTCAGAGATTTCATTTGTGTTGCTGCAGCTGCATGATTTGCTAGACAGCCTGAATAAATGTGGGGATTTACTAACAAACAGGCAATCCCAACATGTATTCAGGCTGTCTAGCAGCTGCAAATTATGCAGCTTCGGCGACACAAACTAGGTTTCTGAAGACGCCCAAAATACTTGGAGAGCATTCGAGCATGCTCGGAAAACTCGAGTAGCAAGCATACTCGCTCATCACTATTAAGATTATTAAAGAGAGTCTGTGTGATTATTTCAAATAAAGGACTTTTTCTGGCTGTGTCTTTATTTACCATATGAGAAAAAGGAACGTGAGCACAGCTTCAAGAATGGTGGTGCTTAAGTCTAGGTTCCCACACCGAGAATATAAGAAGATAAAGACTAAGCACTCATCTTATGATTTAAGAGAAGGGTTTTAATGGTAGTATATCCCAAAAAAACGTTTCGGTCACAGAGACCTTCGTCAGTAACTACACAAAGAAATAACATGTTATTCAAAATTGGTCCATAACATAAAGGGCCTAACAGATACACATGTAAATATATACACAAGTACAAACTAAAACAGAAAATAAAAAATAGAGTAAAATAAATAATGGTCAGGGTCAGTAGAATATATAGTAAGTGCAGTGGGTCCCTGCATAACATCCCATGCCAATACAAAGATACGTCTAGAAAAGTTGTAATGTAAAGACAAAGTGCCGTACCTTCATTAAATGATCAATACACAGAACGTGGCCTTCTCTACGTTGGAGAAACATCTCAAACCATACGTGATAGAATTTCCAAACATAAATCCACAATACGCTGCAAAAACCTCCTTCTCCCCATCCCCCATCATTTCATTTCCTCTGGCCACAATATTTCACAATTAAAATTTCAAGTCATCGAACAGGTCCTACCATCCAGGAGAGGGGGTAACAGAATACTTCACCTCAGAAAGCGTGAAGCATTCTGGATCCATACTCTAGATACACTAAGCCCCAAAGGCTTAAATAGAGAATATGAATTATCGGCATTTCTATAATTATACGTATTGTTATATTCCAAATGTTATGCTTTCTCTTCTCTGAAATTATTGACCTATGTGGATTATACTACCTTATGTTGCTCACTGTTGTCTGATTAATAGTATAACTTGCTCTTCTTCTTCTTTTTAGAGCCGATTATATTAATATCCAGTGGATCTATCACTTCAAATCACTGTCACGTTGGAATTATTACTAGGATCCACCTAAGATCACTACACCATGTCAGAATAATTGTCACCATGGCTGCCTCACAACATCTATGTGAACGCTTCCTTTAGTCTAATAGTTTAATAAAATACCTTTATCACCATCACGCTGTTTCTGTCATGTTCCTGATCTCTGTTCTCATAACCTCTGATTTTGGAGATTTATAACTTCTGACACTGGCTATACCACTCTACTTAAGCCGTTACCATGTGTTACTGGACTACTATATCAATAAGGGGTTTTTTCCTTTTATAATTTTTTTGTCCCATACACAATTTCTTTGTCCCATATACAATTTAATGTTGCCTATGCATTTATTAACGCTAATATTCCATACTTTTTCTAATATCATATCCACAATTATTAAGTCATATAACTTCCTGACTGTGGAACGCAGTCGCCGGCTCATATGGAACGCACCTCCATACTGTTTCCGCCGGGTTACTTCCGGTCTACGCTCTGTCCGGTTTGCTATCTGAGCTTAGTCCCGCCCCTTCCTTTTAAAACTGAGCGCGGCGTCTCACTGCCACACTGACGGCTCATCACGCGCCCACAGACGAGACTGCCTGTTCCTACTAGCGCCCAATTAAGGTACTGTGGATTTTATCTGACCGCATATCATAGGGAAACTGGGACTTTATTTATATACGCATGGTAACTCTGGCTTACAGACCTTCCTTATATTTTGCTCATTCCTTTCCGATTTAGCAATAGCCACAGTAGCGGTGGACACCGCACTTTAGAGGCACGTGTGCCCCTCACTGGCTCCAATAAGGTATATTTTTGTCTTTTCCACCACCCTAGTACTATTTTACCACAATCTTAGTACTATTTCACATTAAGTAATTCTTCTCACTCCCATATTTCCACAGTGTTGATATGATTATCACCTTGCTAAATGTGAGTATACTTAGTTGGTCACACACTATATACTGCTATAATAATTTTGTCAGATCTACTATCTTATCTGACACTATTTTCTCAGGTTTATCTCTGACTTATGGG
Organism: Oophaga sylvatica; assembly: GCA_033576555.1. Classification (NCBI taxonomy): domain Eukaryota; kingdom Metazoa; phylum Chordata; class Amphibia; order Anura; family Dendrobatidae; genus Oophaga; species Oophaga sylvatica. The sequence goes on from JARQOD010000004.1 coordinate 313,373,565, forward strand.
CTTTATTCATAAGGAGTCTGTGTATTGATCATTTAATGAAGGTACGGCACTTTGTCTTTACATTACAACTTTTCTAGACGTATCTTTGTATTGGCATGGGATGTTATGCAGGGACCCACTGCACTTACTATATATTCTACTGACCCTGACCATTATTTATTTTACTCTATTTTTTATTTTCTGTTTTAGTTTGTACTTGTGTATATATTTACATGTGTATCTGTTAGGCCCTTTATGTTATGGACCAATTTTGAATAACATGTTATTTCTTTGTGTAGTTACTGACGAAGGTCTCTGTGACCGAAACGTTTTTTTGGGATATACTACCATTAAAACCCTTCTCTTAAATCATAAGATGAGTGCTTAGTCTTTATCTTCTTTTATTTACCATATAACATTAGGATTAGTAATGGATAGGTGTCTTATAGAAACTTCTTCATTACTAATCCATGGGCTTGATGTCACTGGACAATACTAAGGTGACATCAACCCCACAAATATTACCCACTTGCCATCACTACATGGCAAGTGGGAAGAGTGAGGCTAAGTGCCAGAATTGGCACATCAATAAGATGCGCTATTTCTGGGGCAGCTGAGAGCTGATGTTTTTAGCATGGAGGGTGCCAATATCCATGGCCACTTCCCAGGCTATTAGTATCAGCCTGCAGCTGTCTGCCTAGCCTTTGCTAGTTCGATTTTATAGGGGACCCCTTGTAAACTTTTCTCTGGGGTTTCCCTGTAAAATAGCCCGTAAAGGTTAGGCAAACATCTGTTAGCTGATATTAATAGCATGGGAACCTTTATGGCTATTGGCTCCTTCCCAGAATATTAACATCAGCCCTTAGCCATCGACTTTCCCTCTGCTGGTTATGAAATTTACGTAGGAGCCCACGCAATTTTTAAAACATTTTTTTTTGAAAACTAAACAGACATTGTATTTCGTGTTTGTGTATCTTAATTTACCTCCTCATGTACCGTTTTATTAATGAGGGTATCTAGCTGACACCTGTTCATTACTAAACCGTGGGAACATACTCTAAAGCTATGTGCGCATATTGCGGATTTGCTTGTGGAAATTTCTGCGCGGTTTCTGCCTCTCTTTTGCAGAAAACGCAGTTGACATTCTGCATGGATTAAATGCGGTTTTGATGCTTTTTTTATGCAGATTTAATGCAGTTTTTCATGCAGATTTGTTTGTGGATTTGTAAGCTAAATAAAAATATATTTTTAGAAAAAAGAATTGTGATGTAATTTCCTTGTTCAACCTCTTCTTTTTCACTCTCCATTGAAGACCATAATATCATTACATACCATGTTCAAATATAACGTTTACACACACAAAACAAATCTAAGTTTCTTATAGAAGTTATGGTGACTGGCCAACTAAAGCTTTCAGAAACCATCTGTATCCACAAGGCAGAAAGGCAGCATTTCTGTGGCCAACAGATTGTAGATGGTGAAGTCCAAGCTCTTTGCTTTGGCATGTGTAGGAGGAAACAATTTTTTACGTGACCACAACTGTGGGATTGAGAACTTGCTGCTGTGCTGGGAGAGGGTGGAGTAGGGTGAACACAACAGCAATCTGCTGGACTGTGAGAGAGGTGCAAGCAAAGATGTTACGGTGGATTAGAAAGATGGGGTATGCTTGGTATCTGAGATCAGTAAAAAAACAGCAGTCATGTCTGCTTCCGCAACAGCTGACAGGCTGTCACTCACCCTGACTGTAGCGGGTAAACAAGTGGAGGTTCTGCGGTCGGAAACTTGTGTAACAACACTTGCCACGGTGAGGGGGAAGAATGCAGCAGAAGATGCCGTTGGGGTGGACAGTGGTTAGTGAGGTCTGTTATTCTGCATTTAAGCACAGTGAGATTCCCAGAATACTGCATGTTGATTGCGCATGTGCCAGTTCATGCATGTAGTAGTCAAATTATTGCATTTTTTTTAACTCTGCTGTAGGGGAAATTTTTAACTGGACTGTGAGCAGCAAGCCTTGCTGCAGACTGCCAGCTCGATCCAAGATCATAGTACAAGCTTTTCATAGGCTGCATTTGTAACATAAGCTACTATGAGCTGTGGGGGTACTGTGCCTCATTGTCTGGGTGTGAAATTTTTAATTACCTTTCTCAGGGAAATGTGAAAATATGCTATATGGGTGAAATTTACTGTACTTTTATGTGGGGGTATTGTGCACCATGCTCTGTGGCTGAAAGCTTAGGGGCCCCAAAAAGAAAAGGTTGTATAATAGTCAAATCCAGACTGATGCTTAACCCCTTCACCCCAAGGGTGGTTTGCACGTAATGACCGGGCCAATTTTTACAATTCTGACCACTGTCTCTTTATGTGGTTATAACTCTGGAACGCTTCAACGGATCTTCGCGATTATGAGAATGTTTTCTCGTGACATATTGTACTTCACGTTATTGGTAAAATTTCTTCGATATAACTTGCGTTTATTTTGGAAAAAAATGCAAATATGGCGAAAATTTTGCAATTTTCAAATTTTGAATTTTTATTCCCTTAAAACAGAGAAATATGTCACACAAAATAGTTAAGAAATAACATTTCCCACATGTCTACTTTACATCAGCACAATTTTGGAATCAAAATTTATTTTCTTAGGAAATTATAAGGGTTAAAGTTGACCAGCGATTTCTCATTTTTACAACAAAATTTACAAAGCCATTTTTTTTAGGGACCACCTCATATTTGAAGTCACTTTGAGGGGTCTATATAGCAGAAAATACCCAAAAGTGACACTATTCTAAAAACTGCACCCCTCAAGGTACTCAAAACCACATTCAAGAAGTTTATTAACCCTTCAGGTGCTTCACAGGAGCTGAAGCAACGTGGAAGGAAAAAATGAATATTTAACTTTTTAGCCACAAAAGTGATATTTTACAAACTTTTTTTTTATTTTCACAAGGGTAAAAGAAGAAAATGGACAGATAAAGTTGTTGTGCATTTCCTGAGTACGCCAATATCCCATATGTGGGGGAAAACCACTGTCTGTGCGCACAGCAGGTCTCGTAAGGGAAGGAGAGCCGTTTGACTTTTTCAAAGTAAAATTGGCTGGAATTGAGATTGGATGCCATGTCGCGTTTGGAGAGCCCCTGATGCGCCTAAACAGTGGAAACCCCCACAAGGGACACCATTTTGGAAACTAGACCCCCTAAGGAACTTATCTAGATCTTTTGTGAGCACTTTGAACCCCAAAGTGTTTCACTAAAGTTTATAATGCCTGGGTGTGAAAAAAAAAGAACAATTTTCCACAAAAATGATTATTTAGTCCCAAATTTTTGATTTTTCCCAAGGAAATTGGACCCCACAAGTTGTTTTCCAATTTGTCCTGAGTACGCTGATACCCAATATGTGGGGGGGGAACTGTTTGGGTGCACGGCAGGGCTTGGAAAGGAAGTAGTAACGTTTTGGAATGCAGACGTTGATGAGGGTCATGTTCCGTTTGCAGAGTCCCTGATGTACCTAAACAGTAGAAACCCCCCACAAGTGACCCAATTTTGGAAACTAGACCCCCTAATGAACTTATCTAGAGCTTTGATGAGCACTTTGAACCCTCAAGTGCTTCACACAAGTTTATAATGCCCGGGCATGAAAATAAAAAATCCTATTTTTTTCCCACAAAAATTATTTTTATCACTAATTTTTTATTTTCCCAAGGGTAACAGGAGAAATTGGACCACAAAAGTTGTTGTCCAATTTGTCCTGAGTACGCTGATATCCGATATGTGTGGGGAACCACTGTTTGGGCGCACGGCAGAGCTCAGAATGGAAGGAGCACCATTTGACTTTTTCCAACCAAAATTGGCTGGAATTGAGATTGGACGCCATGTTGCATTTGGAGAGCCCCTGATGTGCCTAAACAGTGGAAACCCCCACAAGTGACCCCATTTGGGAAACTAGACCCCCTAAGGAACTTATCTAGATCTTTGGTGAGCAATTTGAACCCCCAAGTGCTTCACACAAGTTTATAAAGTAGAGCCGTAAAATTAAAAAATCATATTTTTTCCACAAAAATGATCTTTTCACCCCAATTTTTATTTTCCAAAGGGTAACAAAACTGCAAAAGTTATTGTGCAATTTGTCCTGAGGACACTGATACCCCATATGTGGGGGTAAACCACTGTTTGGGTGCATGGCAGAGTTTGGAAGGGAAGGAGCGCCGTTTGACTTTTTCAACGCAGAATTGGCTGGATGCCATGTCGTGTTTGGAGAGCTCCTGATCTGCCTAAACAGTGGAAACCCCCGACAAATGACTCCATTTTGGAAACTAGACACCTCAAGGAACTTATCTAGATGTGTGGTGAGCACTTTGAACCCCAAGTGCTTCACAGAAGTTTATAACGTACAGACGTAAAGTAAAAAATCCTTTTTTTTTTTTACAAAAATGATTTTTTCGTCCCCAATATTTTATTTTCACAAGGGTAAAAGGAGAAATTGGACCCCAAAAGTTGTTGTCCAATTTGTCCTGAGTACGCTGATACCCAATATGTGGGAGAAAACTACTGTATGGGTACATGTTGGGGCTCGGAAGGGAAGAAGTGACGTTTTGGATTGCAGACTTTGATGGAATGGTCTGGGGGCGTCATGTCGCATTTGGAAAGCCCCTCATGCACCTAAACAGTGGAAACCCCCCACAAGTGACCTCATTTTTTTAAAATAGACCCCACAAGGAACTTATTTAGATGTGTGGTGAGCACTTTGAACCACGAAGTGCTTCACAGAAGTTTATAACGTACAGCCGTAAAAATAAAAAATATTTTTTTTTTACAAAAATTATTTTTTTCGCCCCCAATATTTTATTTTCACAAGGGTAACAGGAGAAATTGGACCCCAAAAGTTGTTGTCCAATTTGTCCTGAGTATGCGGATACCCAATATGTGGGAGAAAACTACTGTATGGGTACACGTTTGGGGCTCGGAAGGGAAGTAGTGACGTTTTGGATTGCAGACTTTGATGGAATGGTCTGGGGGTGTCATGTCGCATTTGGAGAGCCCCTGATGAACCTAAACAGTGGAAACCCCCCACAAGTGACCCCATTTTGGAAAATAGACCCCACAAGGAACTTATCTAGATGTGTGGTGAGCGCTATGAAGCCCCAAGTGCTTCACAGAAGTTTATAACATACAGCCGTAAAAACAAAAAAAATCATTTTTTTTTTTAAAAAATGATATTTTTGCCCCCAGTTTTTTATTTTCCCAAGGGTAACAGAAGAAATAGGACAAATTGCACAATAACTCTTGGGGTCCAGAGTACGCTGATACCCCATGTGGGAGTAAACTACTGTTTGGGCGCATGGCAGAGCTCAGAAGTGAAGGAGCACCGTTTGACTTTTTCAACGCAGAATTGGCTGGAATTGAGATCAGACGCCATGTCACATTTGGAGAGCCGCTGATGTGCCTAAACAGCGGAAACCCCCCAATTCTAACTCCAACCCTAACCCCAACACACCCCTAACCCTAGTCCCAACCCTAACCACAAACCTAACCCTAACACACCCCTAACCCTAATCCCAACCATAACCCTAATACTAACTTTAGCGCCAACCCTAACCCTAACTTTAGCCGCAACCCTAACCTTAACCCTAACCCTAATGGGAAACTGGAAATAAATACATTCTTTTAATTTTATTATTTTTCCTTAACTAAGGGGGTGATAAAGGGGGGTTTGATTTACTATTTATAGCGGGTTTTTATGATTGGCAGCTGTCATGCTAAAAGACGCTTTTTATTGCAAAAAGTAGCTTTTTGCATCGCCACATTTTGAGAGCTATAATTTTTGCATATTTTGGCCCACAGTCATGTGAGGTCTTATTTTTTGCGGTACGAGTTGACGTTTTTATTGGTACCATTTTGGATCACGTGACATTTTTTGATCGCTGTTTATTTCGATTTTTGGGAGGTTAGAATGAACAAAAATCAACAATTCATGAATTTCTTTTGGGGGAGGCGTTTATACCGTTCCGCATGTGGTAAAATTGATAAAGCAGTTTTATTTCTCGGGTCAGTACGATTACGGCGATACCTCATTTATATCATTTTTTTATGTTTTGGCGCTTTTATAGAATAAAAACAATTTTATATAAAAAATAATTATTTTTGCATCGCTTTATTCTGCGAGCTATAACTTTTTTATTTTTTCACTGATGATGCTGTATGGCAGCTCGTTTTTTGCGGGACAAGATGACGTTTTCAGCGGTCCCAAGTTTATTTATATCGGTCTTTTTCATCGCGTGTTATTCCACTTTTTGTTCAGTGGTATGATGATAAAGCACTGATTTTTTGCTTTGTTTTTTTTTTTAAGGGGTTCACAAAAGGGGTTAACTAGTAGGACAGTTTTATAGGGGGGGTCGTTACGGACGCGGCGATACCAAATATGTGTACTTTTATTGTTTTATTTTTTTTATTTACAGGAAGAAATGAATTTATTGGGGAATATTTTTTATTTATTTATTTATTTTGGAATTTTTCTTTACACATGTTTATTTTTATTTTTTTTTACTTTTTTACATTGTCCCAGGGTGGGACATCACTGTAAAATGTCAGATCGCTGGTCTCACAGTGTGCACAGCACTCTGTGAGACCAGCGATCTCACAGGCAGCGCTGCAGGCTTCTTCAGTGCCTGCTCTCAGCAGGCACTGAGGAAGCCGCCTCCCTGCAGGACCCGGCTGCCATCTTGGATCCGGGTCCTGGGAGGGAGGAAGCCCTCAGAACAGCGCGATCACATCGCGCTGTTCTGAGGGTCTCAGGGGAGCTCGAAGGGAGCCCCCTACCTGCGCGATGCTCCCCTGTGCTCCTGGTACACCGCGATCATGTATGATCGCAGTGTCCCAGGGGTTAATGTGCCGGAGCGGTCCGTGACCGCTCCTGGCACACGGTCCCGGGTGTCAGCTGTGATAATCAGCTGACACCCGGTGGCGATTAGCTGCGCTCCCCCCGGGAGCGCAGCTGATTGCTATAACGTACTATCCCGTCCATGGTCAGATTGTCACGGGTTTCATGGACGGGATAGTACGTCGGATGTCAGAGAGGGGTTAAGGCCCTAATTCAAGTGCAGTTGCCTGCTTTGAACAGTAATTTTTTCATGGTAAACTATTCACGATTTGGCACCTTTGTTTTTCTCAGATGTACAGTGCCTTGCGAAAGTATTCGGTCCCCAGGAACTTTTCAACCTTTTCCCACATATCATGCTTCAAACATAAAGATACCAAATGTAAATTTTTGGTGAAGAATCAACAACAAGTGGGACACAATTGTGAAGTTGAACGAAATTTATTGGTTATTTTAAATTTTTGTAGAAATCCAAAAACTGAAAAGTGGAGCGTGCAATATTATTTGGCCACTTTACTTTCAGAACTCCAGAAGTTCATTGTGGATCTCTGAATGATCTAATGCTGTCCTAAATGACTAATGATGATAATTATAATCCACCTGTGTGCAATCAAGTCTCCGTATAAATGCACTTGCTCTGTGATAGTCTCAGGCTATGTGCACACGTTGTGGATTCTGCTGTGGAATTTTCCACGCAGATTTTGCTCAATCCACAGGTAAAATGACCTGAGTTTTACCTGCGGATTTAGTGCAGATTTACTGCGGATTTACTGCAGTTTTTGTGCGGATTTCCCCTGTGTTTTGAGACCTGCGGATTCCTATAATGGAGCAGGTCTCAAAACGCTGCAGATCTGCACAAAAGAAGTGACATGCTGCAGTTTTAAATCAGCAGCAAATCTGTGCATAAAAATCTGCAGCATGTGCACTGCGTTCTTTGATTTCCATTGACTAGAAAGATACTGTACATCACTTGCAGTTCTGCTGCGGATGCGCAGGGCCAAATCCGCTTCGGATCCACAGCAGAATCTGCAACGTGTGCACATACCTTCAGGGTTCTGTTTGAAGCACAGAGAGCATCATGAAGACCAAGGAACACAACAGGCAAGTCCGTGATACTGTTGTGGAGAAGTTTAAAGCTGGATTTGGATACAAAATGATTTCCGAAACTTTAAACATTCAAAGGAGTACTGTGCAAGCGATCATATTGAAATGGAAGGAGTATCATACCACTGCAAATCTACCAAGACCCGGCAGTCCCTCTAAACTTTCATCTCAAACAAGGAGAAGACTGATCAGAGATGCAGCCAAGAGGCCCATGATCACTCTGGATGAACTACAGAGATCTACAGCTGAGGTGGGACAGTCTGTCCATAGGACAACTGTTGTGTTTAGGTAGCTGAGGAGAAAAAGCAAAAACAGTAATACACCAGAGAGGCTGGAACCTATTGGATTGCAGTAACCTGAACTAACCACACAACTAGAGGTAGCCGTGGAGCGTTCCTATGTTGATCCTAGATGCCTCGTCACAGCCTGAGAGGTAACTACACCTAAAGGCAGAAAGAGGAAAGCTATCTGCCCAGGAGCAGATCCCCAAAGAAAATAGGAAGCCCCAAACATGTAATGGTGGTTAGACAAGAAGAAGCACGGACACAGACAGAGAATAGAATGAGCAAATGCTGGGGCCCAATCTGTCTAGACAGAAAAGTACAGGAAAGGATTCTTACTGCAATCCAAAAAAAAACTTAAAATATACCAACTCTTCTGATTTCAAAAACACCTGAGATCACACGATCTCTACCACCTAAATCAGATTTCTGGTGTAACAAAACTAAGCCGCAGCCACTGAAAAAACAGGAAAAAGCAAATGAACAAATAATAGTGGCTTCAGATAAACTGAGAGGAGCACAGGCCCCCAGGAGGGGACCCAGCTGCCCTCCACAGAAGTGCAGGGAACAATGCAAAAAGCAAGCACAAAAGTAAAAGCAGAAAATATCTTATTTGAAAGCAGAAAATGCAGGCAAGACTCAGCAAACTTCCAAATGAACCAGGAACCACAATTGAGACAAGAACAATTGATCACCGGTGACCATCATGGGAGGGAACCTCCCTTATATCAGTCCAGTCCATGATCCCAGATTGCCATTCCTCGCTGTGAGGTTCAGTACTGTCTGCAACCACCAGTGGGAGCCTCTGCTCAGAAACCATCTCCAGCACATTCATAACAGACAACAATCAGTCGTACATTGCACAAATCAGGCCTTTATGGAAGAGTGGCAGGAAGAAAGCCATTTCTCAAAGATATCCATAAAAAGTGTCGTTTAAAGTTTGCAACAAGCCACCTGGGAGACACACCAAATATGTGGAAGAAGGTGCTCTGGTCAGAGGAAACCAAAATCAAACTTTTTGGCAACAATGCCAAACGATATATTTGGCATGACGGCAACACAGCTCATCACTCTGAACACTCCATCCCCACTTGCAAACATGGTGGCTGCAGCATCATGGTTTGGGCCTGCTTTTCTTCAGCAGGGACAGGGAAGATGGTTAAAATTGATGGGAAGATGGATGGAGCCAAATACAGGACCACTCTTGAAGAAAGCCTGTTGGAGTCTACAAAAGACCTGACACTGGGACATAGATTTGTCTTCCAACAAGACAATGATCTCAAACATAAAGCAAAATCTACAATGGAATGGTTCACAAATAAACTTATCCAGGTGTTAGAATGGCCAAGTCAAAGTCCAGACCTGAATCCAATCGAGAATCTGTGGAAAGAGCTGAAAACTGCTGTACACAAACAATCTCCATCCAACCTCACTGAGCTCGAGTTGTTTGCCAAGGAAGAATGGGCAAGAATTTCAGTCTCTCGATGTACAAAACTGATAGAGACATACCCCAAGAGACTTGCAGCTGTAATCGCAGCGAAAGGTGGCGCAACAAAGTCTTAAGTTAAAGGGGCCGAATAATATTGCACGCCCCACTTTTCAGCTTTTGTATTTTCACAAAAATTTAAAATAACCAATAAATTTCGTTCAACTTCACAATTGTGCCCCACTTGTTGTTGATTCTTCACCAAAAATTTACATTTGGTATATTTATGTTTGAAGCATGATATGCGGGAAAAGGTTGAACAGTTCCAGGGAGCCGAATACTTTCGCAAGTCACTGTATATATATAAGACCTGGTGACGTGATGCCAGAAGCAGAGTGGGGAGGGTTGCTGGAGAAGGGAAGGTTTGCATCAGAGGCATCTAGAAAAAAACAAATACAGAAACATAATGATTAAATTCCCTGCAGTAAATAAATAAATAGCATAGTGTATGAAAATAATATACGGTATTTAGTTAACATGTTTTTTGATTAAAAAAATGCAAAAGCCATCCCTCCTCGTCACGGCAACCGTAATTGAGACAGTCCTAACACTAATATCAGCTATAATCGTAGCAAAAGGTGGCGCAACAAAGTATTAAGCTAAAGGGGCTGAATAATATTGCACGCCCCACTTTTCAGTTTTTGTATTTCCACAAAAATTTAAAATAACCAATAAATTTCATTCAACTTCACAATTGTGTCCCACTTGTTGTTGATTCTTCACCAAAAATTTACATTTGGTATCTTTATGTTTGAAGCATGATATGTGGGCAAAGGTTGAAAAAATCCAGGGGGCCAAATACTTTCGCAAGGCACTGTATTTGCAAATCACACAGTACTGTAGCATAAATTTTTGTACATTTGGGATCTCATGTCCCATGCTCTGTGGCTTAAATTTAGTGGAATCTTATGTTGAGGTATTGTTCCCCTTGCTCTCTACAGCACCGAAGTTTGGGTCCCTATTGACTTATATGGGGTTCAGTGTCCGGGTACAAGTTCGGGTCTCGAATCAGACTTTTTAAAATGCCCTGCTGCTGAACCAGGCAAACCCGAACATCCATGGGTTTGCTCATCACTAATAGGGAATAGAATAGATTTAGGCCTGAAAAGGACTTTTGGTTTTAGGTAGCAAAAGCAAAGACTGTAATGCATTAAACCATGGCTATATGCCTCTAATGCAAAACTATCCCTTTTCCAGCAATTCTCACTACATTAAATGCAGCTAAAAGTGGCATTAGTAGGAAAAAGAAGAGAATCGATGTAACCCTGATTAGAACTTTTAGTTTTATGTTGCAGCAGCAAGGACTGAGGCATGGTATCAGGACTTGAACCCAGCAGCTCTTGTGCACCAGGCAGCAGCTCTTCCCGCTGAGATATTCAGCTCGCTGGACAGTTCCTTGCTAACTCAGACACTAGTGCCTGTGTTGTTACTGATTGTCTCCAGCGTGAGTTCTTGATTGACTCCACCCTGAGTTCTTGAATGTCTCCACCCTGAGTTCCTGAATAGCTCTACCCTATAATCATCGCGGGTGTGTCAGATGCAACAGACTGTCACTCTTCATCTGGCTGCAGAAGGTGTCTGTGTTTGGCATTGCAGATGCCTCTCTAATCCTTCTGACTCTTGGACCCAGCGGCAACCTACCTCCAGCTCTAATTGACACATCTGGACCTGGGTGTTAATAAATCTCCAGTCTGCTGCAGAGAGTCACTGGTGATATTCACATTTTTCCCTTGTGAAGGCTTGGACCTATAGCAGTCAGCTTACTTCCTCTCTGGAGCTGTTCGTGGATGTTTGGTGTTACCTCTCTGAGTCTGCTCAAGCTAAGTTCATTTACCTTGTCTGTCTACCTTTTTGTCTTTAGTATACAGTGGGGACTGACTAGTGCTCATCCCACCCCCTCCCTATCCAGTGCTTTGCTCTAGGGAGATAAAGGCTTAGGTTTCCTGCTCGGCGAGTGGTGATGAACCAATTTAGGGATGGTAAGGCATTATTGGATCAGCCTAGGGGTCACTACTCACCCTTTCCCTAGTGTCTGGGCTTCCTTCCCCTCATCCTTTCGTGTTGCACTTATTCTTTCCCACACTGTGCGTGACAGTGATCTCCTGATTGAACACCCTACTTAAACCTTGCATTGTACTTCCTTCCTTGCAAAATTATTGAGCTCCCAGCCTTTAGTCAAGCTTTCCTTTCACCTGCTGCTTCATCCAAGATTATAATGCTGCTACCGTGTACCGACCCCTAGCTATTCCTGACTATGTAACCTGCTGATCCTTTAACTATATTGCTGCTCCTGTGTACCGACCACAGGCTGTTTCTGACTTTGCTACCTGCCGGTGTTGCACCAGCCCCTGAGGAAGGCATTTGGCCGAAATGCGCATTGGGGAGGCGGGGGTTGGAGCTGTGTCCTGATTATACTTACCTGGTATGTCCACTACTCTCATATGACTTCTTCTATATACCTTCTGTGTATCATTTCTATGGGACATTGTTGTTGTGGGCTTTGAAGGCAATATACTATGTTCCATATGCTATCTCTCTCCCTTGTACTATAATAGTGATTGATTTATTCCTATGATAGACTACTATGTCAGTGTTACATGGGATTGAGGGAGTAATATTGATTTGAATTTTGTCATATGCATCATATAATGGTATTTCTCTTACGTCATATGATATATTCTATGTATGTGGCCATACCTATGACATTCATGCAGGCACTTATCCATACCCTCGCTATGTGTTTTTTGCCATGCGGTGTTTTTCACATGTCACTGTTTTAGTCTCCTCTATTTCCACCTCTGACTTTTTTGGTAATATTTTTAATCAATAAAATTTACTCTTTGCAATTATGTGGACATTTTTTGCACTGCTTTGTTTCGTGGTTTTCTAGTGGCTGCAATACCACTACTGCATTCCAGGTCAATCCATATTTTATTGCCTTAAGTGCAAATCTATACCAACTCCAACACTTATCTCTACACTAAATGTACCTAAGAACTGGATTAATAGGGAATAGAATAGATATTACCCTGATAAGGACTTAATGGTTTTATGTTGCAGCAGCAAGGACTGTTAAGCCATATCCCTTGCCTAGATGTCTCTAATGTAAAAATAGCCCTTCTCCAGCAACTTTCCCTAGACAAAATGTAGCTAAAACAGTATTAATAGGTAATAAAATAGAATAGATGCAGCCCTGATAAGGACTGTTGGTTTTAGGTTTCTGCAGCAAGGACTGTAAAGGGTATGCCACACTTAAGGGCCCGTCTCACACAACGATCTAGCTAGCGAGATCGCTGCTGAGTCACTAGTTTTGTGACGCAGCAGCGAGCTCACCAGCGATATCGCTGTGTGTGACATTCAGCGACGATCAGCCCCCCTGCCGGGTATCGCTGATCGTCGCTGAAATGTCAGGACATTTTTTTGATCACTGGTCTCCCGCTGACAGGCACGCATCGCTGCGTGTGACAGGCGGGAGACCAGCGATCTGCTGGTAACCAAGGTACACAGCGGTTTTCCAGGCGCAGGGCAGTGCCTAGAAACCCGCTGTGTACCTTAGATACCTGCTCCCTGAAGCAGGGAGCTGGTAACCAAGGTACACAGCGGGTTTCCAGGCACCGCGCAGCGCCTGGAAACCCGATGTGTACCTTGGTTACCAGCTCCCTGCTTCAGGGCGCTGGTATCCAAGGTACACTGCGGGTAACTAGCGATGTTTACCCGCAGTGTCCTTGTGCTGATCGCTGCCTGAGCTGCCTGTTTGGCAACTCAGCAGCGATAATATAGTGATACACCAGCGATCCTGATCGTTGTCGGGATCGCTGGTGTATCGCTATGTGAGACACAGCCTTAAGCGAGATCGCAAACGAGATCGCTAACGAGATCGCAATTGCGTCACCATTATGACGCAATTAGCGATCTCGTTAGCGACTTAACTGTGTGTGACATGTAGCAGCGATGTGGCCCCTGCTGAGATGTCGCTGATCGTTTGTAAACATTCTGAGCCATTTTTTGGTCGTTGGTGTCCCACTGGTGAGCCTGAATGTGTGACACCCTTTATGAACGACTTCACCAGCATCGCAGGTGGGACTAGATTTTCCCAACGACCGCAGAGGTCATTATACAGATCACTGATGAGATGTGTTTGGAATCACAGATCGCTGATGAAATGTGTTTGGAATCACACAGCTAAGTCGCTAACGAGATCGTTACTGCGTCATAAATGGTGACTCAGTAGTGATCTCGTTAGCGATCTCGCTTGCAATCTCGTTTAGTGTGGCATACCCTTTAGACTGGAAAACCCTGCCTAAAGGTATCCAATGCACTACTATCCCTTTCTCCAGCAGTAACAGTTACTAAATACAGCTGAAAGTGGTATTTACATTGAATAGAATAGATGTAGCCCTGAAAAGGACTTTTGGCTAAAAGTTTCAGCAGCAAAGACTGTAAGTCAATATGAACCTTTCCTTGATACCTCTAATAAAACCCAAAGGCATGAACTGGGATATAAATTGATGTGTAAGGAGGAAGACCAGGCTGCGGGTACCTGTACTGAGCCAGGTCCGGAACTGTTGAGGCTGCATCCCATGTTGCCTGGGGGAAGAAAAAGGGGCACGGATGGACCCAATGACCCGGAAAGAAGGGGCGTGTTAACAGGAAAAGCAAGCACAGGTTCAAGTAGTTTCTCACCGGGCAGAGACAGAGGCAGGGGGTGTGTGTGCGCAGCAGGCTCCGGCTGTCAGGGAGAAGAGGCATGTCCGTGGGCTCCGTTAAGTTCAAGGCCGCGCTCGTGCATGAAGGCGCAGGCTGCGTACAGGACCTGGGGTTACGGTCCCCTTTGCTGACCAGTGTACTAGAGACCTCACTTGATACAGTGGCTTCAGCAGCACTTGTGAATTTGGCTGCACGAGTTTATGGACTAGGGGCCCAGCGAGTGAGACCAGAGGCCACCCGTTGCCACCAGAAGCTGGACCAGGAGCTGAGGATCCCCATCGGAGGACACCGTGCAAGCTGGTACTGGGCTACCACCCCCATCAGATCATTTATGGTTGAGGAAACCACGAACAAGATAAGTTTGGTGAGTGAACTTTTGCTAATTTTACTGTTCTCTTTTGTATATCACCAGTTTAACTGTTTATCTCCCTGTGAGAAGTACCTTCACTGTTAATTAAATTGTTAACCTTTGCTTTGCCTTCCTTGTGTCGCTGCATCTTGCAACCTGCTTACACATGCAGTATGTAAGAGCATGTTCACTCTAGCCACTAAGGGAGCCTTTCTTATGAGCTGGGCATTATTGATGTGTGTCTCCTTTGTCTGTGTGTCTACTAGAAGGGCCTGGTCCGTCTCAGTCCTTATCTACCTGCATGTCACTTGACAAACGGTAAGGTTTTTAATATTAGTGTTAGGACTGTCTCAATTACGGTTGCTGTGATGAGGCTGGATGGCTTTTGCATTTTTTTAATCAAAAAACATGTTAACTAAATACTGTATATTATCTTCATACACTATGTGTTAGGGTTCGAGTTCCCGCTGCTGCACAAGGGGAGTCTCGAAACAGTCCCGCTGCGGTCCCCATCCATCTCCGTCTGCAGTGGAGCCTGCTCAGCAGAGACGTCGGTCCCAGCGTCTTGCCCATTCCAATACTGTGCAGAGACTTGCTGCTGCCCCTTCTGGATCTTCTATTATAGCCAGTGCTGGAGCCGACGTCTTTGGGACGAAGTCCTGCGTTTCCCCTTCTGAGCATGCCCAGGGTAAGATCTCTCATTGGAGATCAGGGGTCACATGTTCAGGTACTGCAGCAGCTCCTATTGG
>JARQOD010000004.1:313389186-313491014 GCA_033576555.1 Oophaga sylvatica
CCCGCGGGTTTTCCCCCCTCCATCTCCGTCTAAAAGTGGCCCCTCCCGGGGCCAAGCTCGGCCCAGCGTCTTGCCCTTCCAATACTGTGCGAGACTTGCTGCTGCCCCTTCGGATTTTCTATTATACCCCAGTGCGGGGACCCGACGTCTTTGGGCGAAGTCCTGCGTTTCCCCTTTTTTGAAAACCCGGGTAGTCTCTCTTTGGAATCAGGGGTACATTTCAGGTACTGCACAGCTCCTATTGGTCCACCAGGAAGGTCCTGAAACTACTTTTTTTTGGAACAGTTTTTATTGGTCCCTTGTTTGGCAGGGTCCTGTAGCTTTTAAATTAAAAGGGGGCATGGCTGGGCCGAAAAAGCGCAAGAAATCAATTGAAATTATGTGCTTTGCCCCAAGTGTGATAATGCACGCATGTGGTTAGGGTCGGGGGAAAATACGCCCCAGACTACCGCCCTCCGGGGGAGTTTTGGTGCAAGTGGTTTGGGCTTGGCAAAATATGCCCCTAGATTGCTTAAATTGCGTTGCTGTTGATATCACGGACTTCTACCCCGCACAAGCAGTTATCGTGTATCCCTGGGGGTGTTAACAGGACACAGTCTTTTTCCAGCAGCTCTTTTGACGCACAGGGTTTGCTTTATAAGGCTGGTTCAGCGCCCTAGCGTTTACTTTGCGGCTCAATAAGCTAAGTGAGTTCGAAATTATCGTATATAGCGCTGTGCTTTCCCGATAGCGGCTTGGGGTTAACAAGTTCGACTTACTGCCACAGCCCTACGCGGTATTTTGCGACTCTGCGGTACAGGTTTGCTACTTTCGCCATCTTATTTGCAGCGGGCTTCGCCTGCACGGTGGCCCCCGGGGGTTTCGAGACCCTTTTCTATTATCAATTATTGCATTCCGCAGACCCCTAACACTATGCTATTTATTTATTTACTGCAGGGAATTTAATCATTATTTTTTTGTATTTTTTTTTTTCTAGATGCCTCTAATGAAACCTTCCCTTCTAAAAAACCTCCCCACTTGTTTTGGCATCACGTCACCAAGGTTTTTATTTTCCCGTGCCTTGAGAAGTAAAGCCCCCTGAATTTTAAAAACCCTTTTCCCCAATATCATGCTTCAAACATAAAGATACCAAATGTAAATTTTTGGGAAGAATCCAACAACAGTGGAGCACAATTGTGAAATTGAACGAAAATTTATTGGTTTTTTAAAATTTTTGTAGAAAAACAAAAGTGAAAAGGGGGCGTGCAATTTATTCGGGCCTTTAACTTAATTTCTTTGTTTTCGCCTCCTTTGCTGCGATTAACTGCAAGTCGCTGGGAGTTCTACAGTTTTGAAGAATTTATGTTTGAATTATGATATGTGGGAAAAGGATGAAAAGTTCCAGGGAGCCCGAATACTTTCACAAGGCACTAAAATAGACTCAATTACGTGATGCAGCCAGCCAATCACAGCAATGTTTGTAGCCAAAATGGCTACGGAAATTTTCTGTGATTGGCAGGCAATCATTGCATGCTTAGTGGCTGAAAGCAGCCCTGAAAAATCAGGCCAGAGACCCCCAGATGTTTTTGGCACCATTGTATTCTTTGGCCGAAAAGCGTGGCCCCAAGCACCCCCATGCTTTACGAGTAACGAGCAGTAACCCGAGCACTCACGGCCTCCTGTCCGACCAAAAATTGGAAAAAACATACATTTCCAAAGTTTGTATTTTTATACATTTTATTTCTACCTTTTGTAAACAATGACGCTATTATTCAGAAAAAAAAAAAATTTCCCTATTAACATTGTTTTTGAATTCTGTCTCCCTTAAACAATTTGGCAAAGCTAGGTGCCTCTTAACCTGAAGCTCTGTATAAATTACATTTCTAACCACAAGTATATGCTTTTAAGAAGCAATTATATGGTTTTCCTCATTAAGTTTTTAAATTACATACAGATGTTTTCAAAATATGTCATCATGCAAGTTCTAGCAAGACAATGTCAAATAATATTTTATTGTTAAACATAAAAATAAATAAAACAAAAATGTACTTTTTTTAAATAGCTCATATAGAAATGACCAATGTCATATTCCATTAATCAGCATTTTATTGATATCATATATTAAACTAGTTAATGAACATTTAACTCACAGTTTTATTGCTATAAGTACACATCAAAGTGAATAGGTAGGAAAGATTCAAACCCGAAACACAGTAAAATAACGTAATCCTTAATTCTTAAAGGGATCTCGTCCTGGGTTTTCCCAATAGTGTCATTCTAAGCTTTTCAGTCAAAGCCAAATAATTATGCCAAATTGGTGAGAATTTTACCATGAAAGCAATTTTTAAAGTTTTGTTTGTGGCGAATAATGTAGGTTGATACAAGGTGAAACAATATATGTATATATATTTTACAAAACTATATGAAACCACACTATTAATTAATGCCAAGCTGTTAAATTTTCAAACATAAAGTGCATAGTGCCTCAAAGAACAGCAGACTGATAGATAACAATGGGTTAAATGAAGAAAAAAAGCTGCTAAGAATAGAAATTTTATATAGCAAACAAAAAGGCAGCAAACACTTACCTGCCCAGATCTTGAAACAAATGCACTACAGGATTAGTGCATTTGTTCTAAGATCTGGGCAGGTAAGTGTTGCTGCCTTTTTGTTTTCTGTATAAATTGAATTTTTTGGAGACCTTGAGTCTCCTTTAGGGGGCTTTGCTGAATAGTCTAGTGTGGGACTTGTAAGCGTGGGGACCTTTGGCTAGGTTACAAGCTTACGTATTTTGGCCAAAATATCAACTAATACCCCACTATTTTTGTATTTTTTGCACTATATTTTTTGGGGTGCAGCCAACCCAAGCACGTTTGGTCTCGCATGAGGGGTGTTCACACTGGTACGCATTGAGAGTGTGACACACCCGCCTAGTCGAATAGTAGGTGCGTGACTAATAGGCTGTGAACCAGACACTATGCAGTATCCTTGTGTGAACGGCTCCCTATGCGGGCCTCTATTGTGCAATTGTATACTGGCTGTCACCCCCTCCTCGAATGGGTATGTGGAGAGTGGCTGTTTGATCTGGTATTTTGCACCTGTGCACTAACATCTTGCTTTATGGCCTGGCTGCATCCTGTAGTGCAGTTGTTCTAAGATCTGGGCAGGTAAGTGTTGCTGCCTTTTTGTTTGCTGTATAAATTGAATTTTTGGAGATGTTGAGTCTCTTTAGTGGCTTTGGTGAATAGTTTAGTGTAGGGACTTGTAAGCATGGGACATTTGGCGCAGGTTTACAAGCTTACGTATTTGGCCAAAATATCAACTAATACCCCACTATCTTTGTATTTTTTGCACTATATTTTTCTGGCGCAGCCAAACCTAAGCACGTTTGGTTTCGCAAGAGGGGTGTTCACACTGGTAAAGCATTGAGAGTGTGCTGGCCAGCCCGGGCCCAGTCGAATAGTAGGGGCGTGGCTAATAGGCTGTGAACCAGACACTATGCAGTATCCTTGTGTGAACGGCACCCTATGCGGGCCTCTATTGTGCAATTGTAAACTGGGCAGTCACCCCCTTTCCCTTTAATGGGTATGTGGAGAGTGGCTGTTTGATCTGGTATTTTGCACCTGTGCTGCTAACATCTTGCTTTATGGGCTGGCTGCATCCTGTAGTGCATTTGTTCTAAGATCTGGGCAGGTAAGTGTTGCTGCCTTTTTGTTTGCTGTTTTTAAATTGAATTTTTGGAGACCTTGAGTCTCCTTTAGAGGCTTTGCTAAGAATAGAAAATACAGCATATGATTCCTGATGATAGTAAGAAAGGAAGTGCTGATTACTAGGGACCTATGTATGTAATATATATTTATTTCTCCCCTGTATATATATATATATATATATATATATATATATATACAGACCAAAGTTTGGACACACCTTCTCATTCAAAGATTTTTCTTGTATTTTCATGACTATGAAAATTGTACATTCACACTGAAGGCATCAAAACTATGAATTAAAAACATGTGGTATTATATACTTAAAAAAATGTGTGAAACAACTGAAAATATTCTTATATTCTAGGTTCTTCAAAGTAGCCACCTTTTGCTTTGATTACTGCTTTGCCACTCTTGGCTTTCTTTTGAAGAGCTTCAAGAGGTAGTCACCGGAAATAGTTTTCATTCATAGGTGTGCCCTGTCAGGTTTTAATAAGTGTGATTTCTTGCCTGGTGGTGGTTGGAACCAAAGATCTCAAATTTGGACTCATCAGACCAAAGCACAGATTTCCACTGGTCTAATGTCCATTCCTTGTGTTCTTTAGCCCAAACAAGTCTCTTCTGCTTGTTGCCTGTCCTTACCAGTGGTTTATTACAGCTATTTTACCAATGCAGGCCTGCTGCACGAAGTATCCTCTTAACAGTTGTTGTAGAGATGTGTCTGCTGCTAGAATTCTGTGTGGCATTGACTGGTCTCTAATCTGAGCTGCTGTTAACCTGCGATTTCTGAGGCTGGTGACTCGGATAAACTTATCCTCAGAAGCAGAGGTGACTCTTCGTCTTCCTTTCTGGGGCGGTCCTCATGTGAGCCAGTTTCTTTGTAGCGCTTGATGGTTTTTTGCAACTGCACTTGGGGACACTTTCAAAGTTTTTCCCATTTTTGGGAGTGACTGACCTTCATTTCTTAAAGTATGATGGCCACTCGTTTTTCTTTACATAGCTGCTTTTTTCTTGCCATAATACACATTCTAACAGTCTATTCAGTAGGACAAATTAGCTGTATATCCACCAGACTTCTGCACAACACAACTGATGGTCCCAAACCCCCCCCATTTATAAGGCAAGAAATCACAGTTATTAAACCTGACAGGGCACATCTGGGAAGTGAAAACCATTTCCGGGACACCTCTTGAAGCTCATCAAGAGACCGCCAAGAGTGTGCAAAGCAGTAATCAAAGCAAAAGGTGGCTACTTTGAAGAACCTAGAATATAAGACATATTTTCTGTTGTTTCACACTTTTTTGTTAAGAATATAATTCCACATGTGTTAATTCATAGTTTTGATGCCTTCATATGAATGTACAATTTTCACAGTCATGATAATACAGAAAAACCTTTGAATGAGAAGGTGTGTCCAAACTTTGGTCGTACTGTATGTATATACTGTATATATATATATATTTTATATAATAATATATATATATTATATTACAGTGGGGGAAACAAATATTTGATCCCTTGCTCTGATTTTGTAAGTTTGCCCACTGACAAAGACATGAACATCTATAGTTTTAAAGGTGGGTTAATTTTAACATTGAGAAATAGAATGTCAACACTAAAATCCAGAAAATAACATTGTATAAATTATATAAATTTATTTCCATTTTGCAGTGAGAAATAAGTATTTGATCCCTTACCAACCATTAAGAGTTTGGCTCATACAGACCAGTTAAACACTCTAATCAACTCTTTACATGCATTAAAGACAGCTGTCTTACATAGTCACCTTTATAAAAGACTCCTGTCCACAGACTCAATTAATCAGTCAGAATCTAGCCTCTACAACATTGGCAAGGCCAAAGAGCTTTATAAGGATATCATGGACAAGATCTTAGACCTGCACAAAGCTGGAATGGGCTACAAAACCATAAGTAATATGCTGGGTGAAAAGGAGACAAACTGTTTTTGCATTAGTAAAATAATGGAAGAAATACAAAATGACTGTCAATCCACATTGATCTGGGGCATCATGCAAAATCTCACCTTTCGGGGTATCCTTGATCATGAGGAAGGTTAGCAATCAGCCTAAAACTATACCGGGGGAACTTGTTAATGATATCAAGGCAGCTGAGACCACAGTCACCAAGAAACCATTGGTAACACATTATGCCGGAAATGTTTAAAATCCTGCAGTGCCTACAAGGTCTCCCTGCTCAGAAGGCACATGTACAGGCATGTGTGAAGTTTGCCAATGAACACTTGGATGTTTCTGTGAGTGATTGGAATAAGGTGTTGTGGTCACATGAGACAAAAAATGAAGTCTTTGGCATTAACTCATCTCACCGTGTTTGGAAGAAGAGAAATGCTGCCTATGACCCAAAGAACACCGTCCCCACTGTCACGCATGGAGGTGGAAACATTATGTTTTGAGGGTGTTTCTTTGCTAAGGGCATAGGACTACTTCCCCGCATCAATAGAATAATGGATGGAGCCATGTACAGTAAAATCATGAGTGACAACCTCCTTCCCTCCACCAGGACATTTAAAAATGGGTCGTGGCTGGGTCTTCCAGCAAGACAATGACCCAAAACATACAGCCGAAGCAACAGAGGAGTGGCTCAAAATGAAGCATATTAAGGTCATGGAGGGGCCTAGTCAGTCTCCAGACCTTAATCCCCTAGAAAACTAATGGAGGGAGTTGAAGCTCCGAGTTTCCAAGCGACAGCCTCAAATTCTTAATGATTTAGAGATGATCTGCAAGGAGGAGTGGACCAAAATTCCTCCTGACATGTGCACAAACCTCATCATCAACTACAAAAAAAGTCTGACTGCTGTGCTTGTCAACAAGGGTTTTGCCACCAAGTATTAAATTTGTTAAAATCTATTTCGTTTTGACCATCCGCCATCTTGTTGTGTTTTTCTAGCTGCTGGTCTTTTTCCCTGGTGCTAGGTTTGTCTAAGGTAGGTGATTGTATCACCCTTATTACCCAGCACCTGCCTCCCAGTCCTTGCTGGACAACAGAGTTAATCCGCTAGCGTTCTGGCTAGGTGCTTTGATAGCTTTCTCTGTTTGCATTGTGCGTTCTGGGATCTCTAGTTCTGCCTGCTTTGTTTGTTTTTCTTACTTTCGTTTCTGCAGCTTCCTCCATTTCCCTACTTGGAGGTTCCCTATTTTTTTGTCCCAGTCCATAGACGTTCAGGGATACCCTTTCCCCTACCTTTAGGTATTTGTTTGAGGAAACGTCAGTGGGTCTATTCACAAGAAATAGGTTGCCCACTCCATTGTAGGGTTTCAGCCTAGTCTAGTACAGGGTCAACTTCTCCCCCTTCTGCCCTACTCCTGAGTTGCAGATCGGTAACAGTTTGTCCAGCCACACATATAAAAAAAATAAAAAAATCCTCTCTCTACCGGATTCCTTCAATATGAACAGCGTCAAGAACTTGCTCATTGCTTGCAATGGTTAACTTTGGAAGTAGCCAGCCTGCAACAGCACGTGACTAACTACTGTGGAACACATTCTGAAGAACCAAAGGTAGGATTACCTGAGTTTTTTCTGGTAAACGGCAGGAATTTTTTACGTTTAAAAATGCATGTTTACTATATTTTTGGCTTAGACCAGGAACCTCAGGGAGTGAATTAAAGCTGTGTGGGGATTATTATGTCTTTATTGTGAAGTGAACCCCAAATCTGGGCATTTTCATTACATCCTGATGATCCTTGTTTGACGTCAGTAGAAGCATTTTTTACTGCTATGAGGTTGTTATATGATGACCCTGATTGGGTCACATCAGCTGAGGCAGAGTTCAGACGGCATAAACAGGGTTCTGGTGATGCTGAGAGGTATTGCACACTGCTCAGATTATGGTCCGCAGAGGTCAGGTGGAATGACCCAGTGCTCAAGAGTCAGTTTTTAGCAGGGTTGAGTGAAAGGGTTAAAGATTTGCTCATTGCATGTCCTGCACCTGCTACTTTGGAAACTGCTATGTAGTTAGCTATCCGTGTGGATAGAAGATTGAGAGACAGGCAGAATGAAGAGAAGGCTCTTATAATGCTGGACCCAGTCTCTCAGGATAGCTCTGTCAACAGTGGGGAACCGATGCAACTTGGGGCGATGTCCTCTCGCTCCAAGGCGAGGGAGAGGAGGTTCTCTGAGGGGCTATGCTTGTATTGTGGTAAGGCTAACCAATTTATTAAGCTATGCGAGGTTCACATAAGGAAGGAAAAAAAAAGGTCAGTAGGAGCAATACTCCCGTTCGTATTGCGTTTTTAGGTTCCGCAGGAGTATTTTTTTCTGTAATACCACCTATCGTGGTTATTCCATTGATTTTCAGGTAATGGTGAATTGTGGTTCTGCACTTAATTTGATTGATCAACAATTTCTAGACAAATATAATTTTGATTCTGTAACCACTGTCATCTCCTTTTCCTGTTGTGGCGATTGATAACACTCCCCTGAAGCATGGATGCATTTCTCAAAAGGTCACAGGGTTCCCACTTATTGTAAATACGGAACATCAGGAGTGTATAGACTTGTTTGTACTTGCTAATTTGCCATTTCCAGTCGTCCTGGGTTTATCCAGGTGAAAAATATGCACAATCCTGTGCTGGACTGGTCATCTAGTACTATAAGGTCCTGGAGTCAGGGGTGTTATGGTAAATGTTGTAGTGTTCACATTGCTACCTAAGAAGCCTCCTACACTGCCTGTCAGATCGCTAATCTGACAGAGTGCTGTGCAAACTGTAAGACCAGCGATCTGACACTATATAGTGATGTCCCACCCTGGGACAAAGTAAAAAAGTATGAAAAAAAATAAACATGTGTAAAAATAATTTTAAAAAAATTCCTAAAGAAAAAAAAACATTCCCCAATAAATTAATTTCTTTATGTAAATAAAAAAAACAAAAGTACACATATTTAGTATCGCCACATACGTAATGACCCGCCCTATAAAACTGTACCACTAGTTTACCCCATTAGTGAACTCCTTAAAAAAAAAAACAATGCTTTATCATCATACCGCCAACAAAAAGTGGAAAAACACGCGATCAAAAAGACAGATATAAATAAACTTGGTACCGATGAAAATGTCATCTTGTCTCGCAAAAAACGAGCTGCCACACAGCATCATCAGCAAAAAATAAAAAAGTTATAGCTCTCAGAATAAAGCGATGCAAAAATAATTATTTTTCATATAAAATTGTTATTATTGTATAAAAGCGCCAAAACATAAAAAATTATATAAATGAGGTATCGCTGTAATCGTACTAACCCGAAGAATAAAACTGCTTTATCAATTTTACCACACTCATAACGGTATAAACGTCCCCAAAAAAAGAAATTCATGAATTGCTAGTTTTCGTTCATTCTGCTTCCCTAAAATCGTAATAAAAAGTGATAAAAAAATGTCATGTGCCCAAAAATGGTACCAATAAAAACATCAACTTGTCTCGCAAAAAATAAGAACTCACAGGACTCTGTGGGCCAAAATAAGGAAAAATTATAGCTCTCAAAATGTGGTGATGCAAAAACTATTTTTTGCAATAAAAAGCGTCTTTTAGCGTGTGACAGCTGCCAAACATAAAAACCCGCTATAAATAGTAAATCAAACCCCCTTTATCACCCCTTAGTTAGGGAAAAATAATAAAATTTAAAAAATGTATTTATTTCAATTTTCCCATTAGGATTTGTGTTAGGGTTGGGATAAGGGTTAGGGGTGTGTTAGGATTAGGTTTATGGTTGGGGTTAGAGTTGGGACTAGGGTTAGGGTGTGTTGGGGTTAGGGTTGGAGTTAGAATTGGGTGGGTTTCCACTGCTTTAGGTACATCAGGGGCTCTCCAAACGTGTCATGGCGTCTGATCTTAATTCCAACTAATTCTGCATTGAAAAAGTCAAACGGTGCTCATTCCCTTCTGAGCTCTGCCATGAGCCCAAACAGTAGTTTACCCCCACATATTGGATATCAGCGTACTCAGGACAATTTGCACAATAACTCTTGGGGTCCAATTTCTTCTGTTACTCTTGGGAAAATAAAAAATTAGGGCGAAAATATCATTTTTGTGGAAAAAAATATGATTTTTTATTTTTATGGCTCTTCGTTATAAACTTCTGTGAAACACTTGGGGGTTCAAAGTTCTCACCACATAACTAGATAAGTTCCTTTTGGAGGTCTAATTTCCAAAATGGGGTCATTTGTGGCGGTTTCCACTGTTTAGGCACATCAGGGGTTCTCCAAATGCGACATGGCGTCCAATCTCGATTCCAGCCAGTTTTGGTTTGAATAAGTCAAGTGGCCCTCCTTCCCTTCTGAGCTCTGCCGTGCACCCAAACAGTGGTTCCCCCCCACATAAGGGGTATCAGCGTACTCAGGACAAATTGGACAACAACTTTTCTCCTGTTACCCTCAGGAAATTAAAAAATTGGTGACTAAAAATTTTTTTGTGGGAAAAAAATAGGATATTTTATTTTTATGCCCGGGCATTATAAACTTCTGTGAAGCACTTGGGGTTTCAAAGTGCTCAGCACAGATCTAGATAACTTCCTTAGGGGGTCTAGGTTTCAAAATGGGGTCACTTGTGGGGATTTCCACTGTTTACGCACATCAGGGCTCTGCAAAAGTGACATGGCGTCCAATCTCATTTCCAGCCAATTTTGTTTTGAAAAAGTCAAATGGCGCTCCATCCCTTGCGAGCCCTGCTGTGTGCCCAGACAGTGGTTTACCCCCACATATGGGGTATCGGTGTGCTAAGGAGAAATTGCACAACAATTTTATCTGTCCATTTTCTCCTTTTACCCTTGTGAAAATAAAAAATTGTTTGTAAAAGATCATTTTTGTGACTAAAAATTTAAATGTTCATTTTTTCCTTCCACGTTGCTTCAGCACCTGTGAAGCACCTGAAGGGTTAATAAACTTCTTGAATGTGGTTTTGAATACCTTGAGGGGTGCACGTATTTAGAATGTTGTCACTTTTGGGTATTTTCTGCCACATAGACCCCTCAAAGTGACTTAAAATGTGAGGTGGTCCCTAAAAAAAATGGTTTTGTAAATTTTGTTGTAAAAATGAGAAATCGCCGGTCAACTTTTAACCCTTATAACTTCCTAACGAAAAAAAAATTTTTACAAAATTGTGCTGATGTAAAGTAGACATGTTGAAAATGTTATTTAGTAAACTATTTTGTGTGATATATTTCTTTTTTTAAGGGAATAAAAATTCAAAGTTTGAAAATTGCAAAATTTTCACTATATTTCCATTTTTTTCATAAATAAACGCAAGTTATATCAAAGAAATTTTACCACTTTCATGAAGTGCAATATGTCACGAGAAAACATTCTCAGAATCGCCAAGATCCGTTGAAGCAATCCAGAGTTATAACCTCATAAAGACACAGTGGTCAGAATTGTAACAATTGGCCCGGTCATTAACATGCCAACCACCCTTGGGGGTTAAAGTCGGTTCAGAGATTTTTACGGTTTGACAATTATTATAGAAAATTCATAAAGAATTTTTCTGTCATCGCTAAACCATAACTGATCTCACCAAGAAGTGTTCTAATACTGTCCAATGGTCCACTGAGGCTGTTAAGACTTTTGAGCATCTCAAGGAGATGTTTAGCTCTGCTCCTGTTTTCATCCAGACAGATGAGACCAAGCCATTTCTGGTAGAGGTTGATGCCTCATCAGTAGGGTGTGGGGCAGTTTTTTCCCAGGAGGGAGAGGATGGGGTGCATCCCTGTGCTTTCTTTTCTAAAAAAATTTCGGAGACTGAGCTTAACTATGATTTTGGGAACCGAGAGTTGCTGGCTATTAATCTCGCGTTTGAGCATTGGTGACATTTTTTGGAGGGGGCTAGACATCCTATACGGTTTTTACTGATCATAAGAATCTGATATATCTGGATGCTGCTAAACGTTTGAATGCCTGTCAAGCTAGGTAGGCACTGTTTTTTACCCGGTTCCATTTCTCCGTAACATATATCACTGGGACAAAGAATGTTAAAGCGTATACTTTGTCTCGTATTTCTCTCCAGCATTTAATACTGAGAAGGAGGAATGTATTTTGCAGAGAGGGGTGGTGGTGGCAGCATTGGGTTCTGAGTTGGAGAATAGCACCCTAGAGGCCCAGAATGCTGCACCAACAAACACGCCGTATGGTAAATTATTTGTGTCTAGAGCCTTGAGGAGAGCTTTGTTTTCTGAATGTGATGAGTCTCGGTTGGCGGGTCATCCAGGGATTTCAGAAACTAGAAAGTCGATTGGTCGAAGTTTCTGGTGGCTAGGGTGGCAAAGAGAAATCATCAAGTGGGTGCGTAAGTGTACTGTGTGCGCTAGGTCGAAGGCCTCCCATGCCCCGGCAGCAGGGATGCTGTGCCCTTTGAAGGTTCCTAGTTCACCATGGACGCATCTTGCTATGGATTTTATCACTGATCTGCCGGTCTCTGAGCTTTATTCTGTCCTCTGGGTTGTTGTGGACCAGTTTAGTAAGATGTGTCATCTGGTCTCATTCAATAACTTACCCTACGCCAAGACTCTAGCTAAGGCATTTGTGAAAGAGATTGTCAGGCTCCATGGTGTTCCCACAGACATTGTTTCCAATAGAGGACCACAGTTTGTGGCTCGCTTCTGGCATGCTTTTTGTGACAGATAAAAGGTTAATTTGTCATTTTCTTCAGGTTATCATCCGGCGTCCAATGGACAGACCAAAAGGAAGAACCAGGACTTCGAGCAGTTTTTGAGATGTTTTTTAGCAATCAGGAGATGTGGTCAGAATATCTACCACTAGCTGAGTTTACTCTTAATAATCATACGTCTTCCTCGGCTGGCTGTTCTCCTTTTTTTTGCTGTACAAGGAGGCATCCATCTTTCGGTCCATTTTTAAAGATTGGGGAGGAGGTGCCTGTGGAAGAGAATTTTTCTGGAAATTTGGAAAGGGTTTGGACCAGTGTATGCCATAATATGAAAGAGGCAAATAGGAGGTCAAAGAAATATTTTGACAAGAAAAGAAGGGAGGCGTTGTTTGCAGTTGGGGACATGGTCTGGTTGTCCTCTAGGAATCTGCGTTTGAAGACCCCTTCTAAAAAACTAGGGCCTAAGTTTGTAGGACCCTTCAAATTGGTTCAGGATGAGATTTGACCTCCCCTCGTCCTGGAGAATTAATTCAGTTTTTCATGTATCTTTACTGAAGAAAGTTTGCACTCCAGATAAGGAGGCGATGCCGACTGTTCCTCCAGTAGATGAGGACGGCGAGTTTGAGATTTCACACATTTTAGATTCCAGGTGGCATCGAGGAAGGTTGCAGTATCTCGTGTCCTGGAAGTGTTTCGGTCCTGAGGATAATTCCTGGGTGAAAGCTGAGGACGTCTCGGCCTCAAGGCTGAGTAAGGCTTTTCACAGGAGATTTTAGAATAAGACTCGGCCAAGAGGATCCGGAGGATCCTCGTAAAAGGGGAGGTACTGTTAAATCTATTTCGTTTTGACCATCCGCCATCTTGTTGTGGTTTTCTGGCTGCTGGTCTTTTTCCCTTGGTGCTGGGTTTGTCTAAGATCAGGTGATTGTATCACCCTTTATTACTCAGCACCTGCCTCCCAGTCCTTGCTGGACAACAGTGTTAATTCGCTAGAGTTCTGGATAGGTGCTTTGATAGCTTTCTGTGTTTGATATTGTGCAGTTCTGGGATCTCTAGTTCTGCCTGCTTTGTTTTTTGGTTTTCCTTTCATTTCTGCAGCTTCCTCTATTTCCCTACCAGGAGGTAACCTGTTCTTTGTTCCCAGTCCCTAGATCATTCAGGGATACCCACCCCCTACCTTTAGGTCTTCATTTGATTTTAGCCTAGGAAACGTTAGTAGTAGTATAGGTACACCACCTTTCGTCAAACTCAATTTGACAGGTCGACACGCCCCCTATCATTTAATCCGTCTCCCTGTCAGATTGATCCAGGTCGTCACGCCCCTGGCTGAACTTTGCTCAGGGTGGGAAATCTGGTCTGCTGGATTTGTGAATTTCAATCAAAGTGATTTATTCAGGTCTATTGATATTTTATTCAGTGACTTTGATTAGGCTGTGGAGTATTAGTGTATTAAAGAGGAGAGAAACTTTTAAGGACCCAGTAAATGTATAATGAGTTCTAGTTAAATACAGACTTCTGTATATAACTAGTATATAAGGATTTTATTGAAGTATCATCTTATAACACATTTGGAATTACGACGCTCATCTTATAATTTTATTCAGTATATATATTTTTAGCTTGGCAGTGTATCTACACTTATATCAGTACTGGGAAAGAGTTTTAGTGAAATACAGACTTTTGTTACAGATCGGTAACTTATTAGTAATCTGTGAAGGCATGTGTTGTGTTAGAAGTTTAAATATTTATCTATCTAGTGGCGTTGTTGACAGAATGAGTGAAGGTCGATGCTACGGTAACTCATTTGCTAGAAACCACATATAGATTTATCTATCTAGTGGCGCTGTTGACAGAATGAGTGAAGGTCGCTGCTACGGTAACTCATTTGCTAGAAACCGCATAATGCCCGGACAAGTCCCTTAAATGCTCATATTATGAAATGATCACGGGCATATTATGTATATAGTCGTGTTACAATATTAGACACGCGATTTTTAAAAAGGCAATGACACGGTATTGTAAAAAACATGGTTACAAGATTTTATTGTAATAAATACTTCTTTTTATATCATCGACTCTACAAATGACTATACAGTCCGATTATGCTATTCTCTCTAGACAAGCGCAAGTTTGATGTATGTTCCAGCAGAAGTAGTGATGTGTTTTTAAACTTGATCTTCTCTCACCAATAAAATTTCTCACAATTGTATCATTACGCGTTTTATCAGCCAAAAACTTCTTCAATATCTTACTGAACGGTACGTTCCGAGCTAAGAAATGTAAAAAGTACACGCAGTAGTGCCCACAGACGGTGCTATACGTGTCTTGGATCTGGTTGCTTTGGTAATAATAAGTCTCACAATTCGTGTTCAGGAAACTCACGCCCCTATCATTTAATCCGTCTTCTGTGTGAACTTTGCTTATATGTTATAACGATAATAGACTAATCCGGGGCTAAACAATAATAACCTACATATATTTGTCCATATATATGTAGTCTATGTAACTCACAATACCCCTCCAATAGGCAGACATATATGCACTATATATAGGATTATAAGTATCTCAATGAAGCATGTATATCAATAAAGTAACTTCCCCATCACAGATGCTAATATAATGATGTTAGCATGCAAGTGCAGGGCTCACAATACATACAGTGCGTGCATATGAAGTCAATTAGCACATCCATATGAGGAGCTATATTAAAAAAGCAGTTGTGTATAGTTGGCCAATCAAATATTAGTTATGCGTTCGCTACCACTGTCAACCATAGCAGCTCTCATGATGCTAGCTAATCACAGATGCTAATATAATGATGTTAGCATGTAAGTGCAGGGCTCACAATACATACAGTGCGTGCATATGAAGTCAATTAGCACATCCATATGAGGAACTATATTAAAAAAGCAGTTATGTATAGTTGGCCAATCAAATATTAGTTATGCGTTCGCTACCACTGTCAACCATAGCAGCTCTCATGATGCTAGCTATTCTGATCAGCTTATCATATCAACCATGAAGCCTCTTTTAACCCCTTCACAATAATGTACAGAGGAGTTTTTATGTTTTAATACTGATAGACATATTGTGAACGGACATATAGGGTCCATGTGAGACATGCCTGGACAAGTCCGGGCATGTCTGGGCATGCCAGGACAAGTCCTGGTCACGGACAGCCGTGGAAAAAACAATACTGAAATTCAAAAACTATGTGCTGGCCGTTAACACGCGCACAGTCATCTAGAAAATATTGAGCGAGTTGCTTCACAAACCCTCTCAAGGCATGTTGAATGTTAACGTTCCCGCTATGAGCTACACACATGACCAACTGTATAGCCTGGATGCGTAGCGTTCTTGCAGCGCAGGCCTATTTTTAAAGACGCTAAGCCCATCAGATATAAAAGACAAGCATGTTGAGACGTGTCCCGGCCTATTTTGGCACAGAACCACAACTATGCAACGATTTTGACCAGCATTCAACAAAAAATCGGGTACAAAATTTTTTAACATACCTGTGTTTCGGACCCTCAGACCATGCCAGAAGCACTCTGTGCCATGTACTCTAACTCATAATATTCGATTTTGATCAGCATTCAACAAAAAATTGGGTGCTAACTTTTTAGCATACCTGTGTTTCTATAGCGAATACACGGACCCCTACAGCGCATCCCTATAGTGTAGTTTAATGTAGGGGGCAAACAGATTATCGCTGGTGCTTGGAAAATACCACATTTCATAGATGTTGCTGATCCGCTGAATCATTTTTAAACATTTCACGCCACTCATGCACCCACAGCACACTTATGCTGTACCAGCACCGCTGCAGCTAGCGCTTTTTAACTAAAAAAGACCCTTATTTGCATCATTTTCATTATAGTACGACTGGTACATACCCACTCCTATGCAGCGATATTGAGTACCGTTCAACAAAAATCAGGTACAAACTTTTTAACATACCTGTGTTTCGGGCGCTCATGCCATACCAGAAGCACTCTGTGCCATGTACCATAGCCCATAATAATCGATCTTGATCAGTATTCAACAAAAAATTGGGTGCAAACTTTTTTAGCATAGCTGTGTTTCTGACTCCCATGTCGTACCAGAAAGACCTATTTTGGCACAGGCCTACACCTATGCAACGGTTTTGACCACTACTCAACAAAAATGGCTACAAACTTTTTAACATATCTGTGTTTCGGACTATCATGTCATAGCAGAAGCACCCTGTGCCATGTACTCTAGACCATAATATTCGTTTTTGATCACCATTCAACAAAAAATTGAGGCATGTTGAGACGTGTCCCGGCCTATTTTGGCACATGACAAATGTTTCTGACTCTCATGTCATACCAGAAGCACCCTGTGCCATGTACTCTAGACCATAATATTTCACATCGGTATGGGAACTACATAGCTTTGTTTTCTCAGGTATTTAAAAAGTGGGTGCTAACTTTTTAGCATACCTGTGTTTCTATAGCGAATACACGGACCCCTACAGAGCATCCCTATAGTGTAGTTTAATGTAGGGGGCAAACAGATTATCGCTGGTGCTTGGAAAATACCACATTTCATAGATGGTGCTGATACGCTGAATCATTTTTAAACATTTCACGCCACTCATGCACCCACAGCACACTTATGGTGTACCCGCACCGCTGCAGCTAGTGCTTTTTAGCTAAAAAAAGACCCTTATTTGCATCATTTTCATTATAGTACGACTGGTACATACCCACTCCTATGCAGCGATATTGAGTACCGTTCAACAAAAATCAGGTACAAACTTTTTAACATACCTGTGTTTCGGGCGCTCATGCCATACCAGAAGCACTCC
Source organism: Oophaga sylvatica (assembly GCA_033576555.1). Classification (NCBI taxonomy): domain Eukaryota; kingdom Metazoa; phylum Chordata; class Amphibia; order Anura; family Dendrobatidae; genus Oophaga; species Oophaga sylvatica. Next base: position 313,406,330 of record JARQOD010000004.1, read on the forward strand.
GTGCCATGTACCATAGCCCATAATAATCGATCTTGATCAGTATTCAACAAAAAATTGGGTGCAAACTTTTTTAGCATAACTGTGTTTCTGACTCCCATGTCGTACCAGAAAGACCTATTTTGGCACAGGCCTACACCTATGCAACGGTTTTGACCACTACTCAACAAAAATGGCTACAAACTTTTTAACATATCTGTGTTTCGGACTATCATGTCATAGCAGAAGCACCCTGTGCCATGTACTCTAGACCATAATATTCGTTTTTGATCACCATTCAACAAAAAATTGCGGCATGTTGAGACATGTCCCGGCCTATTTTGGCACATGACAAATGTTTCTGACTCTCATGTCATACCAGAAGCACCCTGTGCCATGTACTCTAGACCATAATATTTCACATCGGGTATGGGAACTACATAGCTTTGTTTTCTCAGGTATTTAAAAAAATGTGGAAAACTGAAAATCCCGCGGCCTGTGGTAATTTAGTGAGAACCATATAGACAAATCGGGTATCGTCACACACGAGACCACGACACCTCGGGCTATCACATTTACAACTAGTTTTCAAAAATCAGCTCCTTAACAATAAAGTAAGAATCGTAGCGTCCTGCATTGTGGTCTATAAATGTATAGTTTGAAAATTTACCGTTGCTAAAGAACAGTAAAAAGTCGTGCGTACAACTATCAGCCCCAAAACTCTCACCACTATCACAAACACTATTGCCTACAGAGGCGCCCCGCAAGAATTTCTGTATGTGTGTATCAAGATGCTCCATGCTATGACCGAATGTTTGCTCGTGGATGCTGGCATTTCCAGTGACGTCATAGTTGTGTAAATGCGCTGGGGCACGTGTATCGATCCCCTAGGGTGTAATGCGTGATCATTTTAATTAATTTTCAATTCATAACCACACGTTCACAGGCAGACAGGTTTATTTCACAGAAGTTGACTGTACAGTTGCATAATCTTTGTTTAAAATCATACATTTGCATAATTTTGTTTAAAATCGCACAGCTCTGCAATAATGTCAGGTGTTGGACACGCACTTATCAGTCTTTCATACGTGTCGCAGAAAGATTTTAGTCTGTTCTGCGAGAGTTTATTATGCACGTACTGTGCAGACATGTCAAGAAACATTTTGGTGTGTTCACCAGTCCATATGGGTGTTGGCGTGTAAGGCGATCGACCATCATCCTTCTGCTTCTTACTTACACGCCGGCGCGATACCGCACGTTTCTTTGACGGTAATGCATCGGCTGAATTGGCAGCTGCTGCTTCCGCGTTGCTATTTGCAGATTCTGTAGCTTGACACAGACGTATATTCTTAAGCCGACTACTCACAGCATTCCCGGGGTGCTCGGTTGGCGCATCGTTTTCTTCACGATCTGCGACACACCCGTGTGAAGAGGCTCCGTTCTCACTTCCGCTCTGTTCTCAAATCCATAATTGCGCTGCTGCAAAACTCGCGAATGACGATCCTCTGTAACTAAAGAAAAGATACGTGGTGTAGTTAACCGCTAAGTGGGGGAGATATAGGAAGAGCTACATGAGCCACTTGGCTCTGATTCAACGCGATATTTGTAAAGCTACTAGCACCGATTATCTGTGAAACCGATGCATGATTGTTTGTATAAGTACACTATAGAGTGGCCTAGACATATATACTTACAAGTATGCCCCGGGTGCTGATCTACAGAGAATGCTGAATTAACAGACATCTCGCTGCTTGGACGCTGCCGTATGGGGCTGTTTTCTCCCTCAAACTGCAACCTCACGGGCGATACTTTAGCAGCTGTAAATAAAATATAACATACATGAATGCGCACAACACATTCACAAAGCTAACTTGACACAGGTAAATAAAACTAGTTATCGCAGAAATTTTTATCTGCGTGTATAACTACACTATAGAACTGCGTAGACATATATGCTTACAAGTATGAGACGTGTAGTGTAGTTCAGAGATAGGTGAATTAAACGGTGTGGAGGTGCTCGGGCGTTTTCGTATGGGTGTGTTTTCTTTTTCAAGCTGCAGCCTCCTGCTCGTTAGTTTAACATCTGTAAATAAAATATAACTATTACGCGCCACAGAAATGATATCTACGCGGGCCACACGCACAAAGCTAAATTCGCAAAGCTATCGTAACGTGCGTAAATAAAATTTATCCACTAGTTATTGGTGGCGTCACAGGGTACAGAGGGTACAAACACATATCACCCTGGTTTCATGGACCCGCTACCTTTTCTATTCCAGAGCCGTGTGCTTAGCGAATCACCCCATCTTTTTAGGAGCGTTGGGAGGATTATAGTCCGGTTCTACGAACTCGACATCTGAATCCTGGGGATCCTCCACGACCTCAACATCGGAATCGCGATGCTCGAGCGGCTCAGTCGCCACAGGGTTTCCAACCGTCCAGTCCGCTACAGCTGTATCTGTATGAGAAAATGTTTATATTATAAAACATGTCTAGCTAACGACCCAGTCAGCTAAAATAAAATTAACTGTATGGATTTTAGCGGCAGTCTATATTAATTATTAATATTAATAGTAGACGTTATAAATTTACAGCTACCACGTTTACCCGTCTAGATACATAGGTTTAAAACATATGATATAGCTATAGGTTTCTTGCCTGTGACAGACTGGTGAGAGCTTGAGGCTCGTCGCCCGCTAGCAGAGTTGCCTTCCTCTAACAGGTTCTGCGTAATGAACCGGTTCTCGTAGAGTAGTCTGAATGGACTCCCTCTTCTTAAATAAGAATGAAATATATCGTTTATATATACAAAGCGCAGACTCAGACAGCCCGACACAATACGACGTACACTATATACGGTGTAAAATTTACCCGATTGTTCTGGTGAAAGCAAAGCAGAATATTGAACGCGAGAATATCTGGACTCCATCTTGAATAAAAAGGGTCAGCTATTAAATTAAAGCAAATAAAGATCAAGTATGAAAACACGACTAAGCTGTTCATGCAAATACTACACAAACTTAAATATAATTGAAACAAACGTGGATATTCACGAGACATAAAAATACGCACTTTAGCTCTAAAGATCAAGTATGAAAACACGACTAAGCTGTTCATGCAAATACTACACAAACTTAAATATAATTGAAACAAACGTGGATATTCACGAGACATAAAAATACGCACTTTAGCTCTAAAGATCAAGTATGAAAACACGACTAAGCTGTTCATGCAAATACTACACAAACTTAAATATAATTGAAAAAAAACGTGGATATTCACGAGACATAAAAATACGCACTTTAGCTCTAAAGATCAACTATGAAAACACGCTTAACCTATTCATGCAAATACTACACAAACTTAAATATAATTGAAACAAAAGACATAAAAATACGCACTTTAGCTCTAAAGATCAACTATGAAAACACTGGTAACCTATTCATGCAAACACTACACAAACTTAAATATAGCTGAAACAAAAGACATAAAAATACGCACTTTAGCTCTAAAGATCAACTATGAAAACACGCTTAACCTATTCATGCAAATACTACACAAACTTAAATATAATTGAAACAAAAGACATAAAAATACGCACTTTAGCTCTAAAGATCAACTATGAAAACACTGGTAACCTATTCATGCAAACACTACACAAACTTAAATATAGCTGAAACAAAAGACATAAAAATACGCACTTTAGCTCTAAAGATCAACTATGAAAACACTGGTAACCTATTCATGCAAACACTACACAAACTTAAATATAGCTGAAACAAAAGACATAAAAATACGCACTTTAGCTCTAAAGACCAACTATGAAAACAAGGGTAACCTATTCATGCAAATAAACACTTAAACTATACTAACTTAATATAATTGAAACGAAACCTGTAAAAATACTCACTATAGTCCTGTTCAGATCGGAGTTGTGGACTGTGAGGTGCGAAGCCTTACAGGTGAGCTGTGTATCGCTTGGGAACTGGTTGTATTTATTGGGGTTAGCAGAGAGAACACGCCCTCTGTCAATACCATGAACTGCTAGATAGAAAAAAATCTATTAATGTTTTACAGGGCCATCATGCCGGTTAAGCACCTTGAAACAATATTTCACACCCGAAGCGTCACCATCATTACCCTCTAGCTGTAAATTTATAACGTCTACTATTAATATTAATAATTAATATAGACTGCCGCTAAAATCCATACAGTTAATTTTATTTTAGCTGACTGGGTCGTTAGCTAGACATGTTTTAATAATATAAACATTTTCTCATACAGATACAGCTGTAGCGGACTGGACGGTTGGAAACCCTGTGGCGACTGAGCCGCTCGAGCATCGCGATTCCGATGTTGAGGTCATGGAGGATCCCCAGGATTCAGATGTCGAGTTCGTAGAACCGGACTATAATCCTCCCAACGCTCCTAAAAGATGGGGTGATTCGCTAAGCACACGCTCTGGAATAGAAAAGGTAGCGGGTCCATGAAACCAGGGTGATATGTGTTTGTACCCTCTGTACCCTGTGACGCCACCAATAACTAGTGGATATATTTTATTTACGCACGTTACGATAGCTTTGCGAATTTAGCTTTGTGCGTGTGGCCCGCCGTAGATATCATTTCTGTGGCGCGTAATAGTTATATTTTATTTACAGATGTTAAACTAACGAGCAGGAGGCTGCAGCTTGAAAAAGAAAACACACCCATACGAAAACGCCCGAGCACCTCCACACCGTTTAATTCACAATCTCTGAACTACACTCCCACGTCTCATACTTGTAAGCATATATGTCTACGCAGTTCTATAGTGTAGTTATACACGCAGATAAAAATTTCTGCGATAACTAGTTTTATTTACCTGTGTCAAGTTAGCTTTGTGAATGTGTTGTGCGCATTCATGTATGTTATATTTTATTTACAGCTGCTAAAGTTATCGCCCGTGAGGTTGCAGTTTGAGGGAGAAAACAGCCCATACGGCAGCGTCCAAGCAGCGAGATGTCTGTTAATTCAGCATTCTCTGTAGATCAGCACCCGGGGCATACTTGTAAGTATATATGTCTAGGCCACTCTATAGTGTACTTATACAAACAATCATGCATCGGTTTCACAGATAATCGGTGCTAGTAGCTTTACAAATATCGCGTTGAATCAGAGCCAAGTGGCTCATGTAGATCTTCCTATATCTCCCCCACTTAGCGGTTAACAACACCACGTATCTTTTCTTTAGTTACGGAGGATCGTCATTCGCGAGTTTTGCAGCAGCGCAATTATGGATTTGAGAACAGAGCGGAAGTGAGAACGGAGCCTCTTTCACATGGGTGTGTCGCAGATCGTGAAGAAAACGATGCGCCAACCCGAGCACCCCGGGAATGCTGTGAGTAGTCGGCTTAAGAATATACGTCTGTGTCAAGCTACAGAATCTGCAAATAGCAACGCGGAAGCAGCAGCTGCCAATTCAGCCGATGCATTACCGTCAAAGAAACGCGCGGTATCGCGCCGGCGTGTAAGTAAGAAGCAGAAGGATGATGGTCGATCGCCTTACACGCCAACACCCATATGGACTGGTGAACACACCAAAATGTTTCTTGACATGTCTGCACAGTACGTGCATAATAAACTCTCGCAGAACAGACTAAAATCTTTCTGCGACACGTATGAAAGACTGATAAGTGCGTGTCCAACACCCGACATTATTGCAGAGCTGTGCGATTTTAAACAAAATTATGCAAATGTATGATTTTAAACAAAGATTATGCAACTGTACAGTCAACTTCTGTGAAATAAACCTGTCTGCCTGTGAACGTGTGGTTATGAATTGAAAATTAATTAAAATGATCACGCATTACACCCTAGGGGATCGATACACGTGCCCCAGCGCATTTACACAACTATGACGTCACTGGAAATGCCAGCATCCACGAGCAAACATTCGGTCATAGCATGGAGCATCTTGATACACACATACAGAAATTCTCGCGGGGCGCCTCTGTAGGCAATAGTGTTTGTGATAGTGGTGAGAGTTTTGGGGCTGATAGTTGTACGCACGACTTTTTACTGTTCTTTAGCAACGTAAATTTTCAACTATACATTTATAGACCACAATGCAGGACGCTACGATTCTTACTTTATTGTTAAGGAGCTGATTTTTGAAAACTAGTTGTAAATGTGATAGCCCGAGGTGTCGTGGTCTCGTGTGTGACGATACCCGATTTGTCTATATGGTTCTCACTAAATTACCACAGGCCGCGGATTTTCAGTTTTCCACACTTTTTTAAATACCTGAGAAAACAAAGCTATGTAGTTCCCATAACCGATGTGAAATATTATGGTCTAGAGTACATGGCACAGGGTGCTTCTGGTATGACATGAGAGTCAGAAACATTTGTCATGTGCCAAAATAGGCCGGGACACGTCTCAACATGCCGCAATTTTTTGTTGAATGGTGATCAAAAACGAATATTATGGTCTAGAGTACATGGCACAGGGTGCTTCTGCTATGACATGATAGTCCGAAACACAGATATGTTAAAAAGTTTGTAGCCATTTTTGTTGAGTAGTGGTCAAAACCGTTGCATAGGTGTAGGCCTGTGCCAAAATAGGTCTTTCTGGTACGACATGGGAGTCAGAAACACAGTTATGCTAAAAAAGTTTGCACCCAATTTTTTGTTGAATACTGATCAAGATCGATTATTATGGGCTATGGTACATGGCACAGAGTGCTTCTGGTTATGGCATGAGCGCCCGAAACACAGGTATGTTAAAAAGTTTGTACCTGATTTTTGTTGAACGGTACTCAATATCGCTGCATAGGAGTGGGTATGTACCAGTCGTACTATAATGAAAATGATGCAAATAAGGGTCTTTTTTTAGCTAAAAAGCACTAGCTGCAGCGGTGCGGTACAGCATAAGTGTGCTGTGGGTGCATGAGTGGCGTGAAATGTTTAAAATGATTCAGCGTATCAGCACCATCTATGAAATGTGGTATTTTCCAAGCACCAGCGATAATCTGTTTTGCCCCTACATTAAACTACACTATAGGGATGCTCTGTAGGGGTCCGTGTATTCGCTATAGAAACACAGGTATGCTAAAAAGTTAGCACCCACTTTTTAAATACCTGAGAAACAAAGCTATGTAGTTCCCATACCTGATGTGAAATATTATGGTCTAGAGTACATGGCACAGGGTGCTTCTGGTATGACATGAGAGTCAGAAACATTTGTCATGTGCAAAATAGGCCGGGACACGTCTCAACATGCCTCAATTTTTTGTTGAATGGTGATCAAAAACGAATATTATGGTCTAGAGTACATGGCACAGGGTGCTTCTGCTATGACATGATAGTCCGAAACACAGATATGTTAAAAAGTTTGTAGCCATTTTTGTTGAGTAGTGGTCAAAACCGTTGCATAGGTGTAGGCCTGTGCCAAAATAGGTCTTTCTGGTACGACATGGGAGTCAGAAACACAGCTATGCTAAAAAAGTTTGCACCCAATTTTTGTTGAATACTGATCAAGATCGATTATTATGGGCTATGGTACATGGCACAGAGTGCATCTGGTATGGCATGAGCGCCCGAAACACAGGTATGTTAAACAGTTTGTACCTGATTTTTGTTGAACGGTACTCAATAATCGCGCATAGGAGTGGGTATGTACCAGTCGTACTATAATGAAATGATGCAAATAAGGGTCTTTTTTAGCTAAAAAGCGCTAGCTGCAGCGGTGCTGGTACAGCATAAGTGTGCTGTGGGTGCATGAGTGGCGTGAAATGTTTTAAAAATGATTCAGCGGATCAGCAACATCTATGAAATGTGGTATTTTCCAAGCACCAGCGATAATCTGTTTGCCCCCTACATTAAACTACACTATAGGGATGCGCTGTAGGGGTCCGTGTATTCGCTATAGAAACACAGGTATGCTAAAAAGTTAGCACCCAATTTTTGTTGAATGCTGATCAAAATCGAATATTATGAGTTAGAGTACATGGCACAGAGTGCTTCTGGCATGGTCTGAGGGTCCGAAACACAGGTATGTTAAAAAATTTTGTACCCGATTTTTTGTTGAATGCTGGTCAAAATCGTTGCATAGTTGTGGTTCTGTGCCAAAAAGGCCGGGACACGTCTCAACATGCTTGTCTTTTATATCTGATGGGCTTAGCGTCTTTAAAAATAGGCCTGCGCTGCAAGAACGCTACGCATCCCAGGCTATACAGTTGGTCATGTGTGTAGCTCATAGCGGGAACGTTAACATTCAACATGCCTTGAGAGGTTTGTGAAGCAACTCGCTCAATATTTTCTAGATGACTGTGCGCGTGTTAACGGCCAGCACATAGTTTTTGAATTTCAGTATTGTTTTTTCCACGGCTGTCCCGTGACCAGGACTTGTCCTGGCATGCCCAGACATGCCCGGACTTGTCCAGGCATGTCTCACATGGACCCTATATGTCCGTTCACAATATGTCTATCAGTATTAAAACATAAAAAACTCCTCTGTACATTATTGTGAAGGGGTTAAAAGAGGCTTCATGGTTGATATAATAAGCTGATCAGAATAGCTAGCATCATGAGAGCTGCTATGGTTGACAGTGGTAGCGAACGCATAACTAATATTTGATTGGCCAACTATACATAACTGCTTTTTTAATATAGCTCCTCATATGGATGTGCTAATTGACTTCATATGCACGCACTGTATGTATTGTGAGCCCTGCACTTACATGCTAACATCATTATATTAGCATCTGTGATTAGCTAGCATCATGAGAGCTGCTATGGTTGACAGTGGTAGCGAACGCATAACTAATATTTGATTGGCCAACTATACACAACTGCTTTTTTAATATAGCTCCTCATATGGATGTGCTAATTGACTTCATATGCACGCACTGTATGTATTGTGAGCCCTGCACTTGCATGCTAACATCATTATATTAGCATCTGTGATGGGGAAGTTACTTTATTGATATACATGCTTCATTGAGATACTTATAATCCTATATATAGTGCATATATGTCTGCCTATTGGAGGGGTATTGTGAGTTACATAGACTACATATATATGGACAAATATATGTAGGTTATTATTGTTTAGCCCCGGATTAGTCTATTATCGTTATAACATATAAGCAAAGTTCACACAGAAGACGGATTAAATGATAGGGGGCGTGAGTTTCCTGAACACGAATTGTGAGACTTATTATTACCAAAGCAACCAGATCCAAGACACGTATAGCACCGTCTGTGGGCACTACTGCGTGTACTTTTTACATTTCTTAGCTCGGAACGTACCGTTCAGTAAGATATTGAAGAAAGTTTTTGGCTGATAAAACGCGTAATGATACAATTGTGAGAAATTTTATTGGTGAGAGAAGATCAAGTTTAAAAACACACCACTACTTCTGCTGGAACATACATCAAACTTGCGCTTGTCTAGAGAGAATAGCATAATCGGACTGTATAGTCATTTGTAGAGTCGATGATATAAAAAGAAGTATTTATTACAATAAAATCTTGTAACCATGTTTTTTACAATACCGTGTCATTGCCTTTTAAAAATCGCGTGTCTAATATTGTAACACGACTATATACATAATATGCCCGTGATCATTTCATAATATGAGCATTTAAGGGACTTGTCCGGGCATTATGCGGTTTCTAGCAAATGAGTTACCGTAGCAGCGACCTTCACTCATTCTGTCAACAGCGCCACTAGATAGATAAATCTATATGTGGTTTCTAGCAAATGAGTTACCGTAGCATCGACCTTCACTCATTCTGTCAACAACGCCACTAGATAGATAAATATTTAAACTTCTAACACAACACATGCCTTCACAGATTACTAATAAGTTACCGATCTGTAACAAAAGTCTGTATTTCACTAAAACTCTTTCCCAGTACTGATATAAGTGTAGATACACTGCCAAGCTAAAAATATATATACTGAATAAAATTATAAGATGAGCGTCGTAATTCCAAATGTGTTATAAGATGATACTTCAATAAAATCCTTATATACTAGTTATATACAGAAGTCTGTATTTAACTAAAAACTCATTATACATTTACTGGGTCCTTAAAAGTTTCTCTCCTCTTAATACACTAATACTCCACAGCCTAATCAAAGTCACTGAATAAAATATCAATAGACCTCAATAAATCACTTTGATTGAAATTCACAAATCCAGCAGACCAGATTTCCCACCCTGAGCAAAGTTCAGCCAGGGGCGTGACGACCTGGATCAATCTGACAGGGAGACGGATTAAATGATGGGGGCGTGTCGACCTGTCAAATTGAGTTTGACGAAAGGTGGTGTACCTATACTACTAACGTTGGTGGGTCTATTCACAAGGAATAGGTCACCCACTCCATCGTAGGGTTTCAGCCTAGTCCTAGTACAGGGTCAGCTTCTCCCACTTCTGCCCTAGTCCTGAGTTGCAGATCCGTAGCAAAGTATTGTTTTCCAGAGGGATCAAGTACTTATTTCTCACTGCAAAATGCAACAAATTTATATAATTTATACAATGTGCAATGTGATTTTTTGGAGTTTATTTTTGTTATTCTATCTCTCAATGTTAAAATTAACCTACCCTTAAAATTATAGACTGTTCATGTCTTTGTCAGTGGGCAAACTTACAAAATCAGCAAGAGATCAAACACTTATTTCCCCACTGTTATATATATATATATATATATATACGATATATTATATATTTATATAAACAGTATATATATATATCTATATACTATATACTGTATATACATAGACACAATGCTATACAGCTAAAGTGATACTAGGACCATAATGGAATGAGTAAAATCAAATCAAAAAGAAGTATACATCATCTAAAAATATCAGCAGCATGAGCACCAGAGCCAGGACCTTCAGAAAACCATGACACGGCATGTCAGCTAACTGGAAGGCAAAACAGATTCATCAAGTGCAGGTGCACATCTACCCAGATGCTGCAATCTTCTGATCCCTCTCTGTTGCAGTATCCCAATGACACATCCTAATTACATTGGGCTGATCAGAAGAAAGAGGGAGGCCCCTTACTGTAAAAGCCATTTGATGCAACTGTCACTACTGACAGCAGAATAAGAGGGGTTAAACACTCGCAATCGGTGCTACCCACCAATTGTAGGCATTAATTCAGCTTGTCAGCTATGATGTGCAACTGACACTCGCTGATGATTTTGCCTGCTCTGATAGTGAACTGGAGCTATAATTGCGTCATAGTAAAAATGGTGGATTGTGGGAACCAAGAAAAGCAGTATATGTAACACATGTCATTAATGGGGTTAAGCAGGGTGGGATTCAGCTGGTTCTCCCCGGTTCGATGGAACCGGTTGTTCAAAAAGCAGCCGGTTCCCCGAACCAGGAGAATGAGAGCGGCGATCCGGTACTATTTTGCTGCTTTGCAGCAGCTTGCAGCTCCGCCGCCGCAACACACCGCCAGCCCCGGCCCCCCCCAGGACTGATCTGTCACTGTGCAATGCGGCGACTGGTTATCTTCAGTCACGAGGTGGGAGTGGAGCCGAGAGGAGAGAGCAGAGCTGCAGAGTCTCGACTGTCTCTGAGCCTCTGAGGTACTGTGTGTGAGCAGCTGCCTGAGCTGCGACGCTGCCTGCCTGGCTGGTGCTGGCCTGGCCCTGGACTATTTGTGCAGACGCAGTATGTGCCACAGGCTGATGTTTGGGGGGCAGTACACGGTACACCGCTCCGATAATCTGATCATATCCTCATTGTTATTATTACCATCACTGTTTATCTCTGCGCCTCATGTGCCCCTGTATCCTGTACCCCTCGTTATCATTACTAGGCCCCGTGTCCTCCTCTTATCTCTGACCCTCCTGCCCTGTAAACAGCTCTGACTGTGACCACTTTGTTCTCCTTCCCCTGGTACCTCATGTACCCCTTTATCTTTGGCCCTAAACCCTCTTGTTCTCTGCCCCTTCCGATTTGTGAATCCAACTTTATATCTTCCCTGTGCAACCCTCTTTATCTCTGCCAGGTTTGCACTGTGAACCCACTCATTATCTGTGTCCCTTCCTGCTCTATGTACCCCTCTTTCTCTGTGCCCTATCCTTCACTGTTTCCCTCTCTCTCTTCCCTCCTCCTGTCCTATGCACCACTTTCTCCGTGCCCCCTCTTGCCTTGTGTACCTTATTTCTGTGCTCTCTTCACCTACTTTTTGTACCCCTTTCTCTGTGCCCCTAGCAGCCATGTGTACCTCTTTTTCTGTCCTCTCCTACCCTTGTACCCCTTTCTCTTTGCCTCCTCCTGTCCTGTGTTTCTTTCTCTGTGCCCTCCCTGCCTTTTGTACCCTTTCTCTGTGCCCCCACCTGCCATGTGTTTCTCTTTCTATGCGCTCCTCCTGCCCTGTGTACCCCTTCCTTTTCTGTGCACCTTCCTGCCCTATGTACCACTCTTTCTTTGTGCCCCTTCCTGCCTGTACACCCGATACTCTGCCCCCTCCCCTGTGCACCCTTTCTCTGTGCACATCTTTTTCTGCGCTCCCTCCCTGTGCACCTTTCTCTGTGCCACCTTCTCCCCTGTGCACCGCTTTCTCTGTGCCCCCTCCTGTCCTGTGCACCCTGTTCTCTGTGCCCCCTCCTGTCCTTTGCACCCCATTCTCTGTGCCCCCTCCTGTCCTGTTCACCATTCTCTGTGCCCCTCCTGTCCTGTGCACCCCGTTCTCTGTGCCCTTCCTGTCCTGTGCACCCCTTTCTCTGTGCCCCCTTTTTCTGTCCCCCTCCTCTGTGCACCCCTTTCTCTTCCCCACCTCCTGTGCATATGTTTGAGGAAAAGGTGTGTGTGTGAATGGGTGTGGCTTTAACAAATGGGTGTGGTTTAAAAAGGGTGTGGCTTTAAAATGGGTGTGGTGTTACCGACGCACAAACACAGAACCTGTTGTTAAAAATTTGAATCCCACCCCTGGGGTTAAGAATATATGATAAGAATAGATGTACCTTGATCAACAAATCCCCACACAGTAGGATGCTTCCACAGCCACCACACACAGTATGATGCCACCACACACAATATTATGCCACCAATCACCTCCACATTGTATAATGTGCCCAGAGTGCATTCATCCACACAGTATGATACACTGCAGTTTTTACACACAGTGTGATGCCCCCACAGCAAGCCACACATTATAATGTATAACAGAATCCCCTTCCCCCTCACATACAGTGTAATGCACCAACAGTTTCCCCATGGACTGACTGAAAATGAAAAAAAGTAAATAAAACTGCTCACTTCTCACCGTTGACACGATGAGCAAGTCTGCTCAGCAGCAGGTGCAATCTAGTGACATCATAACACCTGCTGCACTGAGAATCAGATTCAGGTACCATTAAAATGGAGATTGTCAAACAGATTCCATGAATGTGTTACCATGTGTCAAGGATAGCAACAGGGGGTCACATATATCCCACCACTGTTACCACTTTGTCACAGATGACACTGGAGAGATCGCGCAAATCCCACCACTGTGACCAGTTTGTCAAGGGAACGCAACTCCGCTGCCTCCAATCATCAGAACAACTAAGTAATCGGCTGATGAGTGATGGATGAGGCTGTGGCTGCTTCCACAGTGAAGCCAGTTATTGGGGAAAACTCACAGGGAGTGTATGGTAAATATACACCTCCGATACGAACATATAAAATAATAAATATGTACCCCCATACTGTCACTGCTTGTTCCACAATAACAAAAAAAGGAACCACTGCTAGCTGCCACCAACAATTACTTATACAGCTACCTTTTACAGGCAGCGTATGGCTTCAGGGGTGTGGATTACAGAGCAATAGGAACATAACTATTAAATTTAATATATTTGTTCCAGAAAGGTAGGCAATGTTTAAGAAAATATAAAAAGATGATGCAAAATGGGAACAAAACAATATGATTTATACAGTACAATTAAATTAAATAAGAAGGAATAAAAAAGAAATTTGCTAAACTTGATGTCACGGAAATGACTCAGAGCATAGAAGAGGGAGCACTCTGATTGCGAAATTGGAACACTCTCGCAGCTCACTTATGTCTTCCAGAATGAACAAAGACAGAGATCCAAACTTTCATTTTTATTAGCCCAATGCTACTCCCATATATTTCCCCTTTATATGCTCACATGGGGGCTGGTTGTCGGATATGTGAGGTCCTTCTGAATTCAATGAGATCCCCAGCTTACAGGTTATCTTCACCCTGGAGGTCTCAGGGGGTAGATATTATCGTCATGTTTCTTCTATCGATTTTATCTGTCTATACATATGAAACATGGACTGGATAGCACTATCCATTGGACCGTTATTAAGTTGTCGGGTTAGAATCACCTAAAGGTGCTATGAGTGAATGTATTAAGTTCGCCCCTTTGCTAAGATGCTGAAAATATGTCTCCCCTAAATATCGGATTAATGCAAACACCAATATTCATCATCACTGATCAGTAGTCTGCAAGATGCACCTTGCCCAGGCCTGGTCCAGTACAATATTTACCATGGAGTAATATCAGTTTCTTTTGTTGAAATGGAGACAAATTCTTGAACTATACTGGCACTTAAGCGCCATAATTGAGCACCGTAATATACAATACATGTGGCAAGTAGTACGGCAAAAAAGTAAATCTTATGAGTATAAAATCCTGTGATTTATTATATGAAATTACATATATCTTAAGAGTAGCAAGTACAATGATTTATTGCTTAAACTTTGCAAGTGAACAGCACTGTGATTTATTGTTTGTATTGCTATGGATGTACAGGGTGACTTACATACATTTCAGAGTTTAAATCATGACAGCTTGTCCTCCTACGGGAGATACTGTGATTAACCATGTATTCTTCATTGAATTGTGCTATTTGTTGAAATTTCTACTGTCTAAAACAAATCCTGACATTTTAGGAATTTGTCCATGTGGTTATGGTGGTTTTAATTTTATCTGTAGATAATTTCTTTCAGTGGCACGATTTTTATTATATTTCAATTGCTCTACCTTTGTATAACATCATGGTAGTTTAGTAAAAGGTAGCAGGTTAAAGTGTCTCTCTGCACGTTCTCTCATTAGCTAGCTAACAGGAATGCAGCAAAAAGTGTCTATGTAGAGACCAAGGATTCTAAGTAGAGTTGAGCAAAACAGGTCGGCCAGATTCAAAAGTCGCAGACTTTCGCCAAAGTGAGGTTTCGTTGGCCGAAACACGACCATAGTGTGAGGTCGGCCATGCGGTCGTCGAAACGAGCGCCAAAGTCGAGGTCCCAGAATGCTTTCAGGCGCCTTTTTTCAAGCTGTGGGCAACGAGATGACATGTGCAGCGTCCACCACCTTATTAGAGAAGGGCATTGCAGTGATTGACTTGCTTTGGGGGGCGTCATAGTGTCTATAAAAGCCCTGACCGCCGACAGCCATTTTACTTCCGCTGATCTTAACAGTAGGGAGAGGTTGCTGACGCTGTTTATCAGTAGGGAGAGAGTTAGGGCTGGAAAGAGAAGTTCTTATGTGCTTGTGCTGATAGCGATTGTGCTGTACAGTTAGTGTGCAGTGACAGGGGAGGATTTTCTTGTGTGCAGCAGCGCTGGTTATTAGGATGCCTGATAGCTGTATTGCTGTGTGTACACTGCTGTGCAGACTGCATTTTACACAGCACTAATACTTTTATCTTTTTTTCTGCACAGTTACTGAGCGTTCATTTTTTACCACACCGTATAGAGCTGTACGCTCCTGACACACTACCGTGTACCGGCTGGTATCACGGACAAATACATGCTGACTATCTGTGTGTGACTCAGGAAATATATACAGAGATTTAAAATTACCCCAACACTGTATACAGCTGAACGCTCCTCATACAGTACCATATATCTGCTGGTATTTTGGGTACATTTTCCCAAACATGAGGAAGTATGGTGGAAGAGGACGTGGGCGGGGAGGCAGCTGTTATTCCCCATTGACTTGCATTGGGGTTCGGGTTTCGTTTTTTGGCCTAACTCCGACTTTTGCCGCAAGCTAGTCGGCCGATCTCGTTCGACTCGACTTTTGCGAAAGTTGGGTTGTCCGAAACCCGACTCGACCCGAAAAAAGGCAAAGTCGCTCATCTCTAATTCTAAGGCTACACTTCCAAGATTAGCTTTGGTGTTGCACATTTTCTGCACCCATTAAATAAAATAGGTTACTTGCATTTTTCCTAAATTATTCAGCTTGAAAACTCATCAAAAGCCCATCATGGAATTTTTCTTTTCTTGTGCAATGCAGATTTTGTTGGTTATTAGCACCACAAACTATGTGCACCATATTATTAGTATTGAAATTCAGATTCCCTTAAGTATCTTGTGACTGCTCATATTAAAAAATATTACATGCATCATATGAAGGGGAATACTGCATATGTGGGGAACTAGAATATTAACACCTTTCCCACTTGATACATATTCATACAGCCCTGAAACCTGGGCCTTATTGACCCGGGACATATGGATACGTCCCAGCGATTATGTGTGTACACAAGCTGTGCATGCACAATCACCGCAGGGTGTCAGCTGAGTTCCGCACTGCGCCCAGAACTTTAACCTCCTAAAATGCTGCGATTGTTGCCACGGTGACCCGATGTCATGACAACATCCGGGTCACCAGAGCTAGCAAAGTTGTTAAATCATGCTTAGAGCAACTTTATCTGTCAGTGCAGCGCTCACAGTTTGCATAGCATAGGGATGCTGCTGCATCTCTATGCTATACAAGCGATCAGCCTGCAAAAATTAAAATCGCATAGTGGGAGAAAAGTAAGAAAGTTCAAGAAAGTTAAAAATAAGTTTTTTAAAAATATTTTAAAAAATCTAAATATATTGTACCCATAAAAAAAATATTTTTATGAAAAAAATATATAACAATATTAGTACACATATTTGGTATCGCTGTGTCGGAACGCCCCGACCTATGAAACTGTCCCACAAGTTAACCCCTTTAGTGAACAGCATAAAAAAAATAAAAAAACAAGGCAAAAAATCGATGCATTATCATCATACTGCCAAACAAAAAGTGGAATAAAATGAGATAAAAAAAACAAATATGAACAAACATGGTACCGCTGAAAACAACATCTTGTCCCGCAAAAAATAAACCATCGTACAGCTCCATTAGTGGATAAATAAAAAAGTTATAGCTCTCAGAAAAAAACAATGCAAAATAATTATTTTTTTCTATAAAATAGTTTTTATTGTGTAAAAGCACCAAAATATATAAAAAAAAAGATATAAGTGGGCTCTAGCTGTAATCGTACTGACCCAAAGAATAAAACTGCCTTATGAATTTTACCACACGCGGAACTACATAAACCCCCCAACTCCCAAACAATTCCTAAATTGCTGGTTGTTGTTCATTCTGCCTCACAAAAATCAGAATAGAAATCGATCAAAACATGTCATGTGTAGAGTTGAGCGATACTTTCCGATATCAATAAGTATCGGATCGGAATGGGTATCGCCGATACCCAAAAAGTATCGGCGATACCCGATACCGATACCGGAAATCCAATGTAAGTCTATGGGAACAAAATATCGGAATTAAAAAAAACCCATTCTTGCCTTGTTGGTTAATTGTACATGAAGGAAAAACAACAAAGAGTAATGTAGAATGTATTGGGGGAGGTTGAGGAGACATTAAAGGCAGAGATGTTTAAACCCAATCAAATGGAATAGCATTAATATTTTTTTTTTAAAGATGTTCGGAATGACGAAGAAATTGACAATGTTGTTAACCTTTTTTATATTTTGGCAAATATGTATGTTTCACAACTTCCATGCTCTTCACCTTTTTAACTTTTGCCACACTTTCTCCTTCATAATCTTCAGCAGCATCATCTTTTTCATCAAATTATTCTTCATCTTCACCTTCTTTATCTTCCTTCTTAAACTTCTTGCTATTCATCTTTTTGTTAACATTACTCATATTGTTCTTATTAAACTATTATTCTTCTTCATATTCTACTTCTTCATCTTCTTCCTCTTCATCTTCTTCATCATATTCTTATTTGTGACAGAGATTCCTGTACTTGTAATCTGTAAAAGTATGAATTTTTCATCCTTCCGTTCTTGCTGTCACAAAAGATTTAAATTACAACAGTATTTGTCCGTGTTCAGTTTAGCCTGCAGCAGCAGGCATTTTCCAGGGGCACCACGAGGAGGAACGGACTCACCCCCATACACTGCTTAGTCTTCTTCTGCTTATAATTTAGAGCATATATTTTGCTCTTCATTTTGGTCTTATACTTCATGTTCTTCTGCTTTTTGATCTTCTGCTTATTGTTCTTCTGTCTCTTTTTCTGTATCTTGTAGTTTGTCTTAACTTTCTTTGTCCTGTTGGTGATCTTCTTCTGGGTAATCTTTTATTTCTTCTTTGTGATGGTGTTCAGGCTGGTTGCTTGATGCTCATCGTCCTTGTGGTCATCATCTTCTTCGGGGTGGTCATCAGGGTCGTCGTCTTCATTGTTGGAGATCCAGAGTGATTACCCAAAAAAACATTTAAAAAATCTTCAATTTGTAAATGTAGCTGAAGGTACAAGAAGGCTGACTAACTTCCGAGAACCAGCTGACGTTACTGGAACCCGGACGGGTATCAGATGGTACAAGAGACAATGGAAGTAACGAGGACCAGCTGACTGTGCTGGAACCCGGAGGGGCAGCAGAAGGAAAAGAGCCAATGGCACAACCGAGGACCAGCTGACGTTACTGGGACACGGTTACTAAGCAGGAGGTACCTGTGCTCCAAAGCACTACCAAGGACCAGCAGACGTTGCTGGAACTCGGATACCGAGATGGAGGCACCTAGGCCAAAGGCATGCGGGAACCAGTGACGGTACTGGAACCCGAGGGTAGCAAAGGTTCAAGACCAATGCAAGTAACGAGGACCACTACTGTGCTGGAACCGAGGGCAGCAGAAGGAAAAGAGCCAAGGGCACAACCGAGGACCAGCTGACGTTACTGGGACACGGTTACTAAGCAGGAGGTACCTGTGCTCCAAAGCACTACAAAGACCAGCAGACGTTGCTGGAACTCGATACGGAGATGGAGGCACCTAGGCCAAAGGCACGGGGAGAACCACTTGACGGTACTGGAACCGGACGGGTAGCAGAAGGAAAGAGGCAATGTCACAACCGAGTATCAGTGACGTTACTGTGAACGGTTACTAAGCAGGAGGTACCTGTGCTCCAAAGCACTACCAAGGACAGCAGACTTGGTGGAACTCGGATACGGAGATGGAGGCACCTAGGCCAAAGGCACTGGGGAGAACCAGTTGACGGTACTGGACCCCGGACGGGTAGAAGCACGCACCCATGAAAATGTAAGTTGACAGGACGCAAGCCGTCCGCAGTTACCGAATCACACAGTCCTACAGTGGGTGCTTGTCCTATTGTCACAATGGAAACCGCCTTTATTTACATATCCCACAGCACACATAGGAATCACCTAAACTGCAGGCACCATAGAGTCGGCTAACCCGAATGCAACACGACAGCACAACTTATTGGAGGATAATTGACGTTCACACTGCCAGGAAACAGCTGTCGTGCTGTAACCAGGCTGGCCAGGAGTCAGTACCCCTGCCAATTACTTACGAGCAACAAATGGCGGTGTTGTAGCCAGGGAGTAGAGTTCAGGTGGTAGAAAGATGAACATAACAGGAGACATGGAAAACGTTGCCAAACAGTTATTTAATCTGAAAACGGACAGGCAAATTCAGGTGAGACCATGCCTTGTTCATTTTCAGAAAAGTAAGCCGGTCTACATTCTCTGAGGATAGTCGCATGTGACGGTCTGTTACTACATCACCTGCAGCACTAAAGACACGCTCAGATAATACACTGGCAGCAGGGCAAGCCAGCACCTCCAATGCATACTGGCTAAGCTCTGGCCATGCATCCAACTTAGAGACCCAAAATTTGAAAGGGGAAGAGGCATCTGGGAGTACACTTAGAGGGAAAGCCAAGTAGTCTGTCACCATCTTATGGAAACGTTTCTTCCTGGTGACTGGAGCCGTCTCGGATGGTGTAGACCTTGCTGGCGCTGTCACAAAACTTTGCCACATTTGTAACATACAGTTCTTGCCCTGTGCAGAGGCGCTGCTTCTGCTCCCTCTTGTTGTAGAGGTGTCTACACTGCCTCGACGCACAGAGCTGCTTTGTAAAGCAGTAGCAGCAGCAGCAGCTCTCTCGGCTGGAATGTACAACAGTATGGATGCACCAGTGTGTCTTGGTACTCCTGCATTTACGGTCCCGGTTCACCGGTTGTGAGTTTGTAAGTTGTCCCGGTAGCGAGGGTCTAGGAGGGTGTACACCCAATAATCTGACGTGCTGAGAATGTGGGCGATCGGCGGTCTTTTCTCAGGCACTGAAGCATGAAATCAACCATGTGCTGCAGACTCCCAACTGGCCAACAAAGGCTGTCCTCTGGAAGAGGCGTCATCTCTGTCTCCTCTGCATCACCCCACCCTCGCTCTACATACTGACTACAGCGTTGTGTACCTCCCTCTGTAGGGATTTCTTCCTCCTCCATTGACTCCTCCTCCTCCTCATCCTCCTCACAAAGTGAGCCCTGCCCAGCCCTTTGTGAGGAACCACGTTGCGCTGACTGTCCTGAAGGTAATTGAATTTGTGACTCCTCATCCTCCACCTCTTCCAAAACCTCTTCCTTTAGTGCTTTCAGTGATTTCTGAAGCAGGCAGATAAGGGGGACAGTCATGCTGACTAGTGCATCATCTGCACTCGCCATCCGCGTTGAGACATCAAACGCACGCAAAACGTCGCAGATGTCCTTCATAGAGGCCCACTCAGTAGTGGTGAAGTGTGAACGGCGCAAATTGCGAGTTGATTGCGCCTGTTGCAGCTGATACTCCATTACTGCTGGCTGCTGCTCACACAACCGCTCCAACATATGTAACGTGGAATTCCACCTGGTGGGTACGTCACATATGATGCGATGTTCAGGAAGGCGAAATCTGACTTGCAGAGCTGCAATGCGCGATCTGGCCATGCTGGAACGTCGCAAGTGAGCGCACTCTAGGCGGACCTTGTGCAGCAGTGCATCAAGATCCGGATAGTCCCTCAAAAAACTCTGCACGACCAAGTTGAGCACATGTGCCAGACATGGTATGTGAGTGAGGTTGCCAAGGCCCAGAGCTGCCACCAGATTTCGGCCATTGTCACACACTACCAAGCCTGGCTGGAGATTAGCTGACAAAAACCACACGTCGCTCTCCTGCTTGATGGCATCCCAGAGCTCCTGCGCTTTGTGGCTTCGATTCCCCATGGGAATTAATTTCAGTACGGCCTGTTGACGTTTGGCCACGGCTGTGCTCATATCGGTCGCAACAGGTAAGCGTTCACGGGTCCATGTGGAGGTATACCGTGACGGCTCGTGCAGCGATGATTCTGAGGAACTGGAGTAGGAGGAGGAATCAATGTGCACAGACTGGATTCCTGCAATCCTTGGAGTTGGCAGAACACGTACAGCGCCACTGGCAAGATCTGTACCCGGCTCCACAACATTGACCCAATGGGCAGTGAGGGAAAGGTATCGTCCCTGGCCATGGGTACTGGTCCACGCATCGGTGGTCAGGTGGACCCTGCTACTGACGGCGTTTAGTAGCGCATGTTTAATGTTTCCCTCGACATGTTTTTGCAGAGCAGGGACAGCTTGCCTGCTGAAATAAAATCGGCTTGGCACATTATATTGTGGGACTGCCAATGCCATAAAGTTCCTGAAACTGTCAGTCTCCACCAGCCTGAATGACAGCATTTCAAGGGACAGGAGTTTTGCAAGGCCAGCATTCAGAGCCTGTGCTCGTGGATGGTTTGTCGAGTATGGCCGTCTTTTATCCCATGCCTGTGTTACCGATGGCTGTTTTTTGTTCTGGGAGTGTGACGATGACTGTGAACTTGCTGCAGTGGGTGGAATAACAGTTTGTCTATGGACAACAGTGACCGAGGTTCTTCCATGGAGATCCTGTGAGGAAGCCGAAACAGGTGTGTGAGAGCTGGAGTTAGAGGCTCGAACATGACCTAAAGATGTAGGTGCTGCTGTAGGTTGGCCTACATCTCCAGTGTGTCTTTGGAACTCAGCTACGTGCTTTGTCCGTACATGTTTCCACATATTTGTGGTATTCAGGTTCCTGATATTTTTACCTCTTTTAACTTTTTGCTTACACAGCTTGCATTGAACATAGCAAATATCATCTACAAGTCTGTCAAAAAAGGACCACGCAGTGCAAGTCATGGGAGCGCCAATTTTGACAGTTCTAAGAGAACTGCTCCCAACAGGTGCCAAACTGGAGGCTACAGGCAAGCGAGTCTGCAGCCTACCTCTCCCTCCTCTTTGTACCGTTGGGACAATCTCTTCCTCAGAGCTGCTCCCACCACCTTCCTGTTGCTCATGCCATGTTGGGTCTCGGACTTCATCATCTCCACTACCCTCTTCCAACACCTGCTGCTGTTGGATGGTCTGGGCAGCACCATGCTCCACAAAACCTGGCACCTGAGTCTCATCATCATCATAAGATGCGTTCTGCGGTGTGCTGTCCATCGGCACTGGCTCACCCGCCTCTTCAGATTGAGAGAGACACAGCTGTTGCGCATCACTGCATACTCCCTCTTCTTCAAATTGCAGAATGCTGCTTGCCTGTGCCCGTGTTTGCGAGCCAACAGATTCTGAGACCAGAAGCAGAGACTCAGCTGGCTCCTGTACAGAACTCTCTGACTGCCTGGGCAATTTGACAGGCGGTGAACAGACAGATGGTTGCTCAACAGTGTTGTGTTCCTGAGAGGAGGTGGAAGGAATTGAAGTCGATGCATTGGCTGCCATCCAACCAACAACGGCTTCAATTTGTTCTTCCAGCAGCAGGGGGGCACGCCGAGCTCCTACCAAAGTGCGCATAAAGGAACGCTCACGGGGAAAACAGGTGGATGCTGTGTCACTGAGGGCGGCAGCAGCCACAGAATCCCCACGTCCTCTCCCTGCTGAAACTCCACGGCCATGACCACATGCCTTACTCCCTGCCTTCTTAATCTTGGTAGATTGATAAAGAAAGTCAGAAAAGTTATAAGGCCTAAGTGTGGTTATTACGCAGAGACTGAAGTGAACACTGAAACACAACTGTCCACAATCTGTGAAAGGCTACTCCTTTGTCTACTTCTATAGTGTTTGCAACCAATGTATTGGATACGGATGGAAGCGCGTCACACTAATAGATTATATTTTAAATGGAATGGAGCAGAACCAATTGGAGATAAATGAAAAGGATGAGGCACTGAGACACGCTCAGCAGAGTACAAGCAGCAGTGCTTGAACAAGTAACTGGAGCGTGATGTGCACTCAAAAAATAAAAAACACAGACTGAAGTGAACACTGAAACACAACTGTCCACAATCTGTGAAAGGCTACTCCTTTGTCTACTTCTATAGTGTTTGCAACCAATGTATTGTATACGGATGGAAGCGCGTCACACTAATAGTTAAATTGCATGGAGCTGCAAGAATTACACTGAAGGAAAAAAAAAAGAGTCTGTGAGTGACATGTGCAGATGCCTACAGACAGCGTTGCATGCAGAGCAAACTGCAGCGTCACCTGCACTCACACACAGCTTGCAGAGCTGTTAAAACAACACTGCAGGCAAAAGGAAGCTTTACACAGCGGTTGGTGCTAGCCTGCCTACAGCACAGTACCCTAAATCGCAATCTCTAACTGTCCCTCAGAGTCAGCACAGCAGCGTTCTGTCCCTTACTGAATTCACAGCACAGTGACGCTAAAATGGCGGCGGCGCCTTTTATAGTGCATTCTGACATCATTTCAGCATCCAATCACAGCCATGCCATTAGTTAACATGACCGCAGCAGTACAGGATGTGCCCACACTTCTTAGGATTCCTCATTGGCTGACTAAAATCACATTGCCTCGCAAAGAATTATGGGAACTTCCGATTCCGGTATTCGATAAGACGAAAATATCGAAACAAATTATCGAAAGGCCGATAGAGCTAATATCGGCCGATACCCGATATTTGCAGTATCGCATCGCTCAACACTAATAACCTTTACTACCATAAGATGATGATTTCAGTTTAAAAAAATCTAGATAAATAAAGAATTGACAAACATAAACGCATACATTAACATGTTGAACAGCAATGCAAACCACAAAATAAATTGGTTAAGGAATCTGCTATACGGTTGTAAATAAAAGCATACAAGTACATATCAGAATACATTAATGATGGATAAGTAACAGTATGTACACCATTTTTATTGTATAGACAATGAATGTCTGACTTCAAAACATCATCAGCATTACAAGTTGTCTGTGACATTCATAAAATGTTACATTTGCTGAATAATGTCACTAAACAGTTTATAAAAATTATACAATTTCCATCATGTAATACTCATAATATGTGCCAATAATCATTTTTTTAACAAACATAACCTTTAAAAAGTGCATAGTGCATAGTGAAAATTGCTATTTATGCCTGACTGTCGACTTGCAAGCATGACAACGGATAGATAAGGTATATATAGATGAGACTGCATAGCCACAGATGGTGAATGGCGATGTAATACTGTACCTCAATAAAGTGTGCGTCACTACTACATAATTTTTTTATATAGCTTTATAAACAGGGTACGTGCATGTATGCTTGCGCCTTTGTTTGGAAGCACAGACTGCCTTCCTGCTGTGACGCGTTGGGTAGTGAACAGTTGTGTGCAGTGTTCACTGTAGTCTGAGGTTTTCATTTTTGGAGTGCAGATCACGCTCCAGTTAGTTCTTCAACCACTGCTGGTTGTAGTCTGCTGAGTGTGTGTCACTGCCTCATCCTTGACATTTTTCTCTAATTGTTGCTGCTCCATTCTATTTCAAATATCTCAAATCTATTAGTGTGACGCGCTTCCATCCGTATCCAATACATTGGTTGCAAACACTATAGAAGTACACAAAGGGGCCTTTCACACCTAGTGAACAGTTGTGTGCAGTGTTCACTGTAGTCTGAGGTTTTCATTTTTGGAGTGCAGATCACGCTCCAGTTAGTTCTTCAACCACTGCTGGTTGTAGTCTGCTGAGTGTGTGTCACTGCCTCATCCTTGACATTTTTCTCTAATTGTTGCTGCTCCATTCTATTTCAAATAACTCAAATCTATTAGTGTGACGCGCTTCCATCCATATCCAATACATTGGTAGCAAACACTATAGAAGTACACAAAGGGGCCTTTCACACCTAGTGAACAGTTGTGTGCAGTGTTCACTGCAGTCTCTGCGGAATAACCACACTTAGGCCTTATAACTTTTCTGACTTTCTTTATCAATCTACCAAGATGAAGAAGGCAGGGAGTAAGGCACGTGGTCGTGGCCGTGGAGTTTCAGCAGGGAGAAGACGTGGGGATTCTGTGGCTGCTGTCACCCCAGTGACACAGCATCCACCAGTTTTCCCCGTGAGCGTTCCTTTATGCGCACTTTTGTAGGAGGTTCGGCGTACCCCCCTGCTGCGGGAAGAACAAATTGTAGCCGTTGTTGGTTGGATGGCAGCCAATGCATCGACTTCAATTGCTTCCACCTCCTCTCAGGACCACAAAACTGTTGAGCAACCATCTGTCTCTTCACCGCCTGCCAAATTGCCCAGGCAGTCATCGAGTTCTGTACAGGAGCCAGCTGAGTCTCTGCTTCTGCACTCAGAATCTGTTGGCTTGCAAACAGGGGCCCAGCCAAACAGCATTCTGGAATGTGAAGAAGAGGGAGTATGCAGTGATGCGCAACAGTTGTGTCTCTCTGAATCTGAAGAGGCGGGTGAGCCAGTGCCGATGGTCAGCACACCGCAAAACGCATCTGATGATGATGAGACTCAGGTGCCAGTTTCTGTTGAGCATGGTGCTGGCAAGACCACCCAACAGCAGCAGGTGTTGGAAGAGGGTAGTGGAGATGATGAGGTCCAAGACCCAACATGGCGTGAGGAACTGGAAGGTGGTGGGAGCAGCTCTGAGGAAGAGATTGCCCCAACGGTACAAACAGGAGGGAGAGTTAGGCTGCAGACTCGGTTGCCTGTAGCCTCCAGTTTGGCACCTGTTCGGAGCAGTTCTCTTCCAAAAGTCAAAATGGGCGCTCCCAGGACTTGCACTGCGTGGTCCTTTTTTGACACACTTGCAGATGATATTTGCTATGTCAAATGCAAGCTGTGTAATCAAAAAGTAAAAAGAGGTAAAAGTGTCAGTAACCTCAATACCACTAATATGTGGAAACATGTGCAGACAAAGCACGTAGTTGAGTTACAAAGACACACTGGAGATGTAGGCCAACCTACAGCAGCACCTACATCTTCAGGTCGTGTTGGAGCCTCTTCCTCCAGCTCACACACAGCTGGTTCGGCTTCCTCACAGGATCGCCATGGAAGAACCTCGGTCACTGTTGTCCAGAGACAAAGTGTTATTCCACCCACAGCAGCAAGTTCCCTGTCATCCTCACACTCCCAGGCCACAAAACAGCCATCGGTAGCACAGGCATGGGATAAAAGACGGCCATACTCGGCAAACCATCCACGAGCACAGGCTCTGAATGCTGGCATTGCAAAACTCCTGTCCCTTGAAATGCTGTCATTCAGGCTGGTGGAGACTGACAGTTTCCGTAACTTAATATCATTGGCAGTCCCACAATACAATGTGCCAAGCCGATTTCATTTCAGCAGGCAAGCCGTCCCTGGTCTGCAAAAGCATGTTGAGGGAAAAATTAAACATGCGCTACTAAACGCCGTCAGTAGCAAGGTCCACCTGACCACCGATGCGTGGACCAGTACCCATGGCCATGGACGATACCTTTCCCTCACTGCCCATTGGGTCAATGTTGTGGAGCCGGGTACTGAACTTGCGAGTGGCGCTGTACAGTCATGGCCAAAAGTTTTGAGAATGACACAAATATCATATTTTCACATGATCTGCTGCCCTCTGGTTTTTATGTATGTTTGACAGATGTTTTTATCACAGACAGAAATATAATAATTGCAAACATATGAGTAACAAAAGCTTATATTGACAGTTAGAATGAGTTAATGCAGCAAGTCAATATTTGCAGTGTTGACCCTTCTTCAGGACCTCTGCAATTCTCCCTGGCATGCTCTCAATCAACTTCGGGACCAAATCCTGACTGATAGCAGTCCATTCTTGCACAATCAATGCTTTCATTTTGTCAGAATTTTTAGGTTTTTGTTTGTCCACCCGTCTCTTGATGATTGACCACAAGTTCTCAATGGGATTAAGATCTGGGGAGTTTCCAGGCCATGGACCCAAAATCTCTATGTTTTGTTCCCTGAGCCATTTAGTTATCACCTTTGCTTTATGGCAAGGTGCTCCATCATGCTGGAAAAGGCATTGTTGATCGCAAAACTGCTCTTGGAGGGTTGGGAGAAGTTGCTCTTGGAGGACATTCTGGTACCATTCTTTATTCATGGCTGTGTTTTTAGGCAAGACTGTGAGAGAGCCGATTCCCTTGGCTGAGAAGCAACCCCACACATGAATGGTTTCAGGATGCTTAACAGTTGGCATGAGACAAGACTGGTGGTAGCGCTCACCTTGTCTTCTCCGAATGAGGCGTTTTCCTGATGTCCCAAACAATCGAAAAGGGGATTCATCAGAGAAAATAACTTTACCCCAGTCCTCAGCAGTCCACTGCCTGTACCTTTTGCAGAATATCAGTCTGTCCATGATGTTTTTTCTGGAGAGAAGTGGCTTCTTTGCTGCCCTCCTTGAGACCAGGCCTTGCTCCAAGAGTCTCCGCCTCACAGTGCGTGCAGATGCACTCACACCTGCCTGCTGCCATTCCTGAGCAAGCTCTGCACTGCTGGTAGCCCGATCCCGCAGCTGAAACACTTTTAAGAGACGGTCCTGGCGCTTGCTGGTCTTTCTTGGGCGCCCTGAAGCCTTTTTGGCAACAATGGAACCTCTCTCCTTGAAGTTATTGATGATGCAATAGATTGTTGACTGAGGTGCAATCTTTCTAGCTGCGATACTCTTCCCTGTTAGGCCATTTTTGTGCATTGCAATGATGACTGCACGTGTTTCTTTAGAGATAACCATGGTTAACAGAAGAGAAACAATGATGCCAAGCACCAGCCTCCTTTTAAAGTGTCCAGTGGTGTCATTCTTACTTAATCATGACAGATTGATCTCCAGCCATGTCCTCATCAACACCCACACCTGTGTTAATGGAGCAATCACTGAAAAGAGGTTAGCTGGTCCTTTTAAGGCAGGGCTGCAATGATGTTGAAATGTGTTTTGGGGGATAAAGTTAATTTTCTAGCCAAATATTGACTTTGCAAGTAATTTGCTGTTAAGCTGATCACTCTTTATAACATTCTGGAGTATATGCAAATTGCCATTAGAAAAAGTGAAGCAGTAGACTTTGTAAAAATTAATATTTGTGTCATTCTCAAAACTTTTGGCCATGACTGTACGTGTTCTGCCAACTCCAAGGATTGCAGGAATCAAGTCTGTACACATTGACTCCTCCTCCTACTCCAGTTCCTCAGAATCATCACTGCAGGAGCCGTCACGGTCTACCTCCACATGGACCCGTGAACGCTTACCTGTTGCGACCGATATGAGCACAGCCGTGGCCAAACGTCAACAGGCCGTCCTGAAATTAATTTCCATGGGGAATCGAAGCCACACAGCGCAGGAGCTCTGGAATGCCATCAAGCAGGAGAGCGAAAAGTGGTTTTTGCCAGCGAATCTCCAGCCAGGCTTGGTAGTGTGTGACAATGGCTGAAATCTGGTGGCAGCTCTGGGCCTTGGCAACCTCACTCACATACCATGTCTGGCACATGTGCTCAACTTGGTCGTGCGGAGTTTTTGGAGGGACTATCCGGATCTTGATGCACTGCTGCACAAGGTCCGCCTATAGTGCGCTCACTTGCGACGTTCCAGCATGGCCAGATCGCGCATTGCAGCTCTGCAACGCAGATTTCGCATTCCTGAACATCGCATCATATGTGACGTACCCACCAGGTGGAATTCCACGTTACATATGTTGGAGCGGTTGTGTGAGCAGCAGGCAGCAGTAATGGAGTATCAGCTGCATCAGGCGCAATCAACTCGCAATTTGCGCCGTTCACACTTCACCACTACTGAGTGGGCCTCTATAATAATAATAATAAGCTTTATTTATATAGCGCCAACATATTCCGCAGCGCTTTACAGTTTAACAGTTTCAGAACACAAGTCATAAGTAACAACGTTAACAATACAATAATTAAAGCAATATAAGCCGCCCCTGCTCGTGACAGCTTACAATCTACAATGAGGTGGGGGAAATACAAAGTACAGGTGTTTATATAGAATAGTGTATTTACAATGATGGTCCAGCCATTTTGAGGGAGTGAGGGATGGATGGAGATAGTGAATGGGCTACACACACAGACTTACACATAGAATGACTTTGATTAGTGAATGTGATAGGCCGCTCTGAACAAATGTGTTTTGAGGGAACGCCTGAAACCATGCAAATTGTGGATAGTCCTAATTTCTTGGGTTAGAGCATTCCAGAGGATTGGCGCAGCGCGGGAGAAGTCTTGGAGTCGGGAGTGGGAGGTACGGATTAGTGCAGAGGTTATTCGAAGGTCGTTTGCAGAGCGCAGCAGTCGGTTAGGCCGATAGATAGAAATGAGGGAGAAGATGTAGGGGGGTGCTGCACTGTGGAGAACTTTGTGGGTGACAACCAGTACTTTGAATTGGATCCTATAATGAATGGGCAGTCAGTGTAAGGACCGGCGAAGGACTCTATGAAGGACATCTGCCACGTTTTGCGTGCGTTTGATGAGTCAATGCGGATGGCGAGTGCAGATGATGCACTAGTCAGCCTGACTGTCCCCCTTATCTGCCTGCTTCAAAAAACACTGCAAGCACTAAGGGATGAGGTTTTGGAAGAGGTGGAGGATGAGGAGTCACAAATTCCATCACCTTCTTGGCAGTCAGCGCAACGTGGTTCCTCACAAAGGGCTGGGCAGGGCTCACTTTGTGAGGAGAATGAGGAGGAGTCAATGGAGGAGGAAGACATCGCTTCAGAGGGAGGTACACAACGCTCTAGTCAGTATGTAGAGCGAGGGTGGGGTGATGCAGAGCAGGCAGAGATGACGCCTCTTGCAGGGGACAGCGTTTCTTGGCCAGTTGGGAGTCTGCAGCACATGGTTGATTTCATGCTGCAGTGCCTGAGAAACGACCGCCGCATCGCCCACATTCTCACCACGTCTGATTATTGGGTGTACACCCTCCTAGACCCTCGCTACCGGGACAACTTACAAAGCCTCATCACACCGTTGAACCGGGAGCGTAAAATGCGGGAGTACCAAGACACACTGGTGCAATCCATAATGTTCTCCATTCCAGCCGAGAGCACTGCTGCTGCTACTGCTTTACAAAGCAGCTCTGTGCGTCGAGGCAGTGGAGACAGCTCTGCAACAAGAGGGAGCACAAGCAGCGCCTCTGCACAGGGCAAGACCAGTATGTTCCAAATGTGGTGAAGTTTTGTGGCAGCGCCACCAATGTCTACACCATCTGAGACGGCTCCAGTCAGCAGGAGGCAACGTTTCCGTAAGATGGTGACAGACTACATGTCTTGCCCTCTCAGTGTACTCCCAGATGGCTCTTCCCCATTCAAGTTTTGGGTCTCTAAGCTGGATACATGGCCAGAGCTTAGCCAGTATGCATTGAAGGTGCTGGCTTGCACTGCTACCAGTGTATTATCGGTAGTGTTGAGCGATACTGCTCGATATCTAAAAATATCGTATCGGAATGGTATCGCCGATATCACTAAATATCGTCGATATCCGATTCCGATACCGGAAGTCCCATGTAAGTCTATGGGAACAAAATATTGCAACAAAAAAACCCTTTCTTTCGTTGTAAACACAAAATATACACACATAGAATACATATATATATATATATATACATGTCATTGTGACATATATATATACATATATTTATAGTTTATACACTTCTACATAGTAAAATAGACTCTGATTCAATTGCCGGGTAAAGCCGTGACATACCCCATAGAAGTCGACGGACTCGGTGCCGAGTACCCCCAAAACCTCTGGCTCTGTGCGACTCAACTTGGGCGTCACGAACAGGATTCTGTAGCTCGCTATAAGCGAGTCCTGTGTGCCTGAATTGAACTGGTTTGTGCTTGAAAATTGCTAAAATCATCAGAGAATGTATTTGCCATTTTTCCGCTATATCTGCGTCACAACGAGGCACTGGTGAAGAAGAAGGGCGTGCTCTTCGTGGGTGTACACTCACTCAGTGGCGCGAAAACGATGGCCGACCACTCTAAATTAGAGTTGAGCGATACTTTCCGATATGCTAAAGTATCGGAATCGGAATGGTATCGCCGATATCACTAAAATATCGGCGATACCCGATACCGATACCGGAAGTCCCATGTAAGTCTATGGGAACAAAATATCGCAACTAAAAAAACCCCATTCTTTCCTTGTAAACACTAAATATACACACATAGAATACATATATATATATATACATGTCATTGTGACATATATATATACATATATGTATAGTTTATACACTTCTACATAGTAAAATATCCTTTGATTCAATTGCCGGGTAAAGCCGGCTTCAGTGAAAAGACAGAAGCACCCGACATGAAATGACACTTGGTGTACATAGGGTTAAACATTTCTTTTCATGTCCTTTGCTATCTAATTTGCACAAACAATTAAATCAGACTATGTGTGCAAAATTTCACACCTGTAGGGGTTAATTAAAGGTGTAAATTCGTTGTAAAAAAAAACGGACTTTTTTGCTACGAATTTACACCTTTAATTAACCCCTAGAGGTGTGAAATTTTGCACACATAGTCTGATTTAATTGTTTGTGCAAATTAGATAGCAAAGGACATGAAAAGACATGGTTAACCCTATGTACACCAAGTGTCATTTCATGTCGGGTCACCCGACATGAAATGACACTTGGTGTACATAGGGTTAAACATTTCTTTTCATGTCCTTTGCTATCTAATTTGCACAAACAATTAAATCAGACTATGTGTGCAAAATTTCACACCTCTAGGGGTTAATTAAAGGTGTAAATTCGTTGTAAAAAAAACGGACTTTTTTGCTACGAATTTACACCTTTAATTAACCCCTAGAGGTGTGAAATTTTGCACACATAGTCTGATTTAATTGTTTGTGCAAATTAGATAGCAAAGGACATGAAATGACATGGTTAACCCTATGTACACCAAGTGTCATTTCATGTCGGGTTCTGCATTTTCACAAAAGCCGGCAATTGAATTAGCGGCTATTATACTATGTAGAAGTGTATGAACTACAAATATAAATATATATATATATGTGTCACAAATTCAATGACATGTATATATATATATGAGGTGTAAAATTGCTGAAAAAAAATGCGTGGGCTCCCGCCCTATTTTCGCAACCAGACAGACAAAGCCAGTGAGTGGGGGCAGATAATAATAGCCCAGAGAGGGACCATTATTTTTGCCCCCCCCCCGGCTACTAACATCTGCCCCCAGACACCCCAGGAAAGACAAATCTATAATTAGATTCGCCCTTTCTGGCACTTTGCCCATCTATTCCCATTGCCCTGTAGCGGTGGCGAATGGGTTAATATGGGGTTAAAGCCACCTTGCTATTGAAAGGTGACCTTAAGCCAGGTTAATAATTGAGAGCTGTCAATTAGACAACTATCAATTATTAATCCTATTGCATGAAATAAAAATAAAACACACACACTTTAATTAAAAATCATTTTAATGAAATAAAGACACATGTTTTTGACCATCTTTTATTTTACTGCAAAAACCATTTCCTGTAATAAAAATAAAATAAAAAAGCAAAATTATTCTTACCTATCCCATGCACAGTCAGGTCCCACGGTGTAATCCTTCAGAAAGGGTTAATGTTTACTGCAGGGACCGCAGCTAATGCTGCAGCCTCACAGTAAACCCCAAATGAATGAGTTCCTCTCCTGCCTGACAGGAGAGTAAAGGCTGGGTGTCACATAACGATACACCAGCGATCCCGACAACGATATGCACTTGTCAGGATCGCTGGTGTATCGCTACATGATCGCTGCTGAGCTGCCAAACAGGCAGCTCAGGCAGCGATCTGGGACAGCGACACTGCGGGTAACATCGCTTAAGGGCCCGTCTCACATAGCGATATCGCTACCGAGATCGCTGCTGAGTCACTAGTTTTGTGACGCAGCAGCGAGCTCACCAGCGATATCGCTGTGTGTGACATTCAGCGACGATCAGCCCCCCTGCCGGGTATCGCTGATCGTCGCAGAAATGTCAGGACCTTTTTTTGATCGCTGGTTTCCCTCTGACAGGCACGCATCGCTGCGTGTGACAGGCGGGAAACCAGCGATCAAAGGTCCTGACATTTCAGCGACGATCAGCGATACCCGGCAGGGGGGCTGATCGTCGCTGAATGTCACACACAGCGATATCGCTGGTGAGCTCGCTGCTGCGTCACAAAACTAGTGACTCAGCAGCGATCTCGGTAGCGATATCGCTATGTGAGACGGGCCCTTAAGTGGAAAGCTTAATTGATTGCTTTCCACTTTCACTTCAGGTCAGCCAGGGACACAATCAGTGACGTCAGAGGGAACTGATTAACAAAAATAGGGGTTCCCTTCGAAAAAAAAATGGCGTGGGGTCCCCCCTATTTTTGTTAACCAGCCAGATGAAGCAGACCGCTGAGGCCTGGATTTTCAGGCTGTTAAGGAGCCAAGATCCATGGACCTTGCCAGCCTGATAATACCAGGCCACAGCAGTCTGCATATCTTGGCTGATTAACAAAAATAGGGGATCCCTCGAAAAAAATTGGCGTGGGGTCCCCCCTATTTTTGTTAACCAGCCAGATGAAGCAGACCGCTGAGGCCTGGATTTTCAGGCTGTTAAGGAGCCAAGATCCATGGACCTTGCCAGCCTGATAATACCAGGCCACAGCAGTCTGCATATCTTGGCTGATTAACAAAAATAGGGGATCCCCTCGAAAAAAATTAGCGTGGGGTCCCCCCTATTTTTGTTAACCAGCCAGATGAAGCAGACCGCTGAGGCCTGGTTTTTCAGGCTGGTAAGGATCCAATATCCATGGACCTTGCAAGCCTGATAATACCAGGCCACAGCAGTCTGCTTAGCTTGGCTGGTTAACAAAAATAGGGGATCCCTCGAAAAAAAAACGGTGTGGGGATCCCCCCTATTTTTGTTAACCAGCCAAGTAAAATGCAGACTGCTGCGGCCTGGTATTAAAAGACTGTCAAGGCCCATGGATTTTGGCCCTCAACAGCCTGATAATACCAGGCTACAGCAGCCCCACATTTGGCGCATCAAAAGATGTGCCAATTGTGGCACTTTACCCGGCTCTTCCCACTTGCCCTGTAGCGGTGGCAAGCGGGGTAATAAGGGGTTATTGTCACCGTTGATTGCACGGTGACAATAAGCCCGGTTAATAATGGAGAGGTGTCAATAAGACACCGATCCATTATTAATCCCAAAGTTATTAAATGTGTAAAAAAAAGACAAAGCAAGAAAAAAGTATTTTAATGAAATAAAAGAGACAACACAGTTTTCATTTCTTTTATTATACTCTCATTCCTGCGACGCCATCGATCTCCTGTAAAAAAAGAAAAAAAACAAACCAACAGTATACCACCTGTCCGACGCAGTCCATAACGATAGTCCCACGACG
Organism: Oophaga sylvatica; assembly: GCA_033576555.1. Lineage (NCBI taxonomy): Eukaryota > Metazoa > Chordata > Amphibia > Anura > Dendrobatidae > Oophaga > Oophaga sylvatica. The sequence goes on from JARQOD010000004.1 coordinate 313,441,073, forward strand.
ATCCAGCTCTGCTACATCGCAATGACAGGCAGAGCCTGTCATCGCGACGCAGCACAGCTGATTACCTGCTTCCCCGGCGGTGACGTCATCGGACTGACTGCTTTACGGCCGGGATTACCCAGCAGTCACTGCAGTTATCGCGAGAAAACTGCATGTGACCGCCGGGGAGAAGAGGATGGCGGCCATGAAGCAGTCCAGGACGTGACCGCCGGAGATCTTCTGCCGGGTAAGTGCCGCTGACTCCTGACAGACCCGACAGACGGACACTGACAGTGACAGTGACATCCCGATTCCGGTATCCGATAAGACAAAAATATCGGAACTCGGAATCGGAATTCCGATACAGGTAATATCGGCCGATACCCGATATTTGCAGTATCGGAATGCTCAACACTACTCTAAATGGTACTGCAATGTAAGATCGTGCCCCACAGCTCTTCAGTTCCGCCTCCTCATCCTCCTCAGTGTGCGGAAACTAACACGAAGGTCCCGCCTCCCTACAAAAGAGGGGCCCTCTCCAGATGCTAATGACACATGTGACTTGGCAGAGATGGCTAATGGACACGAGCAGAAGTGTGAAGGGATGGAGCAGTCAGAGCTCTCCCCCACGGAAGCGACCCGATCGCCACGGAACCACCGTTGGGCACCCGGCCTGGAAACCCTCCTACGCTGCAAGAAGCGGAGGATACCCTAAGAGGCCTGGCCCGGCACCGGGAGGAGGTCGCCAGGATGGAAGCCAGCTGGCGTGCCCTAAAACTAAACTTGGAGCGGCGCCAATCCCTCTTACCTGAAGTGTCTGTACCGGAAGGTGAGGCACCCGTTCTAGTAGAGGAGTCCGTGCGGGCATCCCAGCCCTTGCAATGTGATCCGGTTGACGTTGTCGCAGTGGAGGCACCCGTTCCTGCAAAAAAACTCTGCACCGGCAGCACCCCAGATCCCGCTGTCTGCCCCCGTCGTTGAGACAGAAGAAGCGACACCCGTCCTCATGGAGGAGGCCGCGCAGGCACCAGAGGTCTACCTGTCTGTACCGGAGCCCCGACTGTCATCTGTCCCAGAGCCGGCTGCTTCCGCCACAGGTGAGCGCCGCCAGGACTGGGGGGCGCCAGGAGAGCTGCCGCAAACCGGGCATCGTAAGCTGGCATTTGATGGTGGAGACATGGAGCAGCTGGTGGAGGAGAATTACAACCGGCGTCAGGAGGAAGAGTGGAGACGTTGGGAGCGGGAAGCAGAGCGACAAAGGGAGCAGCGAGAATCCCAAAAGCTTCGGCAACGTCACCTGGAGAAGGACTGGGCAGATAAGGACCGGATGAGAAAAGATAAAGGAACCTGTGGGAGCCGCGGCGTAAGGGTGCAGTACGGAACTTTAAGTTAAAAGGTGGTTGGGGCTTCATCCAGGAGCCTGGACTTTATTTAGAAGTCTTTGTGACCCGGCGGGACGTGGAGACTCACCTCCCAGAAGGACACCCGGGGAGGGACCTGTTGCCAGGAGACTTGGTGACTTACACCCGACACTGGGGTTACAATGGATGGTACGCCCTAAATGTTACCAGGTGTGACCCCTACTCCCCAGAGTGTCAGGAACCTGTGAGACCCTCGGAGCCTTCAGCCTCCCACATCCAGGCCTCTGCACAAGTGCCCACCCCACGCCGTAAATCTCCCCAGCCTCCCTCAGTGGTCTCCTCAGCAGCCCCAGCTATGGACATGATAACTATAGCTGGCCCGTACCAGCGCCTGTTAGGCCCCCTGGGGTTCGTTCAGTCCGTGACATAGGGCTCCAGACCCGGAGGGAGATGAAAGAGGTGGCCACACAGACACAGATAGCGGGTCACGACTTGACTGTACAGGCCACACGACGTCATCAGGTCCTGGTGGTCCTTGGTGTCTCGGATGTTTGGCAAGCATCAGAAGAGTACCAGGTGGTACCTGGAACACCCCTGCCAAAGAATTATAAATAACCCGGACAGGGTCCCTGTATGTAAATAGTTAAATTGTTGATGTACCCGGACGGGTGAATGTTCATAAAAAATTTTTTTAATTTAATAAAAAACACAACACAGTTTTCATTACTTTTATTACAGTCTCATCCTGCGACGCCATCGATCTCCTGTAAAAAAAAACAAAAAAAAAAACAGCAGTATACCACCAGTCCGACGCAGTCCATAGTAACGAGTGTCCCACGACGATCCAGCTCTGCTACATCAGAATGACAGGCAGGGCCTGTCATCCCGGCGCAGCACAGCTGATTACCTGCTTCCCGGCGGTGACGTCATCGGACTGGTTTACGGCCGGGATTACCTGCAGTCACTGCAGTTATCGCGAAAAACTGCATGTGACCGCCAGGGAGAAGATAATGGCGGCCATCAAGCAGTCCAGGACGTGACCGCTGGAGATCTTCTGCCAGGTAAGTGCCGCTGACTCCTGACAGACCCGACCGACGGACACTCACAGTGACAGTGACAAATCCGATTCCGGTATCCGATATGACGAAAATATCGGTACTCGGAATCGAAAGCCCGATACAGCTAATATCGGCCGATACCCGATATTTGCAGTATCGTATCGCTCAACACTAATTATCGGAGCGCGTCTTTACTGCTGCAGGTGGTGTACTAACAGACCGTTGCATGTGACTATCCTCCGATAATGTAGAACGGCTTACTTTTCTGAAAATGAACAAGGCATGGATCTCGCCTGAATTTGCCTGTCCTTTTTCCGATTAAATAACTGGTTGGCAACGTTATCCATGTCTCCTGTTATGTTCATCTTTCTACCACCTGAACTCTACTCCCTGGGCTACAACACTGCCAGTTGCTGCTCAGAAGTGTCGTGTCCACAGACCAATACACAAGCTATAGTGTTAGTTGGGTTCAGTAACGCCTGCTGTTCCCCTGCTGTGTGTCTGGCAAAAAATAGTGCTGCTAACTCCAAATTAAAGTTCAAACATCTCATACTAGGCCTCTGCCTACACCCTCCTTGACCCTGGGCTTCAACACCGCCAGTTGCTGCTCAGAAGTGTTGGATGCACAGATCAAAACAATCGCTGATGTGTTTGTGGGGTTCAGTAACGCCTGCTGTTCCCTGCTGTGTGTCCGGCAAAAATTACTGCTACCTAGCTACACATGTTGAAAAAACATGACATGTTAAAGTGGCTAGTGCTACACATAGATATCAGGCTACACCCTTATTTCTAAGCTGTAAACAAGTGAAACGTCACCTTTAAAACCATTAAATGATTAGTCTTGGTAACAAATCTGTAACAAAATAATTGTGACATATTATTGCAGATATCCACATGTCTAACACAAATGCTAACACAAAAGCATACTTATGCTATAGGGTACTGCTGGTGAACCTTGTCACTCCATAACTTTGACAAATCCAACTCACATCATGCCTCAAATGCTGCAATGTTGGAAGTGCATAATGTGGGTTGAACTTTGACAACAGCTGCAGTGCGAAGGTTATCCTTCAGTGTTCTTGGCTTTTAAATAAAAGCATACAAGTAAATATAATAATCCATTGTTGATTAAGGGACGTGATGTACACCTGTAATATTGTGCAAACAATGGATGTAGGACTAGTCCTCTTCAACATTACTTATATTTTTGTCATTTGAAAAAATACATATTTAATTACAAATTTAACAACCCATGTTCACTAGGTGTGAAAGGCCCCTTTGTGTATTTCTATAGTGTTTGCAACCAATGTATTGGATACGGATGGAAGCGCGTCACACTAATAGATTTGAGTTATTTGAAATAGAATGGAGCAGCACCAATTAGAGAAAAATGTCAAGGATGAGGCAGGGACACACGCTCAGCAGACTACAATCAGCAGTGGTTGAAGAACTAACTGTAGCGTGATCTGCACTCAAAAAATATAAACCTCAGACTACTGTGAACACTGCACAGAACTGTTCACTATCTTTGAAAGGCCCCTTTGTGTACTTCTATAGTGTTTGCAACCAATGTATTGTATACGGAAGGAAGCGCGTCACACTAATAGATTTGAGTTATTTGAAATAGAATGGAGCAGCACCAATTAGAGAAAAATGTCAAGGATGAGGCAGTGACACACGCTCAGCAGACTACAATCAGCAGTGGTTGAAGAACTAACTGTAGCGTGATCTGCACTCCCAAAAAAAAAAACCTCAGACTACTGTGAACACTGCACAAACTGTTCAGTATTTGAAAGGCCCCTTTGTGTACTTCTATAGTGTTTGCAACCAATGTATTGTATACGGAGGAAGCGCGTCACACTAATAGATTTGAGTTATTTGAAATAGAATGGAGCAGCACCAATTAGAGAAAAATGTCAAGGATGAGGCAGTGACACACGCTCAGCAGACTACAACCAGCAGTGGTTGAAGAACTAACTGGAGCGTGATCTGCAACTCCAAAAATAAAACTCAGACTACAGTGAACACTGCACACAACTGTTCATAGGGTGAAAGGCCCCTTTGTGTACTTCTATAGTGTTTGCAACCAATGTATTGGATACGGATGGAAGCGCATCACACTAATAGATTTGAGTTATTTGAAATAGAATGGAGCAGCACCAATTAGAGAAAAATGTCAAGGATGAGGCAGGACACAGCTCAGCAGACTACAACCAGCAGTGGTTGAAGAACTAACTGGAGCGTGATCTGCAATCCAAAAATGAAAACCTCAGACTACAGTGAACACTGCACACAACTGTTCACTAGGTGTGAAAGGCCCCTTTGTGTACTTCTATAGTGTTTGTAACCAATGTATTGGATACGGATGGAAGCGCGTCACACTAATAGATTTGAGTTATTTGAAATAGAATGGAGCAGCACCAATTAGAGAAAAATGTCAAGGATGAGGCAGGGACACACAGCTCAGCAGACAACAACCAGCAGTGGTTGAAGAACTAACTGGAGCATGATCTTCACTCCAAAAATAAAACCTCAGACTACAGTGAACACTGCACACAACTGTTCACTAGGTGTGAAATGCCCCTTTGTGTACTTCTATAGTGTTTGAACCAATGTATTGGATACGGATGGAAGCGCGTCACACTAATAGATTTGAGTTATTTGAAATAGAATGGAGCAGCACCAATTAGAGAAAAATGTCAAGGATGAGGCAGGGACACACGCTCAGCAGACTACAACCAGCAGTGGTTGAAGAACTAACTGGAGCTGATCTGCAATCCAAAAATAAAACCTCAGACTACTGTGAACACTGCACACAACTGTTCACTAGGTGTGAAAGTCCCCTTTGTGTACTTTTATAGTGTTTGCAACCAATGTATTGGATACGGATGGAAGCGCGTCACACTAATAGATTTGAGTTATTTGAAATAGAATGGAGCAGCACAATTAGAGAAAAATGTCAAGGATGAGGCAGGGACACACGCTCAGCAGACTACAACCAGCAGTGGTTGAAGAACTAACTGGAGCGTGATCTGCAATCCAAAATGAAAACCTCAGACTACAGTGAACACTGCACACAACTGTTCACTAGGTGTGAAAGGCCCTTTGTGTACTTCTATAGTGTTTGCAACCAATGTATTGGATACGGATGGAAGCGCGTCACACTAATAGATTTGAGTTATTTGAAATAGAATGGAGCAGCACCAATTAGAGAAAAATGTCAAGGATGGGCAGGGACACACGCTCAGCAGACTACAACCAGCAGTGGTTGAAGAACTAACTGGAGCGTGATCTGCAATCCAAAAATTAAAACCTCAGACTACAGTGAACACTGCACACAACTGTTCACTAGCTGTGAAAGGCCCCTTTGTGTACTTCTATAGTGTTTGCAACCAATGTATTGGATACGGATGGAAGCACGTCACACTAATAGATCACTGTTAATTTCAATTGGATGGAGCAGCACCAATTCCACCAAATAAAAAAAAAAAGAGTCATTGAGTGACAGTGCAGATGACTACAAACAGCGTTGGATGCAGAGCAAACTGCAGCGTCACCTGCACTCACACACACACACACCTTGCACAGAGCTGTGAAAACAACACTGCAAGGAAAAAGGATGATTTACACAGCGGTTTCTCAAATAGCCTGCCTACAGAACAATTCACAAAAACGCTATCTGTAACTGTCCCTCAGAGTCAGCAGAGCAGCGTTCTGTCCCTAACTGAATTCACAGCACAGTGACGCTAAAATGGCGGCGGCGCCTTTTATAGTGCATTCTGACATCATTTCAGCATCCAATCACATCCATGCCATTAGTTAACATGACCGCAGCATTACAGGATGTGCCCACACTTCGTAGGATTCCTCATTGGCTGACTAAAATCACAGTGCCTCTCAAAGAATTATGGGAACTTCCGATTCCGGTATACGATATAGGAAAAATATCGGAACTAAGTATCGGAATTCCGATACAGCGAATATCGGCCGATACCCGATACTTGTGTCATGGAAATTATATGTATTCCATATATTCAAAGTATATTCACATATATATGTATTCACAGTTCACAGTTAGATAGATCTCACTTGCTGAAAATCCTGTGCTCATGCCAGCTATAATCAGTCATTTTAAACGAATCTGGCCTTCATAAGGCCTTCATAAGGAACAAGTACATGGAGTCTTATTAGATATCTGTTGTTTACCTTATAGTCGAGCAAGACAACTAGGTCAAAAGAATATAAAACAATAATTCTGCAACTTCAGCTCTTTTATCATGATTATCATAATTATCATATTTACACTAGAACAGCCAATAATCTAGCAGCTTTTAATTGTATGTTAATTGACTAACCAGCCCCTTTTTGTAAACGTATAAAACCTTGAATGAATAATAAATGTATGTCTTGACGAACTGCTATACTGACACCTCCGTTGTGGACAGTTTTCATTTCGTTCTGAGCGCTCAAAAAGACATTAAATAGAGATTTGGACATGGCAAGCAGCAAACACTGAAGGATATATTTATCCTAATTAAATTTCCATAACAGTTGGCGCCTGCACGCGGGGCATTGGACGAAATGCACGAGGACCGGCCGACCGGAGAGACGGGGGTGTTGGCCTGGCCTTGGCACACGGGACGGAGACTGCAGCTCCATAAGTAAGGTAAGAAAACTGTCATCTTACCTGAATGTTCCCTGTGCCTAGTCCTAGCCTACACTTCCAGCCGGTCGGACGTGGTCATCACCGCATTCCCAGGTTGTGTAAAAAGTCCATACCCTTATCCAAAAGTCCTGGGATATAAGCCGAGTTGTTTGCTGCTGTGCTGTATATGTTTCATGTTTTATGTGAACCGGGAGAAAGTTGGAACGGTGACTGTGTTTTTGCTTGCTGATTTCTGGGGGCTGTATAGCAAAAGACAAATTGCTGGAAAAGTTCTCACAATAATCGTCCACGCACCGGGAGGCCATCCAAGTCAAATCAGACGTGGATAGTGAGAATTTTGATTAAGGCTATTGCAGATTACTGTGACCGGCGCACCCGGCCAGGGCGTACGGTACAGAGAGCGATAGACCTTGAGCCTCATCGCGCTCAGTGAAATTGGTGAGTTATCAGTTACCAGAGCAGTTTGAATGTGTCACTGGGGGCTGTATAGCAAAAGACAAATTGCTGGAAAAGTTCTCACAATAATCGTCCACGCACCGGGAGGCCATCCCAGTCAAATCAGACATGGAAATATATATGTATTACATATATTCAAAGTATATTCACATATATATGTATTCACAGTTCACAGTTAGATAGATCTCACTTGCTGAAAATCCTGTGCTCATGCCAGCTATAATCAGTCATTTTAAAGAATCTGGCCTTCATAAGGCCTTCATAAGGAACAAGTACATGGAGTCTTATTAGATATCTGTTGTTTACCTTATAGTCGAGCAAGACAACTAGGTCAAAAGAATATAAAACAATAATTCTGCAACTTCAGCTCTTTTATCATGATTATCATAATTATCATATTTACACTAGAACAGCCAATAATCTAGCAGCTTTTAATTGTATGTTAATTGACTAACCAGCCCCTTTTTGTAAACGTATAAAACCTTGAATGAATAATAAATGTATGTCTTGACGAACTGCTATACTGACACCTCCGTTGTGGACAGTTTTCATTTCGTTCTGAGCGCTCAAAAAGACATTAAATAGAGATTTGGACATGGCAAGCAGCAAACACTGAAGGATATATTTATCCTAATTAAATTTCCATAACAGTTGGCGCCTGCACGCGGGGCATTGGACGAAATGCACGAGGACCCGGCCGACCGGAGAGACGGGGGTGTTGGCCCTGGCCTTGGCACACGGGACGGAGACTGCAGCTCCATAAGTAAGGTAAGAAAACTCTGTCATCTTACCTGAATGTTCCCTGTGCCTAGTCCTAGCCTACACTTCCAGCCGGTCGGACGTGGTCATCACCGCATTCCCAGGTTGTGTAAAAAGTCCATACCCTTATCCAAAAGTCCTGGGATATAAGCCGAGTTGTTTGCTGCTGTGCTGTATATGTTTCATGTTTTATGTGAACCGGGAGAAAGTTGGAACGGTGACTGTGTTTTTGCTTGCTGATTTCTGGGGGCTGTATAGCAAAAGACAAATTGCTGGAAAAGTTCTCACAATAATCGTCCACGCACCGGGAGGCCATCCCAGTCAAATCAGACGTGGATAGTGAGAATTTTGATTAAGGCTATTGCAGATTACTGTGACCGGCACACCGGCCAGGGCGTACGGTACAGAGAGCGATAGACCTTGAGCCTCATCGCGCTCAGTGCAATTGGTGAGTTATCAGTTACCAGAGCAGCTTGTATGTGTCACAGATCATCAAAAGAGGGATTCGTATTCTCCCGGGTGTCTGTCTCATTGTACGTGTCAACTGTCTGTATCAGGTACTGTCGCTTTAAATCACATCTCCGTGCGCTCTGTCAGTATCTCATTCACTGCTGGCTGTAGCAGCGAGAAAACCCCTTTGACCCCCCTCCTCTGCTAATCACGTGGTTACATCTGTTTCCTGGTTTTGATCTTTTTTAAGCTAGATTTTTTTGGCTACAGGTTTTAACGTGAAAATTCTCAGGCATTCAGACTGAACTATATTCATTTTTTGCTATTCTGAGGAATAATAATTTTTTTTTTTTTTTTGATACGTGATTTCAGTGTCTGGAGAGACAGCAAGCAGAGATATAAGGGAGGGGGGAAGAGCTGGCAGCAGCTAGCTGACATTCCAGAGGGCGGTGGGAAAAAAGCCTACGCTACCAGACAAAATTTTAAAGTACTTTTCTTTTTGTTTTTTATCATTTTACAATCAGTTTTTTCCACCTCTTTTCTGTTTTTTTTTTAATTAGCTGTTTTAGTAACAAGGGTTGTTTTTCAGAGTTTTATGATTAATACGTTTTTTTTCTTTTCTCCCCTTTTTGGTGAATTTATTTTTTTCTTTTTCTAGAGTTTTTTACTAAATCTAACTTTTGTTTTTAAAGTTTTTCTTTTAAGTACATTTTTAAGTAATTTTGGAGAGTTTTTTTTCTAATCAATTTATTTTAGAGTTTTATTCTCCAACCATTTTTTTTTTATTTTTTTATTTCTTTCTCCTTTACTAACCTGCTTTAGACCAAGGTCACTCCATAGATAAGGAAAATTACAGGCTGAGGGAGAGTGCACACACAAACTGCGCAGCGGTTTGACTAGCCCCTCCCGTCGGGCATTCAGTGGGGACGCACAAGAATCAGAGTGCAGCAGTTTTCAGATTTTTAAATCACCTTTGTTGAATATGTTTTTGGAATAGACACAGTACGTGAGAATCGAAGGACTAGGCATGTGAATAGAAGGTCAGAGTACGTGAGAAGCAAATAGACAGGCAGCCTTTACGCTGCATAATGAAATGTTTTTTTTTCTTGTTTTTGGTTATTTGAAAGGTAACGGGAAAGTTTGTTAATAGATTACCATCTGCTATAAAAGAGGAGTGGTGCATCGTGTAGAAGGTACAGCAAGTTAATTTGAACGGACCAGGAAGTGATTTTTTATGTGAATAAGTTTGAAAAGGTGTTAAATCGTCTGTGAGAAAAAGATCACTGACATGTCACAAGAGCAGAATTCAGAGTCACACACATCACATGTCCATCATGTGGAGACACGGGACAGGTGTAGGCTGCTCTCATTGAGTAAGGAGCCTTGTACAGGGAAAAACGCTCCCCGCCTCTCTCCACAGGGAGAAGGCATTTTTGTTTCAACCATCCCCTCTCAAGAGTCACAGGGGGGACACCCTCTCCTATTTCTTCTCTCAGTCCCTTTCTCCTTCTTCTTCAGACTTTTCTCCTCTTTCCTCGCTGCCATACCTCTCATTCCTTCTTTCCCCTCCCTCACATCTCTGACACATCCATTTTCTTCATCTTCCTCTTCTTCTATCTCTTCCTCTCCAACTCTCAAATCTTCTTCTTCATCTTCTTCTACTTCTCCCCCTCCATCTTTCTCCTCTCTCTCTCCTCCATCTTTCTCTCTTTTCCCCCTTTCACTCTTCTCTCCCTCCCCTCTTTTCCTTTTCCTCCCTTTCTCCTCCCACACCACACCCACCTGCTCATGTTTGCTCTTCTCCTTCCTCCTCCTCTCAGGCACACTCCACCTCTTCTTCACTCTCCCCTCCATCTCTCTCCCCTCCTCTTTCTCTCTCTCCTCCCTCACACCTCCCTTCTCTTCCTCTTTTTTATACTTCGTTATCAACTGGGTCAACGCCCAATCCAAGCAATGTGGTGTCCCTGTATTCAGTGTCTCCAGCACAGGGCACCCTGTCTATCCCAAGCACAGTACAAACATTGCCAGTCATTATATCAGGAGAAGAAAGTGCAAATCTCCCTACCCAAAACGCTACATGTAGCCGCCAGACACAACAGCCCACAGCTAGGGCTTCACAGGGGGGTGGTATAGCTACAGGGCTGGAAGCATGGAACCATGACACTGATCCACCGCAGCCTCAGCAAGGAAGTGGGAAATCCCCATGCAGCAAGACAACTTTAAAGCCCAAATCTCACCCAGTGTATACACCAAGTACACCATGTCACTTCTTATCTGATGAAGATGAAGATGCAATGTCACACATGCTGCCCAATACTAGGGAAGAAAACACACAAGCACCAATAGAGCAGGGACAGGTAGAGGCACCATCCTATGAGCCCTTCATCCCAAGCCAGGTGATCAGTATGCTGCCAGACCCAGGGATACACCCCATGCTATTTTGCCAAAAAATGCAGCAGATCCAGCAAACGTATACAGCAGCCTGGATTGATCTCTGGACCGAAATGGAAATAAAAGCAGGTGATGCATTCTGGTCAATTATGAGAGAACACTTCAAGCTTCCAGCAGAGTTAGATGCGTATGCTTGGGAGACAGGACCAAAGCTAATTGAACAACTCAGAGAATGGGCCAAAAGCAGACTGACAGGACAAACTCTCAGCCTACATGTTACGAGTCAAGACAAGACAGAGTCTGTGGAGAAGTTCCATGACAGAGTAATGCAAGTGTTTCAAGATTTGGGCCTCATTACCCATGATCAGACACACAGACGGATGTTGGCACAGGCTTTTGTGCATGGACTGAGAGAACCAATCAGGAAACCACTGGTAGCAGTCAGGCCTGAGTACACGTCAATAGCAATGGATACCCTGCTCACAGTAGCAAAAAGGATTGAGTCCCGCTGGGACAGAAGGGATGTCAAGTGTTACAACTGTGGCGAGTTTGGTCATTTCCGGAACCGGTGCAGAACACTGACTTCACCCAGAAAAAGAAGAAACACAGAAAGCAGTGAAGAACCCCGTCCATAGGACAAGAGCACACCAAGTCCACAGGGAACCCCACCAGTGGGATCAATATCCTGAGAATGGATGGCGTAGTCAGATCTTTTCTTGTGGAACTCCGCAACCTCACCTATCTATCAGAATCTTCTGCTTCCTGCATGGGAATTGATGGTCAAGTCAGATATTTCCAGATTATGAAGCCCCTGAGCGTGTGGACTCAGCCAGAACACTCCATCATGTCCCAGTTTGTTGTGTCAAAAACCTGCACCCTCAACCTATTGGGCGTGGACTTACTGCAGAAGCTGAAAGCGACCAGAGTGTTCCAGGAAGATGGGACCATGACACTTTCTTCACCCCTGACCCAAGAAGAAACAGGAACCTCAAACAACCACACTGCAGACCTATCACAGGAGGTGCTGGACATAGTACCAGAAAAGCCACTCCATCACCCAGAGTCAAGATGTCTCTGACCAACTGAAGGTCTAAGTGAACTCGCCTAAGAAGAAGGCCTGAGAACTTTGACATTGGCCAGGATATTCAACTCAAGAAGGACCCTACTCGCTTCATGGAATGGCAACACCTCATCCAGCTCCAACGCCAGAGGTTCATCTTTTGCAAGCACCAGGAGGTGCCCCTGCAATCAACCAGTTCACCCAGGCCCTAGACCGGCAAAAGGCCACTCAGCTCTAAAAACTTGTGCACAAATACTGACCTGAGACCGAGCTGGAGAAAAAGAAACTACTGATGGCCCGTGCTGAGAAAAAAAAAAAAAAAACAACCGTTTAAGGAGACGTTCCAACAAGAAGACCCCTTGTGACCAGAGCAGGTGCTAACACAGTGACTGTCTTGGTGGAGAACAAGAAAGCCAGCTGGTCGTCATCTCTCATGATGTGGATCCTAGTAGACGGCTTGTTTTCCCGCCAGCTCTGCACCAGCAGATGGGAGTCCCCTGCCGCATACTGAAGGACAAGGCCAAACTGGGCTACCTCGCCCATCGGAATCAATCCCAGCTTTCCACAGTGAAGAAAAAGACTGTAAACCCCACTGAGTTCAGAATGGTGCAAGGCCTGGAGGCCGCGAAAGAGGCTACGGTATTTGAAACCCCAACAGTGCTGAACCATCACACTCTGCTCTCAAACTCCCAGTCACCGCAACGGTATTCACGGTGATCAACCTGGCCAGTACCTTCTTCAGTGTTTCCCCTCCACCTGGAGGCCTGCTTTCACGCACCAGTGCAGTGCATATGGACAATGTTGCCTCAAGGTGCTCAAAACAAGCCCTTCAAGTTTCACCAAGACAATGTCCTCGATCCTCGTCAACTGGATTGCAGAATATGCAAGAGTCACTCTTCTACAACACGTGGATGACCTTCTCTTTTGTGTGGTTGACATCGACATCTGCACAGTCTATTCCTTGTCTCTCCTACTCTACCTGGAAGAACAGCAACGTAAGGTCTGGAAGAACAAAGTCCAGTGATGCCAGAAGCAAGTTGCATCCCTGGGACACTGTATTGCCCACCAGACGAAACACATGTCAAAAGACTGGAAGACCGCTGTGGAGAAGATGGCTCCCCCAACAACTCCAAGAATGCTGCAGGCTTTCCCTGGTCTAGTGTCGTATTGCAGAACCTGGATCCCTGATGCCTCAGTCCTAATGCAGCCTCTGTACGCTTGCATCAACGCAACCCCGCTCCTTCTATCAGACGCAGCCTTCAACCCATTCAGGAGATTGGAAGAACTCCACAGTCTCAGCGCTAATACCAGGCCTACCTGACTATGAAAAGTCTTTCGTCTACCTGATGGAAGAAAGAAGGTCATGCTACTGGAGTCCTGGCACGGATTCACGGGGGAAAACGGAGACTTTTAGGCTGCCTCTCAGCCCACTTGGATCCAGTTGCAAGAAGAGCACCCTCCTGCCTGATGGCAGTATCTGCAGCACACACCCTCCTGGACAAGGTTGCTGACATCACTCTTGGACAGCCACTGGAAACTCTCACTCCACATGACATCTTGGCAATCTTCAATCAAGCTCAACCAACAGTAATCTCCCCACCGCCAGGCATCTTTGTGGCGCCTCTATTGCCTTTGTCTCATAATGTCACCGTCTCCAGACCTACAGTCCTCAGCCCGGCCACTCTACTCCCACTCCCAAGGGGGGATACTTGGACGGCTCCAGATTTGCAGATGATGAAGAAGTTTCAACACAGGAAGTGCAGTGACCAGCAATCAAGAAATCCTGTGGTCCAGAAGTCTGTCACCTAGCCTGTCAGCCCAGGAAGCAGAACTGATAGCGTTGACGAAGGCCTGCCAGATGGCAGAAGGCAAGACTGCAAACATCTACACGGACTACAGGTACTCGCATGGCATAGCACACGACTTTAGACCCATCTGGGCTACAAGGGACTTCATCACAGCAAACGGGACAACCGTGAAGCATCATGGAGCCTTCAGGGACCTACTGGGTATACTCCAACTTCCAAATGGTGGCAATTTGAAAAATCAAAGTGCATGGAAAACTGAGAACAGAAGAGGCGTGAGGCAATAACATGGCGGACATGGCAGCCAAAGAAGCGGCCAAAGGAAGACAGCATGGAGAAGTGGGTGAGGTCGTAGAGACGGACGGCTACTACATGACGACTGAAGACAAGAAACCTGACAAAAAGACGTCCTGGGATCTGCTCAAGAAGTTGCAAGACCAAGCTCCAAAAGGAGAAGAAGAGCTGAATGGGAAAAAAAACAACATGTGAAGAAGGAAGGCTATCAATAATAGACTTCAAACTCTGCCTACCACAAAGTATGCACCCTATGGTGGTCCAATGGGCACATGGACCCACATATCAAAGACACAGATGAATGATCTGATTGGTGCTTACTGGTTCGCTTCAGGGATCTCCACCCTAACAGCCAAATTCACCAGCAGCTGTCTGACCTGCGGCAAATGCAAGCCTGGACGTATGGAAGAAAGTCCCCTCACCTCATCTGGAAAGACCACTCTACCAGCTTCAAAGGATCCAGATAGACCACATCCAGATATCGCCAAGTGAAGGATTCAAATACGCCATTGTGGTCAAAAGAAGTATTTTCAAGATGAACAGAAGCCTTCCAAGTCAGCAAAGACTACTGCAACGAAGCTACTTTCGGAAAATAGTGTGCAGATACGGGGCTCCAGAAATGATAGAAAGTGATCAGGGACCCGCATTCACAGCAAATCTGACACACGAGACCCGATTAGCAGTAGGGTCAGACCTAGGCCTACACACTCCTTACCACCCCCAGAGCAGCAGGAAGGTAGAAAACTGAACGAAACACTTAAGAATAGAATGCTGAAAAATTGCCCAAGAGACACGCAAACCATGGCATGACACACTCCTAATTGCACTGTTTAGCGTAAGGCACACTCCCAGAGACCCAGAAAAGCTGTTTTGTGCCTGCATCTTCTGCTAACAGATAAGACATTTTCTTCTTTTAGTTTTTTGGTGCTTGCAGTTCAGTTCAGCCACTGTTGTTTGTTCATTTGCCTTTTCCAGTTTTTTCAGTGGTTGCTGTTTAGTTTTTGTTACACCAGAGAACTAATTTAGGTGGTAGAGGTCATGTGATCTCAGGTGTTTTTGTAATTAGTAGAGTTGGTACTTTTCAGGTTTTTTTTTAGGGTTGCAGTAAGTGCCTTTCCTATCCTTTTCTATTTAGGAAGATTGGGCCCCAGCGTTTGCTCATTCTATTTTCTGTCTGTGTCCGTGGTTTTTTCTTGTCTAACCGCCATTACATGTTTGGGGGCTTTCTATGTTCTTTGGGGATCTGCTCCGGGGCAGATAGCTTTCCTTTTTCTATCTTTAGGTGTAGTTAGCTTCTCAGGCTGTGACGAGGCGTCTAGGACCAACGTAGGAACGCTCCACGGCTGCCTTTAGTTGTGGTGGTTAGTCCGGGTACTGCAATCCCATAGATTTCAACCTCTCTGGTGTATTGCCTTTTTTTGCCTGCTCTCCTCAGCTACCAAATCATAACACTTATGTAATTGAATTGGTCAAAAACTAATGTCCATTCTCGAGTTTTTCTCTTCACTGCCAGATTTGATGATCCTGTCCAAGAGCCCCAGATGACACCAACCTCTGTGTAACTAGAGGGAAAGCCTGTTTGGATCCACGTATCGCATTGCAAGGAAGCTCCCGTACCAGGAGAGACAACTAAGCCATGAAGGATGTCGTGGATGCTCTGACTGACCAGACAGATGACCTACTTGATGAGTTCAAGGCCAGAGACCAAGTTAAAGCAGGATTTGAGTCACTATTGCCCCTAGTAACTATAAACAAAAATGTTGATTGGATAAATTACATCTATTATAACCAGCAGAGATTTGTTAACTTCACCATAGATGCTGTAAAAGGTTTGGCAGCACAGTTAGGCCCCACTTCCATTATGGCATTCCAGAATAGAATGGCTTTGGATATGATTCTAGCTAAGAAAGGAGGTGTTTGCAAAATGATCAAAGACACCTGTTGCACCTACATCCCAGACAACACTGGCCCAAATGGTAAAGTCACAATGGCAATACAGAAACTTACTGAGTTATCAGAAGAACTGAAACAGAACTCAGGTGTCACTGACCCATGGGATCGATACTTTGGGTGGATGAGTGGGTGGCAGAAAATGTTGGCACAGGTTGGGACAGCCATTATGGGGGTTCTCATTTTTGCATTAATTACTGGTTGCTGTGTAATTCCTTGTATCCGCAGGATAATGGAAAAAACTGTTCAAGAGACAACCAATTTGATGCAACTCACCATCTTGGACCTCGCACCAGTCCGGATGGAACTGCCTGGCTTGACCAGATCTCCGAACTACCTCCAGACTGAGAATACACATCCTTGATGAAACATCCTATCAACTATGAGATTATGATTGCAAACACATAAACCCCCGACAGGGACAGTCCTCCTGACCGCCCATTTGAGAAAAGTCTGTATTCGGTGGGGGAGGCATGTACTAGGGGTGTCTCAACTCGCCGGCAGCACAAAAGAGTTGCAGCGCTTTGGGCCAGGAGCAGGTTTTTAGGGCAAGTGGTATCTAAGGGGGGACTGTCATGGAAATATATATGTATTCCATATATTCAAAGTATATTCACATATATATGTATTCACAGTTCACAGTTAGATAGATCTCACTTGCTAAAAATCCTGTGCTCATGCCAGCTATAATCAGTCATTTTAAACGAATCTGGCCTTCATAAGGAACAAGTACATGGAGTCTTATTAGATGTCTGTTGTTTACCTTATAGTCATGCAAGACAACTAGGTCAAAAGAATATAAAACAATAATTCTGCAACTTCAGCTCTTTTATCATGATTATCATAATTATCATATTTACACTAGAACAGCCAATAATCTAGCAGCTTTTAATTGTATGTTAATTGACTAACCAGCCCCTTTTTGTAAACGTATAAAACCTTGAATGAATAATAAATGTATGTCTTGAATAACTGCTATACTGACACCTCCGTTGTGGACAGTTTTCATTTCGTTCTGAGCGCTCAAAAAGACATTAAATAGAGATTTGGACATGGCAAGCAGCAAACACTGAAGGATATATTTATCCTAATTAAATTTCCATAACACTTGCGGTATTGGAATGCTCAACACTAGTCATGTGTCTGAAAATAGTACCAATAAAAATGTCAACTCGTCCCTCAAAATACAAGCCATCACATGATTCTGTGGTCGAAATATGGAAAAATTATAGCTCTCAAAATATGCAGATGTATTTTGCAATGAAAAGCATCTTTTAGTGTGTGACAGCAGCCAAACATAAAAAAGATATAAATCTGGTATCACTGTAGTCGCATCAACCAGAAAAATAAAGTCGCCTAATCACTTATACCCCATGAGGAATGGCATAAAAAATAAATAAAACCAATTCTTCACCTGATGTTGATTTTTTCATTCTGCCTCCCAAAGATCGCAGTAAAGCTCGGCGCACATTTATCCAGTGTTCTGCACTGAGCAATTACACCAGGGTTTCCATTTAAATCTCTGAAAAACGTGATTCAGACAGAACCCCTGGTGGAAGATTTCTTATAATGAGGCAGATGGAGGCACTGTGGTCACCATAGGACCTGTGATCCAGCAGTGTCCGTCTTTTTAGGTTTGCATAAAAGTTTTGTGCACTTCTGAAAAGGACAATGCTGAACAGAGGCCAAATGGAGTAGTGAGTAACTTTGCTGCCTCATTACAGTGAAGGGATCCCTCGGTGGTTTCATCTGAATCACGTCACTCAGAAATTTAGATCAAAACCCCAATGTAAGTGCTCAACCTATTACGCAAGATAAATGTGTTCCTAAACGTTATGTAAAAGGCTCCCAATAAAAGCTTCAACTCAATCCACAAAAAAGCAAGCCAAGACTCAGGTTTGTCATCTGTTAATGGAAATATAGGGGATTCCATATTAATGGTGGTACAATGGCTCTGTAAAAGTTAAATGGCTCCTCGCCCCTCAAAGAAATTCAGAAAATTCTGCTCTCCAAAATCCAAATGCCCCCTTCTCTTCTGAGTCCCACAGTGTGCCTAAACCACATACAGCGCCCACATGTTTGGCATTTCTGAAGCAATGAGAGTCCACCTAACTTACAGATGCATGTCTCCAGAAACAGGAGCTGGGCATAATGTAGTGGTGACTGCAACATACTGGTTACCACAATGTACTGGTCATTACACTGTACTGGTCACTACAATGGCAGATTGCAATTTTCCCTGGGCAACATTCATTGCTGCTTGTTTCTGGAAATCACCCATAGAGTCAAAATCATCACTACATCTGTAAATAAATTCTCAAAGGGGTATAATTTCCCTGCTCTTTATGTGGAGTCCACAAACTATTCAAGGAAAATCTGCGCTCCCGAAGGCAAATAGTACTCCATTTTCTCGAGTCTCTCCATATAGCTAAGCAATACTGTACAGCCACATATGGGGGTTTTGCTTTTCAGCAACTCAGGGCACTGCTTGATGGTCATGGCACCCGCAAACCACAACAGTAAAATCTGCACTATAGTATGGCGCTTCTTCCCTTCTGAGCTTTACACTGTGCCTGAAAAATATTTCCCTATTACATGTAGGGTAGAATAGTTTGCAAAATAAGTTCACATATGGGGGGTTTTGTTGTTCTGGCACCTCATGGGCTTTGCCTATGTGACATGGCACCTTCAAACCATTCCAGCAAAATCTGAACTCCAATATGGTGCCTCTTCCCTTCTGATCTTTGCACTGTGCTTCAAAAGTAGTATTTCCTCACATATGAGATACTGGATGCTCAGGAGAAATTGCACAATAAATTATATGGTGCAATGTCTCTTTTTACCATTGTGAAAAAATTGGGACTAAAATAACATTTTAATGGGGAAATGTGATTTTTTTTTATTTTCAACGTTATAAACTTCTGTGAGGCATCTATTTGTTCAATGTTCTCATCACACATCTAGATCAGTTCCCTGAGGGGTCTAGTTTCCAAAATGGTGTCACTTGTGGGGGATCTTCATTGTTTAGGCACAACAGAGACTCTTCAAACTTGACATGGCGTCCGCTAATTGTTCTAGCAAATTTTGCATTTAAAAAGTTAACTGGCTCTCCTTCCCTTCCAAGCCCAAACAGTGGTTTTCTTTCACATATGGTTTATCAGCATGCTCAGGAGTAGAGTTGAGCGACTTTGGTCGGATCGGGTTTCGGACCACCCGACCGAAACAAAATTTGAGTCGGACGAAACTGGTCCGACTAGGGCAAAAAAATTCGGATGACATTCATCCACTCAATGCCGACTTTTATTCCCCATTGACTTGCATTGGGGTTGGGTTTCGGACGAAACTCTGACTTTTTTTACCCTAGTAGGACCATTTTCGTCCGACTCAAATTTTGTTTCGGTCAGGAGGTCCGAAACACGATCCGACCAAAGTCGCTCAACTCTACTCAGGAGAAATTGCACAACAAATTTTCAGATCCATTTTTCCTGTTACTCTTGTGAAAATAAAAAAAAATTGGTCTAAAATAATTTTTTTGTGAAAATAATTCTAATGTTCATTTTTTTTTACACATTCCAAAATTCCAGTGAACCACCTGAAAAGGTAATAAACTTTTTGAATGTGGCTTTGAGCACCTTGAGAGGTGTAGTAAAGTTTTTATAATGGTATCACTTTTAGTTATTTTCTATCATATCGCAAACTATCATGGATTGCAACGTTGAATGAGTCTTTAGGTATTACTAGGGTGTTTTAATTAACTTACTTGTATGTGTCTGCTATTTATTTATTACTTAAAAAATATACAGTTTGCAAAAATATGCTTAAGTTCCATTGAAGAAAAAAAATGAATTATAAATGAGCCAACTGTTTTGCCTTATTTGAGATTTGCAGCTGAATGACTCATTGAATTATGCTATTCTCAACATTATATTACTAGCAAATCAGAAAAGGATTTTCATGGCATATGACAAAGAAGCATTATATCAGTTACTGCAATATGATTCTGTCCCAAAAACCCATTTTCCTGCCATTTTCCAGTACAGCAGAAAACCCTATATGATTGTCCTGCAGAAATTTGCAGTATTACACCTGGATGAACAAACCATTTTGCCACTTTCAAGATCTGCAGATAAAAGGCACAATGAATTGTAATAAACATCAGCAGAAATTTCTTTCATGGCGTGTGATGCATGATGCAAAACCAATGTATATGACACTTACATTGTTTTTTTCCAAAGATTGCAATTGCCATTTTTATTTACCCTCACATATTTATACCTATCTCTTACTATTTTGTCATTCTGATAAATAACCATAACCTGGATAAACAACTATAACCGCTGCCCAGTAAATAAATGCAAACAGTGCAAGAGCAAATAAATAAGGGTTAATGGGATTGTCAACTACTAGGACAACCCCTTCTCAATCTGAATGTTTGCCCCTGTTAAAATAAAAACACTATATGCTCACCTCCCGTGCAGACGCCATTCCAGCATCTTCACATTCTGGGGCTCATGTGAGGTGGTTACGTCACGTGATCCCTGTGTCCAATCAGTACTGGCGTCATTGTCCCCCCTTTGGATGGATAAGTAATCAACAGGAGGTGAGAGGCCAACCGCAGCTCTCAAATCCTTTTCATTACTTTAACGACTAAAGGTGGGCACAGTGATACCAGCACTGATAGGGCACAGGGCCCTCGTGACTTCAAGTGCCCACCTCACGTGAGTACCATGAACGTGAGTGCCGATTAATCTGGAACGGAGCAAGGCACAGGAGATGAGTATAAATGATTTAAATGATTTTATTTTAACAGGTGCAAACATTCAAATTGAGCTGGGGGAGTCATAGCAGTAAACAATCCCTTTAGCTATACTAAATCATTGAGAGAGAAAGAGTAGGACACTAAAAGGACATGCTGACCATATGCATTTATTTGTTGCCAGCAAACAAGCAAATGTTTTTTTCAGAGACTTCAAGCCTTTCAACAAGTGTAGCATTTATTAATTTAAAAGTGAAATGACCTTGTCCTTCTAAATACAAAATCCACATACTGGAGTCAAGTCATGCTACCCCTATACCCTGTCACCACAGTGACATTTGTCACAACTTTCCTACGTTACAGTACCTGTATTCAGTTCTGCAGTATGACATTACTTAAGTATACATCTATACAGAATGGAGCTATTTGTGCTGAAGAGGGAAATACATAATCTGAAACTCAACATTCTGAAAACATTTTTCATGATGGCACTTATTCTAAGTAAAGCACTGTTTATTCTTTTGAATAAGTAGCAAGTTACATGAAATGCTGACATTGCATTATATTATCTGATTTTTCAAACTGCAAGCTCAGACTCAAATTGTATTTGATTTGTATGAAGACAAAATCTAAAACTGTTCATGAAATTTTATAGTATTAGATGAATGTTATAAAGCCATGTTCAGAAAACACCTTTCCTCTCAGATCTCAGACCATCAAAAGAAGTTTCTTCATTTCTTTCCATACGTTTAATATCTACCATATTTGGCATTACATCCATTCTAAACAGAATTTCTCCCTTGCTCTGATCATCAAACCTTTTTACGCTAGTGTATAGCCAGTTCAGGTGCCTTTTAGAGAGCTGCAACATCCAATTACTTGATAAATATGAATGTTGGAACTACATTAGGGATGAGCGGGTAGTGAAATACTCGGACTAGCTGTACTTGTTAGGAGTAGCTCCTAATACTCGGGTATTCATAACGAGTAGCGAGTTCTATGTAAGTCAATGGGAAATGCGAGTAATGGGTAGAGAATGTGTGTGGGCGGAGAATGTGTGTGGGAGGAGACTATGGGCATTGTCCGATGGGACTACTTGTCCCATCCGGCTATGCCTGCTGCAGTGAAAGCATTAGCGGATGATGGGAAAGTAGTATTCCCATCATCCGGCTAATGTGGTGAATGTAAAAAAAAAAGACATACAGAACATGCAACATATAACATACAGTACATACACATAACATACAACACATAACATAGAGTACATACTCACTGCACACACCTAATTCCCCGAAGTCCTCGTCTTCCCCGCAGAGCCAGGCACAGGCCGCCACAGCCTGGCACAGGCCAGGCAGAGCCCGAGCAGGCAGAGCCCACAAAGCCTGGCAGAGCCTGAGCAGGCAGAGCCCACAGAGCCTGGCAGAGCCCGAGCAGGCAGAGCCGGCATAGGCCACACACACACACACACACACAGCCTCACAGACCCCCGCACACATTCTCCACACACGTAGTCATAGCCTATGACTCATAGGCTATGACTATGACGCTGCGCGGCCAGCCAATCACAGTAATGCCACAACAAAGAAGGCGGTGGCTTTACTGTGATTGGCTAACACTAGAGTTGAGCGATACTTTCCGATATCCAAAAGTATCGGAATCGGAATGGTATCGCCGATACCCAAAAAATATCGGCGATACCGATACCGATACCGGAAGTCCAATGTAAGTCTATGGGAACAAAATATCGAAATTAAAAAAACCCCATTCTTGCCTTGTAGGTTAATTGTACATGAAGGAACACAACAAAGAGTAATGTAGAATGTATTGGGGGAGGTTGAGGAGACATTAAAGGCATAGATGTTTAACCCAATCCAATGGAATAGCATTAATTTTTTTTTTTTAGGAAATACGTTCGGATTGACGAAGAAATTGACAATGTTGTTAACCTTTTTTCTATTTTGGCAAATATGTATGTTTCACAACTTCCATGCTCTTCACCTTTTTAACTTTTGACACACTTTCTCCTTCATAATCTTCAGCAGCATCATCTTTGTCATCAAATTATTCTTCATTTTCACCTTCTTTATCTTCTTCTAAAACTTCTTGCTTTTCATGTTTTTGTTAACATTACTCATATTGTTCTTTTTAAACTATTATTCTTCTTCATATTATAGTCCTTCATCTTCTTCATCATATTCTTATTTGTGACATAGATTCCTGTACTTGTAATCTGTAAAAGTATGATTTTTTCATCGTTCCGTTCTTGCTGCCACAAAAGATTTAAATTACAACAGTATTTGTCCGTGTTCAGTTTAGCCTGCAGCATCAGGCATTTACCAGGGGCACCACGAGGAGGAACGGACTCACCCCCATACACTGCTTAGTCTTCTTCTGCTTATAATTTAGAGCATATATTTTGCTCTTCATTTTGGTCTTATACTTCATGTTCTTCTGCCTTTAGATCTTCTGCTTATTGTTCTTGTGTCTCTTGTTCTGTATCTTGTATTTGTAGCACAACCTTGTACCAGCTGATGTTACTGGGACACGGTTACTAAGCAGGAGGTACCTGTGCTCCAAAGCACTACCAAGGACCAGCAGACGTTGCTGGAACTCGGATACTGAGATGGAGGCACCTAGGCAAAAGGCACTGCGGAGAACCAGTTGACGGTACTGGAACCCGAACGGGTAGCAGAAGGTACAAGAGCCAATGCAAGTAACGAGGACCAGCTGACTGTGCTGGAACCCGGAGGGGCAGCAGAAGGAAAAGAGCCAATGGCACAACCGAGGACCAGCTGACGTTACTGGGACACGGTTACTAAGCAGGAGGTACCTGTGCTCCAAAGCACTACCAAGGACAAGCAGACATTGCAGGAAGTCGGATACCGAGATGGAGGCACCTAGGCCAAAGGCACTGTGGAGAACCAGCTGACGGTACTGGAACTCGGACGGGTACCATAAGGCACCCATGAAAATGTAAGTTGACAGGCCGCAAGCCGTCTGCAGTTACCAAATCACACAGTCCTACAGTGGGTGCTTGTCCTATTTTCACAACGGAAAGAGCCTTTATTTACATATCCCACAGCACACATAGGAATCACCTAAACTGCAGGCACCATAGAGTCGGATAACCGGAATGTAACATGACAGGACAACTTATTTGAGGCTAATTTACGTTGACACTGCCAGGAAACAGCTGTGGTGCTGTAACCAGGGTGGGCATGAGTCAGTACCCGTGCCAATTACTTCCGAGCAACAACTGGCGGTGTTGGAGCCCAGGGATGAGAGGAGGACAGGGTGGAGGCAGCATGACTTTTTGTCGTACACACAGCAGGGGAACAGCTGCCATTACTCAACCCCAGTAACACAGGAGCAAGTGTTGACTGTGCTAACAGCACTTACAGGCAACAACTGGCGGTGTTGGAGCCCAGGGTCCAATGCATCGACTTCAATTGCTTCCACCTCCTCTCAGGAACACAGCACTGTTGATCAACCATCTGTCTCTTCACCGCCTGCCAAATTGCCCAGTCAGTCAGAGAGTTCTGTACAGGAGCCAGCTGAGTCTCTGCTTCTGTTCTCAGAATCTGTTGGTTTGCAAACAGGGGCACAGCCAAGCAGCATTCTGGAATGTGAAGAAGAGGGAGTATGCAGTGATGCGCAACAGCTGTGTCTCTCTGAATCTGAAGAGGCGGGTGAGACAGTGCCGATGGTCAGCACACCGCAGAACGCATCTGATGATGATGAGACTCAGGTGCCAGTTTCTGTTGAGCATGGTGGTGGCCAGACCACCCAACAGCAGCAGGTGTTGGAAGAGGTTAGTGGAGATGATGAGGTCCAAGACCCAACATGGCGTGAGGAACAGGAAGGTGGTGGTAGCAGCTCTGAGGAAGCGATTGCCCCAACGGTACAAACAGGAGGGAGAGTTAGGCTGCATACTCTGTTGCCTGTAGCCTCCATTTTGGCACCTGTTCGGATTTCTCTTCCAAAAGTCTAAACGGACGCTCCCAGGACTTGCACTGCGTGGTCCTTTTTTCAGACACTTGCAGATGATATTTGCTATGTCAAATGCAAGCTGTGTAATCAAAAAGTAAAAAGAGGTAAAGTGACAGTAACCTCAATACCACAAATATGTGTAAACATGTGCGGAGAAAACACGTAGTTGAGTTACAAAGACACACTGAAGATGTACAGTCTATAGAGAATCACTGCACAAGTTTAACTGCATATGTCATGGTTAAATTTGAAATTTTTATTGCACACTTGATGTGAAAAAAGAAAATAGCTATGAGACTACTGACTGACGTTTTGGGCAACGCAGTGGCCTTTATCAAATAGTCGCTGGAAGAGATAGAAAAATTTACAGTCAATGACAATGTATAATATATACAATATATACAATAAATACATAGGGTGAAGAATATATATACATAGGAATTAGGCAACATGTTAAACATTTGGGTGATACTGTAGAACACGGAGAATTATCCCTCTAGGGTATGCGGGTGGATAATGTAGTTTTTTGTTGATTTTTGGGAGTGTGTAGAAAACAGGGGTGATGGGTATTGAATATTAAGGAATGTCATAGTCTTACAGTCTATGGTGATCAATTAAAGATGTTTTGTCAGGATACGATCAATTTTTTGACAGATGTAAAATGTAGGGTCACAATTGAGTTGTCTGTAGGTTAGGTTAACTGACAGTTGTCTATGAATTTCGGCAATAGATTGGGTCTTATTCATAATAACGATAGCACCCCCCTTATCTGCTGGTTTAATAATAATGTTGGGGTTATCTTTCAGAGATTTTATGGCTTGTTTATCTGTGGGTGTCAGGTTGTGGCGTATCGGGTGTAGGCCCAATCTCGGCAAACCATCCACGAGCACAGGCTCTGAATGCTGGCATTGCAAAACTCCTGTCCCTTGAAATGCTGTCATTCAGGCTGGTGGAGACTGACAGTTTACGGAACTTAATGGCATTGGCAGTCCCACAATACAATGTGCCAAGCTGATTTTATTTCAGCAGGCAAGCCGTCCCTGGTCTGCAAAAGCATGTTGTTGAGGTTAAAATTAAACATGCGCTACTAAACTCCGTCAGTAGCAATGTCCACCTGACCACCGCTGCGTGGACCAGTACCCATGGCTAGGGACGATACCTTTCCCTTACTGCCCATTGGGTCAATGTTGTGGAGCCGGGTACAGATCTTGCGAGTGGCGCTGTACGTGTTCAGGCAACTACAAGGATTGCGGGAATCAAGTCTGTACACATTGACTCCTCCTTCTCCATTTCCTCAGAAACATCGTTGCAGGAGCCGTCACGGTCTACCTCCACATGGACCCGTGAACGCTTAATAAGAATCTTTAGTTATATAGCGCCAACAGATTACGCAGCGCTTTACAGTTTAACAGTTTCAGAACACAAGTCATAAGTAACAACGTTACCAATACAATAATGAAAGCAATATAATCCGCACATGCTCGTGAGAGCTTACAATTTACAAATATGTGGGGGAGATACAAAGTACAGGTGTTTATATACAATGGTGTATTTAGAATGATGGCCCAGCCATTTTGAGGGAGTGAGGGATGGATGGAGATAGTGAATGGGCTACACACACACACTTACACATAGAATGACTTTGATTAGTGAATGTGATAGGCCGCTATGAAGAAATGTGTTTAGAGTGAGCGCCCCAAAACATGCAAATTGTGGATAGTTCTAATTTCTTGGGGTACAGCATTCCACAGTATTGGCGCAGCGCGGGAGAAGTCTTGGATTCGGGAGAGATGTTCTTTAGGTGTAGGTGGCAATAGCGGGCAACAGATTGTATATGGGAGGTGAAGGAGAGATTGGTGTCAAACATAACACCCAGACAGCGAGCCTGTTGACCGATATGAGCACAGACGTGGCCAAACGTCAACAGGCCGTCCTGAAATTAATTTCCATGGGGAATCAAAGCCACACAGTGCTGGAGCTCTGGAATGCCATAAAGCAAGAGAGCGACATGTGTATTTTGCCAGCGAATCTCCAGCCAGGCTTGGTAGTGTGTGACAATGGCCGAAATCTGGTGGCAGGTCTGGGCCTAGGCAACGTCACTCACATACCATGTCTGGCACATGTGCTAAACTTGGTCGTCCAGAGTTTTTTGAGGGACTATCCGGATCTTGATGCACTGCTGCACAAGGTCCGCCTACAGTGCGCTAACTTGCGACGTTCCACCATGGCCAGATCGCGCATTGCAGCTCTGCAACGCAGATTTTGCCTTCCTGAACATCGCATCATATGTGACGTACCCACCAGGTGGAATTCCACGTTACATATGTTGGAGCGGTTGTGTGAGCAGCAGCCAGCAGTAATGGAGTATCAGCTGCATCAGTTGCAATCAACTCGCAATTTGCGCCGTTCACTTCACCACTACTGAGTGGGCCTCTATAATAATAATCTTTATTTATATAGCGCCAACAGATTCCGCAGCGCTGTACAGTTTAACAGTTTCATAACACAAGTCATAAGTGACAACGTTAACAATACAATAATTAAAGCAATATAAGCCGCCCCTGCTCGTGAGACCTTACAATCTACAATGAGGAGGGGAGCTACAAAGTACAGTTGTTTTTATACAATGGTTTATTTACAATGATGGTCCAGCCATTTTCAGGGAGTGAGGGATGGATGGAGATAGTGAATGGGCTACACACACACACAGTTACACGTAGAATGACTTTGATTAGTGAATGTGATAGGCCGCTCTGAACAAATGTGTTTTGAGTGTGGAAGTAGGGCTGTTAATGGGGATGTTGAAGTCTCCAAGGATAAGGGTTGGTACTTCTGAGGACATGAAAGTGCGGCAGCCAGGCAGAGAAGTGGTCAAGGAACTGTGTGGGCGAGCCTGGGGTCCGATATATTACCGCTACTCTAAGGGAGAGGGACGAAAGAGCCTGATGGTGTGTACCTAATAATTTGCAAAATCTTAATATAAAATTTACATGTTACATATTTACATCTAGTATAAAACATTTAACCATTAAGCCTACTTACAGAACAAGGAAGTGTAAAAAAACTTGTGCTTAAAAAAAAAGTGCAAATTAAATGTGAGAAGGGCAGTGTAACAAATAATTTAGGAAAAAGATAAACTAACATCAAGTGCTGTGTGCTGTGTAAGAGCCAGACACATTAACATGAAATCAGTGTGGAATAGCGGTGATTTTCTCCCCATAACCCGAGTAACATTCTGGGGAGAGGGGTGTAGAGTCAACGATCAGCAACTAGCTACGGTAGATCAAATACCTGAAAAAAAAAAAAATGGTTATTTAACATTCATAAGATACATTTTATTTTATCAAAAAAAAATAAAATATTTAACATTCATAAGATACATTGTATTTAAAAAAAAAAAGAAAATTTATTTAACATTCCTAAGATAAAAATTTTTTTTAAACATAAAAACTATAATACACAGCAGGATCTTTAGTAAAAACCAGACTTACCACTGTAACCTCTTAATCCTTGCAAGCTTCAACACAACGTTGACAAGGTACACAGCAGGGGTGGTCGGTCTCCTAGACAACGAGCAAACTCCTTCATGTTGAGAGAGGCCACCATCTCCTTAGCTTTCTGGTACTTTTCTGTGGGAATGAGCTTGTCTCCAACCAGCCAGGAATATCCATTGAATGGCACACCATGGTTTGGTATTAGCACCCAGTACCAAAAGTGAAGCCAACCACAGTTCCCATTTCTCATGAACTTTATTTGATATACTGGCTGGCCAAACATTAGTTTCTCACAAAGGAGCTGAAGACCCTGAGTGGCAGTAGGTGCAAGTCTCTCCAGCATGACCTGTTTGTTAGATATTTGCCGTCTACACCTAAAGAACATCTCTAGAATCCGCCCTTTTCTCACCATGGAAACAACAAAAACCCTCACTGTAGTATTGATCCACTCCCGCCTGGACTACTGCAATGCTCTATTACTTGGCCTCCCCATTACTCGACTATCCCCTCTCCAGTCCATCCTTAATGCAGCAGCCAGGGTCATCCATCTGGCTAATCGGTACTCGGACGCGTCCGCTCTTCGCCAGTCCTTACACTGGCTGCCCATTCATTATAGGATCCAATTCAAAGTACTGGTTCTCACCCACAAAGCTCTCCACAGTGCAGCACCCCCCTACATCTCCTCCCTCATTTCTATCTATCAGCCTAACCGACTGCTGCGCTCTGCAAATGACTTTCGACTAACCTCTGCAGTAATCCGTACCTCCCACTCCCGACTCCAAGACTTCTCCCGCGCTGCGCAAATCCTCTGGAATGCTCTACCACAAGAAATTAGGACTATCCACAATTTGCCTGGTTTCAGGCGCTCCCTCAAAACACATTTGTTCAGAGTGGCCTATCACATTCAATAACCAAAGTCGTTCTATGTTTAAGTGTGTATGTGGAGCCCATTCACTACCTCCATCCATGCCTCACTCCCTCAAGATGGCTGGACCATCATTGGAAATGCACCATTATATATACACACCTGTACTTTGTATCTCCCCCACCTCATTGTAGATTGTAAGCTCTCACGAGCAGGGTCGGCTTATTTTGCTTTAATTATTGTATTGTTAACGTTGTTACCTATGACTTGTGTTTTGAAACTGTTAAAGTGTAAAGCGCTGCGGAATATGTTGGCGCTATATAAATAAAGATTATTATTATATCAGAGGGAGAAGAGGATTGGGCCTTGACAAGGTGCCCGATTGCATCTTAAGTCTTATTGAATGTTGGAGCCAGTCCACCGTACAAAAGCAGCCATAGAGTGTCCGGGTACCTGCTTGGATTTCGATCAAAATGAAGACTACTTTGATGTACATGTACACCAATTCGAGAAAACTGACAAGGATGAGGCAGTAAGACACGCTCAGCAGAGTACAAGCAGCATTGCTTGAAGAAGTAACTTGAGCGTGATCAAAATTGAATAAATTAAAATCTCAGACTACAGTGAACACAACTCTTAGCTGTGAAAGGGCTTTTTGTGTCCTTCTACAGTGTTTTCAACCAATGTATTGGATACGGATGGAAGCACGTCACACTATAATTTCAATTGAATGGAGCAGCAAGAATTACACTAAAGAAAAAAAAAAAAAGAGTGTGAGAGTGACATGTGCAGATGCCTACATACAGCGTTGTATGCCGAGCAAACTGCAGCGCGTCACCTGCACTCACACACACACCTTGCAGAGCTGTGAAAAAAACACTGCAAGGCAAAAGGAAGATGTACACAGCGGTTGGTAAAGTAGCCTGCCTAAAGCACAGTACACAAAATCGCAATCTCTAACTGTCCCTCAGAGTCAGCAGAGCAGCGTTCTGTCCCAAACTGAATTAACAGCACAGTGACGCTAAAATGGAGGCTTTATCCGACAACAATACCTTCCTTGTGTCACGGTTAGGGTAGCGTGTGTCTATTATATGAGTGTCTGTAAAATGTAACGTTACGCAGACTTATTCTGCCCTTGGGACGCAAAAATAAGACAGCAGTAATCATTTACTGTATAAAACTCCACCTATGCGCAACAAAACAAGCACGTTCCCTCTTACGGTTCCTGCGCTGACATTGTGAGTAGGGAGTTTGCAGACGTTCCTGAATTTATCCCAGGTATCCAAGCATATCAGGCCGATAGGAGAGCATTAAAACCACCCACGGTGGTGACTTAAATATGGTGAATCGAACCAGTGAAGAACTGTAGGTCGATGCGAATGAATGTGCGATCACATGACACACGTTTATAATAACCCTTGCTAGACACGAGTAACTTTGTAGACATTTGGACACACCTGAACCCAGATGGCAGTGAATATTCATTCTATTCGGCGCCACATGACTCTTGGTCCAGAATAGATTATATATTGCTAGCACAGGAGCTATTAAGGGGAGTGGAAGAGGCAGATGTGCACAGCGTAGCTATATATGACCACGCGCCCGTATCAGTGACCCTGCCAGATATGGTGCAGATGGGGCCAAACCAAACTTGGCGCTTCCCGACCTATTTGTTAATGGATGAGAAGTTTCGACATCATGTGAAGCAATGGTGTTTTTAATATGTAAGGGATAATGGAGATACTAGGGATAGGCCGGAACTTTTATGGGCAGCAGGGAAGGGAGTAATGCGCGGGAAACTAATAGGTTATCAGACAACGCTAAAAAAGAAGATGGCGACAAACTACTCGCAGGCTAGCAGGATATTACGCGATAGGTACACGGCAAACAAGACAAGTTCATCAACACAGGTTAAAAATAGATGTAAGCAGGCTAAGGTTGACTTACACGTATGGGTATATCGACGAGAGAGAAGCAGTAATAACAATTATAGAGCCGATGTATATCGTTATGGTAGCAAATGAGGGAGACTATTAGCACGACTAGCGAAAGGAAATCACATTCGTCATCAACATATTACAGCGTTGACGAATAAACATGGGATCATGAACACAGACCCTCGAACCATAAACACCATTCTACAAGAATACTACTCAGACTTATATAAGGTGGAACATACGGATAGTGAGGAGGGTAACACCTTTGTAGATGGAATACGGTTACCATCCATCACAAACTATCAGCTTCTCCTTTTAAAAAAACAAATTGAGGTGACGGAAGTGACAGCGGCGATAAGTTACTTTAAATACGGGAAAGCTCCAGGATCTGACGGGTTTACAGCCAAATTATTAAAATTATTGAGTGAGGATATCCCGTCCACATTGGTACGCACCTTAAATCATATATTGGAGACAGGAGGGTTGCCCAGCCATTCAAACATGTCACACATGAAGTTGCTACTAAAACCAAACAAACCTTCACATCTGCTTGGATCCTATCGTACATTCTCACTCATTGACCATTATATCAAGATTTTGTCCAGGATCATGGCAGATCTTTTGAGTAGCATTGTTCCTACGCTGATAGGGTGATCACAAGTGGCCTTTGTTAGCTACTTTGTTGGCTACTATCAGTCTCACTATGCATAACACATGTGTGCAGTGGGCAGTATTACCTTTGCCTTCGGTGGAGTAGGAAAACCCCTCTCCTATCGAAGTGTTAGTTGGGGAGATGGAAGATTTGACACCGGGACCTGAATTGTAATACTTAAATGTGACAGGTGACAAATTTGTTAAGGCGCAACTACGCGGCCCCTACGTTGAGTCTAGCCCGTGAAAATTTACTGGTTGTCAATGGGGAACCCCAACACCCCGGGGCAGCTACAGTATTTAAACAATTAGAGCTGAACCAAGATTTGCTGTATCAGGTTTATAAAATACATGTTGAAATTTTTTAGCAATTGCTGCTACCGCAGTCATATCGGAGGATGGTAATGGACTTAGCGCATGCGCATGTACTAGGGTGACATTTGTGCCAAAAGAAAACCCTACACAGAATTATACAACGGTTTTACTGGCTGGGGGTCTATCAAGAAGTTAAACGGTATTGTAACTCTTGTCGCATGCGCCAGATACACAGTCCTCAGCCTCATTTAGTAAGTCCCTTGGTGCCATTAAAAATTTTAGAGGTCCAGTTTGAGAGAATACCCATGGATCTGGTGGAGCCGGTTAATAAATCAGCAAGGGGTCATCAACAGGGGCAATAAAAGGGGCACTGTGTGGGTCACCAGTTTTGAGCACACCCGAGTTCAAAAGAGAATTCATTGTCCAGACTGATGCGTCAGAGGTAGGTCTGGGTGCCGTGTTGTCTCAGGACTGGAGCTTAACGGGGAGGAGCATCCCATTAGTTTCCTGAGTCGAAAACTTACTCCATCAAAAAACAGAGACAGCATTGTAGAGAGAGAGTGCCTGGCGATAAAGTGGGCACTGGAGTCGTTGCGCTACTATTTGTTGGGGATAACATTTTGTTTTGTAAATGATCATTCCCCTGTGACTGGCAGTGTTGTAGCCCAGGGAGTAGAGTTCAGGTGGTAGAAAGATGAACATAACAGGAGACTTGGAAAACGTTGGCAAACAGTTATTTAATCTGAAAACGGACAGGCAAATTCAGGTGAGATCCATGCCTTGTTCATTTTCAGAAAAATAAGCCGGTCTACATTGTCTGAGGATAGTCGCATGCGACGGTCTGTTAGTACACCACCTGCAGCACTAAAGACGCGCTCAGATAATACACTGGCAGCAGGGCAAGCCAGCACCTCCAAAGCATACCACACATCAAATACAAATATAACAGTAATAATAATATTATCAATAAAAAATGAAATTGCACACACAGTACACAGACACAGCTCATATGTGTGTATGAGAGAGTGTTTCTGTGTGTAGTTCATGCCTCTAGCCTAGAAGATCAGTCTTGCTAAAATCTTTAACACTGACCCCTGTTCTGTTCTTAAAATGGTGGATGCTGAACTGCTTCTCAGCCCCCTCATACACAATCATTATGTGGCACTGCTGGGCTCAGTCAGAGGCATCATATTGAACTAGGCTGTCCTGAGTCATTCTCAATAGAACATTTTGTTCAGCAGTTCATCTAGTTCATTTAGTTCAGAGGTCACATGATGCATTTCCTATCAGCTCCTCACAGGATAGGGTGGAGAAAAACTGAACTAAATGAACTAATCTTTTGAACTAATCTTTTCAGTGAACTAGTTCATGGTGAACTAATCACCAAAATTAACTAGATTTCCCATCACTATGGTGTACACCTTGGTGGCGCTGTCACAAAACTTTGCCACATTTGTAACATACAGCTCTTGCCCTGTGCAGAGGCGCTGCTTGTGCTCTCTCTTGTTGCAGAGGTGTCTACAATGCCTCGACGCACAGAGCTGCTTTGTAAAGCAGTAGCAGCAGCAGCGCTCTCGGCTGGAATGGAGAACATTATGGATTTCAACAGTGTGTCTTGGTCCTCCAACATTTTACGGTCCCGGTTCAACGGTGTGATGAGGCTTTGTAAGTTGTCCCAGTAGCGAGGGTCTAGGAGGGTGTACACCCAATAATCTGACGTGGTGAGAATGTGGCCGATGCAGCGGTCGTTTCTCAGGCAGTGCAGCATGAAATCAACCATGTGCTGCAGACTCACAAATGGCCAACAAACGCTGTCCTCTGGAAGAGCGTCACACTAATATATTTTTGTAAATTTAAAATAGAATAAAGCAGCAGCAATTTTTGAAAAATTACAAGGATGAGCCAGTGACAGACACTCAGCAGAGTACACGCTGCGGTGGTTGAAGTGGAGCGGGATCTACACTCCTACAAAAAAATGAAACCTCAGACTACAGTGAACACTGAAACACAACTGTTCACTTGCTGTGAAAGGCCTTTTTGTGGACTTCTATTAAGTTTGCAAGCAATGTATTGTATTTTGATGGAAGAGCGTCACACTAATATATTTTTGTAAATTTAAAATAGAATAAAGCAGCAGCAATTTTTGAAAAATTACAAGGATGAGCCAGTGACAGACACTCAGCAGAGTACACGCTGCGGTGGTTGAAGTGGAGCGGGATCTACACTCCTACAAAAAAATGAAACCTCAGACTACAGTGAACACTGAAACACAACTGTTCACTTGCTGTGAAAGGCCTTTTTGTGGACTTCTATTAAGTTTGCAAGCAATGTATTGTATTTTGATGGAAGAGCGTCACACTAATATATTTTTGTAAATTTAAAATAGAATAAAGCAGCAGCAATTTTTGAAAAATTACAAGGATGAGCCAGTGACAGACACTCAGCAGAGTACACGCAGCATTAGTTGAAGTAACTGGAGCGTGATCTGCACTCAAAAAAAAAAAAAAAAAAACACAGACTGCAGTGAACACTGAAACACAACTGTTCACTTGCTGTGAAAGGCTCCATTGTGGACTTCTATAGTGTTTGCAACCAAGGTATTGTATACGGATGGAAGCGCGTCACACTATTATTTCAATTACATGGAGCAGCAAGAATTACACTGAAGAAAAAAAAAAGAGTCTGTGAGTGACACGTGCAGATGCCTACAGACAGCGTTGCATACAGAGCAAACTGCAGCGTCACCTGCACTCACACACACCTTGCAGAGCTGTTAAAACAACACTGCAGGCAAAAGGAAGCTTTACACAGCGGTTGGTGCTAGCCTGCCTACAGCACAGTACACTAAATCGCAATCTCTAACTGTCCCTCAGAGTCAGCACAGCAGCGTTCTGTCCCTTACTGAATTCACAGCACAGTGACGCTAAAATGGCGGCGGCGCCTTTTATACACTGAAGAAAAAAAAAAAGAGTCTGTGAGTGACACGTGCAGATGCCTACAGACAGCGTTGCATGCAGAGCAAACTGCAGCGTCACCTGCACTCACACACACCTTGCAGAGCTGTTAAAACAACACTGCAGGCAAAAGGAAGCTTTACACAGCCGGTGGTAAACTAGCCTGCCTAAAGCACAGTACACTAAATCGCAATCTCTAACTGTCCCTCAGAGTCAGCAGAGCAGCGTTCTTTCCCTAACTGAGTTCACAGCACAGTGATGCTAAAATGGCGGCGGCGCCTTTTATAGTGCATTCTGACATCATTTCAGCATCCAATCACAGCCATGCCATTAGTTAACATGACCGCAGCAGTACAGGATGTGCCCACACTTCTTAGGATTCCTCATTGGCTGACTAAAATCACATTGTCTCTCAAAGAATTATGGGAACTTCCGATTCCGGTATACGATATATGGAAAATATCGGAACTAAGTATCGGAATTCCGATTCAGCGAATATCGGCCGATACCCGATACTTGCGGTATCGGAATGCTCAACACTAGCTAACACATAATGGGCGGGAGATCCAAATATTGCGAGGCGAGTAGTGAAGTTTACTGGCTAGGATTCGAGTACCGCGAGAACCGCATTACTCGCCGAGTACCGAATCCTAACGAGTATACTCGCTCATCCCTAAACTACATATGTATTAAAGCAACAACAAAAAAAATTCAACATAGCACCAATCTTACCCCAGAATTCTCTCCTCCTTAAGTCCTATTTAACACCTACTTTCCTCTTTTGCTACTTTATCTATTAGGCCAGGGTCACACTGGCGACAAAAAACGGACGAGTGCAATACGATGAAATATCGCATTGCCCTCGGACCAATGTTAATCTATGGAGCAGATCCCAGCATCTGATTTTTTCTCTGCCGTTTTCCTCGGACCGAGACAATCGCAGCATTCTGCGATTGTCACCGATTATCGGGCGAGAATCACCAATGCAAGTCTATGGGTACGATGAAAAATCAGATTACAAATGGACCACACATGTGACTTGCGAGAAAATCGCACCAGTGTCCTTTAGAAAAGCCGGCAATTCATCCCCGGCTATACTGTAAAATCACACTGACAGCTTTAATAAAGAATAGAAAGAATACATGTACACACATAGAATACATATATATATATATATATATATATATATATATATATATATACACATGTCATTGTGACACATATATATATTTTTAGTTCATACACTTCTACATAGTATAATAGCCGCTAATTCAATTGCCGGCTTCTGTAAAATTACAGAACCCGACATGAAATGACACATGGTTTACATACAGTTAACCATGTCATTTCATGTAGTTTGATATATGGTATTGATTAACAATTACATGAGTGTATGTGTGCAAAATTTCATAATTAAATGTGTAAATTAGTTGAAAAAAAAGCGTGGGCTCCCGCGGTATTTACTCAACTAGACAGGGAAAGCCAGCGACTGAAGACAGATATTAGTAGCCCTGAGAGGGACCATTTTTTGTGCCCCCCTGGCTACTAACATCTGCCCCCAGCCACCCCAGAAAAGGCACATCTATAATTAGATGCGCCTTTTCTGGCACTTAGCCCATCTATTCCCATTGCCCTGTAGCGGAGGCTAATGGGTTAATAATGGGTTAAGGCCACCTTGCTATTGAAAGGTGACTTTAAGCCAGGTTAATAATTGAGAGTTGTCAATTAGACAACTATTAATTATTAATCCTATTGCATGAAATGAAAAAAAACACACACATTAATTAGAAATCATTTAAATGAAATAAATACAGTTTTTGATCATATTTTATTGTACTGGTAATCCTTGCGAAGCCCTTGTTCTCCTGTAATTTAAAAAAAATAATAACACAACATTATTCTTACCTCTCCGGCGCTCAGTCAGGTCCCACGATGCAATCCTTCACAAAGGGTTAACATGTTCACAGCGAGGAGCGCAGCTAATGCTGCAGCCTGGCTGTAAACCCCCGAATGAATGAGCTCATCTCCCCGGCTGGCAGGAGAGGAAGTGATTATCTGGGAAGCTTAATTGAATGTTTCCCACAGTAATCAGTTCCATTCAGGTCAGCCGGGGACTCCGCACAGCATCAGTGACGTCAGAGGGAGTCCCCGGCTGACCTGAACTGAACTGATTAGCCTGGGAAGCAATCAATTAAGCTTACCAGCTAATCACTTCCTCTCCTGTCAGCCGGGAGATGAGCTCATTCATTCGGGTTTACTGCGAGGCTGGCAGCATTAGCTCTGGTCCCTGCAGTAAACCTGTTAACCCTTTGTGAAGGATTACAGATGTGCCTTTTCTGGGGTGGCTGGAGGCAGATGTTAGTAGCCAGGGGGGGCACAAAATAAAAGCACCCTCCCTAAGCTATTATTATCTGCCCCCACTCGCTGACTTTCCCTGTCAGGTGGAGAAAATACCACGGGAGCCCACGCATTTTTTTTCAATGAATTTACACATTTAATTAACCCCTACATGTATGAAATTTTGCACACATACACTCATGTAACTGTTAGTGAAAACCATATATCAAACTACATGAAATTACATGGTTAATTGAATGTAAACCATGTGTCATTTCATGTCGGGTTCTGTAATTTTACAGAAGCCGGCAATTGAATTAGCGGTTATTATACTATGTAGAAGTGTATGAACTATATATACAGTACAGACCAAAAGTTTGGACACACCTTCTCCTTCAACGATTTTTCTGTATTTTCATGACTGTGAAAATTGTAGAATCACACTGAAGGCATCAAAACCATGAATTATCACATGAGGAATTATACATTACACTTTACAAAAAAGTGTGAAACAACTGAAAATATGTCTTATATTCTAGGTTCTTCAAAGTAGCCACCTTTTGCTTTGATTACTGCTTTGCACGCAGAAAAGGTGAACGGATGGACTCTACATGCCTAGTTCCCAATGTGAAGCATGGAGGAGGTGATGTGATGATGTGGGGGTGCTTCGCTGGTGACACTGTTGGGGATTTATTCAAAATTGAAGGCATACTGAACCAGCATGGCTACCACAGCATCTTGCAGCAGCATGCTATTCCATCCGCTTTGCGTTTAGTTGGACCATAATTTTTTTTCAACAGGGCAATGACCCCAAACACACCTTCAGGCTGTGTAAGGGCTATTTGACCAAGAAGGAGAGTGTTAGGGTGCTATGCCAGATGACCTAGCCTCCACAGTCACCAGACCTGAATCCAATCGAGATGGTTTTGGGTGAGCTGGACCCCTCACCGCTTCAATTTTGAATAATCCCCAACAGTGTCACCAGCAAAGCACCCCACATCATCACACCACCTCCTCCATGCTTCACGGTGGGAACTAGGCATGTAGAGTCCATCCGTTCACCTTTTCTGCGTGCAAAGCAGTAATCAAAGCAAAAGGTGGCTACTTTGAAGAACCTAGAATATAAGACATATTTTCAGTTGTTTCACACTTTTTTGTAAAGTGTAATGTATAATTCCACATGTGTTAATTCATAGTTTTGATGCCTTCAGTGTGATTCTACAATTTTCAGAGTCATGAAAATACAGAAGAATCTTTGAATGAGAAGGTGTGTCCAAACTTTTGGTCTGTACTGTGTTATATATATATATATATATATATATGTGTATTCTATGTGTATATATCTATTATTTCTTTTGTGATTTAAAAACTATCATTTGGATCCATTATATGTCGGTTTTGCTAGCCACCGACAAAATCTCGCCAGACAGATGTCAAACGGATGTCAAACGTACGCTCAGATGCGACAAAATCGCATCCTTGCATTCAAATCGGATGACAGATGGATTAATGTTCAGGAAACATTTGTGCGATTATCGGCCGTCTAAAACAGTCCGATTTTTTAGACGTGTGTGTGACTCCAGCCTTAGACAAATGTAGGATATTAACAACATTCTAATCAATACTTTGTTAGCACTAGAGATGAGGGGATCTTTTGAAATTTGAATTTGCAGACTTCATCGAATTTTCCCAAAAAAAGTTATTAGGGGCAAATAAATTTGCGCTAATTTCAATACTGCTAAGCTTGTAATTACTTGGGAAATACACATGGGGAGAGGAGAGAGAAAGATAACTCTTCAACACCATACAAGCTTACACTATAAAGAAGAGAGAGATATTGGACTGAGTTGACAATAAGAGCTTACAATCTATAGAAGAGAGAGTTAGATGACTCAATTGACCATAAGAGCTTATACTCTACAAGAAAAAGAGACTGAACCCTGCTGACCTAAACAGCCTACACTCTATTCTACAGCAGAGAAAGAGTACTCTGCTGATTATAACAGCAGAAACTCTACAGGAGAGAGAGAGTAGACCATAAGGGCTTACATTCTACAGAACAAACAGACTTAGGCCTCATACTCACTGGCTGGAAAAAAATCGGTCCGTTTTCTGCAGGAAAAAAACGGTACATTTGCTGTAAAAAGGCATTCGATTTTGATGCGATTTTAAATCGCACCATGCGTTTTCTGTCAGTTTTCCATCAGTTTTCCATCTGTATGCAATGCGATTTTAACATGAAGTTTTACATAGAGCAGTTATCTCTATGTAAAAAGTCATGTAAAAATCACATTGTAACAAAAAAATTTACACAAAAAGCAAAAATTATATATATATATATATATATATATATATATATATATATATATATATATACATCTAATATATATATATATATATAATATATATATAGGTCATACACTTTTACATAGTATAATAGCCGCTAATTCATCCCTGGCATTACTGTAAAATCACACTGACAGCTTTAATAAAGAATAGAAACAATACATATACACACATAGAATATATATATATATATATATATATGTAATTGTGACATATATATATACATATATTTATAGTTCCTAGACTTCTACATACTGTAATAGCTGCTAATTCAATTGCCGGCTTTTGTGAAATCACAGAAGCCGACATGAAATGATACATTGTTTCCACACAGTTAACCATGTCATTTCCTGTATTTTGATATATGGTTTGAACTTACAAATACATGAGTGTATTTGTACAAAATTTCAGACATGTAGGGGTTAATTAAAGGTGTAAATTCGTTGAAAAAAAATGCGTGGGCTCCCGCTGTATTTTCTCCACCAGACAGACAAAGCAAGCGAGTGGGGGCAGATAATAATAGCCTAGGGAGGGTACATTTTTTTTGTGCCCCCCCTGGCTACTAACATCTGCCCCCAGACACCCCAGAAAGGGCAAATCTATAATTAGATTCACCCTTTCTGGCACTTTGCCCGTCTATTCCCATTGCCCTGTAGCGGTGGCGAATGGGTTAATAAGGGGTTAATGTCACCTTGCTATTGAAAGGTGACCTTAAGCCATGTTAATAATTGAGAGCTGTCAATTAGACAACTATCAATTATTAATCCCATTGAAGTAAATAAAAAAACACAAACACACTTTAAGAATAAATAATTTTAATGAAATCAAAACACATATTTTTGACTATCTTTTATTTAACTCTTAATCCGTTCGAAGCCCTTGTTCTTCTAAAATAAATATAAAATAATAAAACAACATTATTCTTACCTATCTGGCGATCTGTCACGTCCCACGATGTAATCCTTCACAAAGGGTTAACTAGCAATCAGATAAGCAGCGCAAGTAATCCTGCATGCTCAGCTGAAAGCTCCTGAATGAATGAGCTTATCTCCTGCCGACAGGAGAGGATGTGATTAATGAATGAAGCTTAATTGATTGTATCCCACTTTCACCTTAGGTCAGGTCACTGAAGTGAAAGTGGCAATAAATCAATTAAGCTCCATTCATGAATCTATTCCTCTCCTTTCGCTGGGAGAGTAACTTATTCATTCATGGGAATACAGCTCGGAGACAGCATTATTAGCTCTCTGCAAGCTGTAACCTGTTAACCCTTTCTGATGGATTACACCGTGGGACCTGACTGTACATCGGATTGGTAAGAATAATTTTGCTTTTTTATTTTATTTTTATTACAAGAAATGGTTTTAGCAGGAAAATAAAATATGGTCAAAAACTGTGTGATTATTTCATTAAACTTATTTTTTATTAAACTGTGTGTGTTTGATTTTTCTATCATACAATAGGATTAATAATTGAT
Organism: Oophaga sylvatica; assembly: GCA_033576555.1. Lineage (NCBI taxonomy): Eukaryota > Metazoa > Chordata > Amphibia > Anura > Dendrobatidae > Oophaga > Oophaga sylvatica. The sequence continues at coordinate 313,482,424 of JARQOD010000004.1, forward strand.
TGTTGTCTAATTGACAGCTCTCAATTATTAACATGGCTTAAGGTCACCTTTCAATAGCAAGGTGACATTAACCCCTTATTAACCCATTCGCCACCGCTACAGGGCAATGGGAATAGACGGGCAAAGTGCCAGAAATGGCGAATCTAATTATAGATTTGCCCTTTCTGGGGTGTCTGGGGGCAGATGTTAGTAGCCAGGGGGGGCACAAAAAAAATGTACCCTCCCTAGGCTATTATTATCTGCCCCCACTCGCTTGCTTTGTCTGTCTGGTGGAGAAAATACAGCGGGAGCCCACGCATTTTTTTTCAACGAATTTACACCTTTAATTAACCCCTACATGTCTGAAATTTTGTACAAATACACTCATGTAATTGTAAGTTCAAACCATATATCAAAATACAGGAAATGACATGGTTAACTATGTGGAAACAATGTATCATTTCATGTCGGCTTCTGTGATTTCACAAAAGCCGGCAATTGAATTAGCAGCTATTACAGTATGTAGAAGTGTAAGAACTATAAATATATATATATATGTATGTGTTACAATGACATGTATATATATATATATATATATGTATTCTATGTGTATGTATCTAGTGTTTTGTGAGTTGTCAGTGTGATTTTACAGTAGCCGGGGATGAATTACTGGCTTTTCAAAGGAGACTGGTGCATATAAATCGGACAGCACGTGCATGGTGCGAGTGCTGTTCGTTTTTTAATCGCACCCATTGACTTGCATTGGCGATTTTCATCCCAAAATCGCATCAAATCGCAGCCTGCTGCGATTTTTTTCTCACAACAATATCTGATGAGAAAAAAATCGCAAATGAGAATTCACCCATTGACTAACATTGGTCAGATTTGCATCCGATTTTTTTTCCTCTGATTATCATCCGTTTTCGGCGCCAGTGAGTATGAGGCCTTATCCAGTGACTCTGGAGATGGAAAAACAACTCTGTCGTGTGAACTGTGCTTCAGTGGGATCCACTGACCTGTGATGGTCCAGGTACTGACCATCACTTTACATGGTATAATAATACATAAGATTTCATAGCTGCAGGGCATTATGGAGAAAATTTTGTATGTTAATTTGCGGAATGCCTGCTGATTACAGATTGCATCAGCCTCCTGCAGTGTACTATTTTGCATCACTTAGGCCTCTTTCACACATCCGTTGTGCGCCTGAAGGCGCCCTCCGGCATTTTTTTGTCCAACCGCATCCGGCGAAATGTAATGCCGGATGCGGTTTTTTTTGCATTGACTTTCATTAGCGCCGGATGGCGCCGCATGTCAGTGCGTTGTATGTGTTTTTGTCCAGATCCGGCGGAAATGTACATTCCGGCGGCCGGACACAACGCAGCATGTAACGTTTTTATTTTCTGCCGGAGCCGCCTGATGTGCCTGAAGCGGCGCATCAGGCGGCCGGAAACAATAGAATTCAATGGAACCGGATCAGACTTTTGTGCAATCCGGATTCTGGAACTCGAGGTCTAAATACTACTACTACTACTACTACTACTACTACTACTACTACTACTACATTTTCCAGTGTCTCCGGGCATCAGAAACCCTCTTTTTATGGGTTCAAAAGTTCAGGTCGGATCCAGTAAAAAACCGGATCCGTTGCATCAGTTTTTTTTGTTTCAGCGCCGGATCCGTCCCTTCAGGCATAGGATGGATCATGCCTGATACAAAAAGACGGATGTGTGAAAGAGGCCTTAGAGGACAATTATGCAGACTGATAGAACAGTTGAACAATGAGGGGACAGGCATAACTGCCTGCCCCTAATCTTATGGAACAATGCCCTGAAATGGGAGCTGAGGGTTAAAAAAGGCCTTGCTCTTTTCTCCTTAGTGATTCTACAGGACATCAGTCTATGGACTATAGTTCCAGCTGTTGGAATACAGATCTGCTCCACTGCACAACACTGAGCCCACAAATTTGTTGGATAACCCAGGTTGGGACAATTGGGTCACCCAGCTGGCCACATACCTTGATGTGCTCGGTCAGATTCCTATGATTTCTGCTACCTACTCTCTTTGGGGGCTCACCAAAAGTGGAGCGCTGCTAGTTGGGAAAGTTGACACTGAATTCCCTAAAGTCAGAGAGGTTCTGATGCCCAATGAACCAGTGGAAAGGTGAGACTGTCATTTGCATCATCTTGCGTCCTTGCTGGGGCTGTATTAAGTCACTGTTGTTGACTCAATAAATTCTTACTGGAGTGTGGTGCCCTCAGCCTGTGTTGTCTGAGAAGTGTTTTGACCTTGGGAAAGTAGTATAGGTGTTCAATGGAATGAGTTCTGGCCCATGCTGTCTTTCTAAAGACAGCCAGACTAGGGGACGAGAGCACCCTCTGATACTCATGTCTCCAGAGTTAGATACACTTATCTATAGTTAGCACTTCTTCTTGTATATGGTATGAATTCTCATACAGTGAGTATATAATTATACCAAACAGTACCTCAATATACAGCTCTGGCAAAAATTGAGAGACCACTGCACAGTTTTATAGAAATCAACCTCCCTACATGTCTGACAGCCATTCCATTCCAGTGTCAATTGAAGTCCAATCAGATTACACCTCATTCTACTTAATGTGCTTCTGATTAGGTGATCACCTGAACCAAATCTTATTTAAAGAAGGAAAGTATAAAAAACACTGCTGTTGTGGTGTTTGCAATCCTCTTGCAATAGGACAAGCTGGATGGCAAACGAGTGCTAGTAATATATCCCAAAAGTAATAGAAATGAAAAATTAACTTTTAACCATGCAAAAGAAGTTGAAAATAAAAGTCTTGAGTGAGGAAAAGAAGGGCTCAATTTTGGCTTTACTAGCAGAGGGATACGGTGAGCGTCATGTTGCCTTCATCCTTAAAATTTCTAAGACGGCAGTCCATTACAACAAGGTCAAGCTGCAGATATTGGGCACAACAATGCTACAGACAGGCAGAGGGAGAAAATGACTCTTCACATGCCCGGGATGACCATCATCTTATTCGGATGTCACTCAGCAACTGCAGGATGACATCAAATGCAAATGACCTACAAAAGGAATGGCATATGGCAGCTGGGGTAAAGTGAACGGCAAGAACAGTTCTTAACAGGCTTCTAGAGGCAGGGCTCAAGTCATGTAATGCTAGAAAAAAGACATTCATTAATGAGAAGCAAAGGAAAGCCAGGCTGAAGTTTGCCAAAGAACATAAGGATTGGACCATAGTGGATAGTAGATTTGCCCAACACCTGGTCATCTAATGGTTAGATGGAGACCTGTAGAGGCGTAAAAGCCACAGTGTCTTGCACCCACTGTGAAACTTTGTGGAGTATTGGTGATGATCTGGGGATGTTTCAGAATGGATGGAATTGAGCAGGTTAATCTTTGCGAAGGACGTATGAATCAAGCTGCATACAAGGAAATCCTGGAAAAACAGTTGATTCTTTCTGCTTAGGCAATGTTCCCCAATTCTGAGGACTGTTTTTTCCAGCAGGACAATGTACCATGCCACACAGCTAGGTCAATAAATGTGTGGATGAAGAACAACCAGACCAAATCCCTGTCATGGCCAGCCCAATCTCCAGACCAGAGCCCTATTGAAAACCTCTGGAATGCAATCAAGACGAAGATGGATAGTCACAAGTAGAGTTGAGCGAAACAGGTCGGTCAGATTCAAAAGTTGCCGAAACCCGACCATAACATGCAGTCGCATGTGGTCGTCGACCCGAGCGCCCAAGTCGGTTTTCCCATGATGCTTGCAGGCGCCTTTTTTCAGCCAATGAGCAAGGACGTACAATGTGGGCAACGAGATGACATGTGCAGCGTCCACCACCATCTTAGAGAAGGGCATTGCAGTGATTGGCTTTGCTTTGGGGGGCGTCAAAGTGTCTATAAAAGCCCTCACCGCCGACCTCCTTTTCACTTCTGCCGATATTAACAGTAGGGAGAGGTTGCTGACGCTGTTTATCAGTAGGGAGAGAGTTAGGGCAGGAAAGAGAAGTTCTTCTGTGCTTGTGCTGATAGCAATTGTGCTGTACAGTTAGTGTGCAGTGACGGGGAGGATTTTCTTGTGTGCAGCAGCGCTGGTTATTAGCCTGCTAGCTGTATTGCTGTGTGTACACTGCTGTGTAGAATGCTTTTTACACAGCACTAATACTTTGATTCTTTTTTTCTGCACACTTACCGACCATTCATTTTTTCACCCACCGTATAGAGCTGTACACTCCTCACACACTACCGTGTAACGGCTGGTATCACGGACAAATACATGCTGACTATCTGTGTGTGTCTCCGGAAATATATACGGATATTGCAATTTTCCCGTACACCGTATACAGCTGTACTCTTCTGAGACAGTACCGTATATCTGCTCTTTGTATTATGGTGAAATCCATACTGAGTAAGCGTCTGTGTGTGACTCCGGAAATATATACAGATATTGCAATTTTCCCCTACACCGTATACAGATGTACGCTTCTGAGACAGTACCGTATATCTGCTCTTTGTATTGCGGTCAAATCTATACTGAGTGAGCGTCTGTGTGTGACTCCGGAAATATATACGGAGATTGCAATTTTCCCCTACACCGTAAACAGCTGTACGCTTCTGAGACAGTACCATATATCTGCTCTTTGTATTACGGTCAAATCCATACTGTGTGAGCGTCTGTGTGTGACTCCGGAAATATATACGGAGATTGCAATTTTCCCCTACACCGTATACAGCTGTACGCTTCTGAGACAGTACCATATATCTGCTTGTATTATTGGTACATTTTCCCAAACATGAGGAAGTATGGTGGAAGAGGCCGCGGACGTGTGCAGGGGGGCCAGCTGGGAATGGTGGTGGTGGTGGTCAGGAACGACACCTTTCCTTGGGTCCTTCACCCCCACCAAAAGTGAAGGATGCGGCAGGCCACACTTCAGATTACTCCATGGAGCTCTTTTCACATACCATGCCTTGGTTGTCAAGTCAAATCCTGAATTCCCCAGTCCAAGATGAATATGACATGGAGTACACTGATGCACAGCCACTGATTCTGCTGGTACATCACCCAGAGCACTACATTGCCCTCGCAGTCTACTGAGCCAGAATTTGACCCTGATGAAACTCAGGTGCCCCTTCCCGCATACTCTAACACCTTACACGGTGACACAGAGGAAGGTGCAGATGAAATTGAAGAGGAGGTGATGGATGACCAAGTTGTTGACCTGGATTGGAATCCATTGGGGGAAAAGGGTGCCGCTGGCAATAGCTCAGAAGAGGAGGAGGATTCGCGGCAGGCATTGACATCGCAGCTGCGGTTATCTGGCAGGCCCGTAGCAGTCCAAAAACGTGTTAGAAAAACAAAAAGAGTTGCAGGACAGCTTGGCCAGACTGTCAAATTAGCACTGCGTGCAAGCCCTGACAATTTATCCCATAGTAGGAAGAGTGCAGTGTGGCACTTTTTTGACCAAAATCCTATTGATGAGACAAAGGTTATCTGTAAGAAGTGCAGAAGGACCTTTAGCCAAGGAAAAATTCTCCGAAATTGCACTTGTAAGCGTGGATGGACTGCAAAACCTCACTGGCCTTGAATGCCTACATTGCCAAACTGATCTCATTAGAGATGATGCCCTTCTGTTTGGTTGAAAGCGCAGCGTTCCGAGAGCTCATGGCCCACGCTGTCCCATGCTATGACCTACCCAGTCGGCACTTCTTTTCTAGAAAAGACATCCCTGCCCTCCACCTGCATGTGAAAGACCGCATTGTCCATGCACTCAAACAATCAGTGAGTGGAAAGGTGCACCTCACAACAGATGCATTGGCCAGTAGGCATGGCCAGGGCCGTTACGTGTCCATCACTGCGCACTGGGTTAATGTGGTGGATGCAGGGTCCACAGGGGACTGCGGCGGTGGGACAGTGCTGCCTAGCCCACGGTATAGGCAACAGTTGGCTGTAGGCGTTCGACCCTCCTCCTGCTCCAGAAGCAAAAGCTCGTCGACAGAGCGCAGTCGCACGAGCTGTCCATCCGCAGCTGCCAGTGTTGCACACGAGGTGTCCCACTATCGATCAGCTATTGGTAAGCGTCAGCAGGCTGTTTTAAAGATGATGTCGTTGGGCGACAACAGACACACCGTGGAGGTACTGGCCGACTACTTGAAGCGAGAAACTGAGTCATGGCTGGGCAGTCTACATCTTGAGCCAGGCAAGGTAGTCAGTGATAAAGCCGTAATTTTGTGGCGGCCATAGCCCTGGCAAAACTCAGACACATACCTTGCCTGGCTCACACCATGAACCTGGTGGTGCAGTGCTTCATAAATAATTATCCGGAGTTTCCAGATCTGCTTCATAAGGTGCGAAGACTGAGCTCGCACATCCGTCGCTCGCACGTAGACTCCAGTCATATGCAAAGCCTGCAGCGATGGCAACACCTACCCAAGCACCGCCTAATAATAGACATTGCAACAAGGTGGAACTCCACCATGCACATGGTTGAGAGGCTATGCGAACAGAGGCAGGCTGTAATGCATTTGTGGGAGGATCCATGGGCAGGCAGTTTGAGGGCGGACATGGAGTTGTCGGGTGTGCAGTGGTCAAAGCTGAAAGACCTCTGTAAAGTCCTTCAGTGTTTTGAGGAATGCACACGGCTGGTTAGCGCAGACGACGCCATCATAAGCATGAGCCTCCCACTTATGCATCTGCTCATGCAAACTTTGACACACATTAAGGATCAGGTGTTTGCAGCAGAGGAGGAGGAGGAAGGAAGCCTTCATGACAATCAGGCATTGTCTGCTCCGAGAACTTTCCTGGACGAGGTGGAGGAAGAAGAGGAAGAGGAGGAGGATGAGGATGAGGGGGATGATTATTATGGGGAGGATGATGCTTCTCAGGGGGCAATTGAAAATGTTGGCTTGCCAAGGTCAGGTACAGGGTTTGTGCGTGAATGGAGGGATGTGGATTTGGCAGAAAGTGCTCCTCTACCCACCACTGGCAGTGCATCATTGACACCTGGAATATTGGCCCACATGTGTGATTATGTCTTGCGGATCCTAAAAAGGGATGATAGTGAACAAGCCATAACCCTAACAGGCTAATTAAGGTCTGAAACCTTGATCAAAGTTATCTGAGCACAAAAATCTCCAAGGGTGCCCAAATTTTTTCATAGGTCCATTTTCCTTTTTGCAATTTAAAAAAAATAACAGATTAATTAATATTTGTTTTTGCCTAAATACAATGGAAAGTGTCTTATTTAATGTTCGGTCTTTTAGAAATAATTCTTCAACTTGCTAAACTGTTCACAATAACAGAAGTATGTCTGTACATTCAAATGAGACTATCACAAGTAGGAAATACCAGCAGGGGAAACTATATAAAGCCACACCCGAAGGGTGATAGGGCAGAAAAATAAGTAAATGAATACACCTATCAGCCTAAAAAGACTGAAGCAAGGATAACAGAAACTAAACACCTGGAGACAAGGTGTATCTGCTTTGGCTTGGCAGTCAGAGAAGTCGACCACATAGCACAGGCTCAAGGCTTCAAAATCAGACTCATGACAGGCAGGTACATGCACGTAAAGGAAGTTGCTGCAACAGCCAACAGTTGTAACACATGTGATGCTTAAATTGGACTGGTAAATCAGTTGCAAAACTTTAATGTCTTTTATCTTTTTTTTTAAATTAACTCCCTTGAAACAAAGTGCAATGTTACCATAAAATGCTAAATTGTTAAGCATCTGCAAGATTCATACCCAGAAAGTAACATGCAGCAAGCCCATGTAATATTGTTGTGAAGTGTGCAGTTGCTAAATTTGACTATTAAACCAAGTATTCAAAAATTAAAATGCGTCATTTAAAAAAAAGGTGAAAAAAAACAAACACCCATCCCTGGCACCTGACTCAAGCTTTTAACAAAAGGGACAGGATATAGTATGCTACATAGTTTCATGCCTCAGAAGCAAGTATTGTATTTGGGTAGCATGTATTGTACAATAATCTTCTAATGTTGGACTATCAGAAGAAGGAATGAAAATTATAGCTAGTCCGTATCACAAGCCAGAAAATAAACTTTCTGTGACGCACAAGCCTTACTTTCAGCAAATTTCTTCACTAACAAAATTAGGACAAAGAATTATTAAGCTGCCCTCCTTGTCTGCAGTGCATAAAGCATAAAAAAATGTTGTTAAGGTGCTGTACTACAGTTTAACACAGATCAATCAATTTACAGTCACACTGACTCTGCAGGTCAACTCTATTGCCTGAATCTGTATTATTATCCACACTGATATTATCGTTCCCATTTTCAATGTTTTTCAGTGCTACATGAGCACACCACATTGATTAAGGACTTTATATCTCTATTTGAAATGAAGAGCTGTAGGATATTACCTACTCTCCCTAGGGCAGGGGTGGGGAATCTTTTTCTGCCAAGGGCCATTTGGATATTTATACCATCCTTCGGGGGCCTTACAAACTGCGCCCAGAAAGTACATCCCGACTCTGACACTGGCGTCAGGACGTAATCTTTCACTGCATGCCCTTCAGGGTTCAGTAGTGAACACTGCGTACGTGTGCTAACAGAGCAAGAAGAAATTAATGAGCTTGTGGCAATCAA
>JARQOD010000004.1:313491114-313536404 GCA_033576555.1 Oophaga sylvatica
GGTGCTTTGCTGGTGACACTGTTTGGGATTTATTCAAAATTGAAGCGGTGAGAGGTCCAGCTCACCCCAAACCATCTCGATTAGGTTCAGGTCTTGTGACTGTGGAGGCCTGGTCATCTGGTGTAACACCCCAACACTCTCCTTCTTGGTCAAATAGCCCTTACACAGCCTGGAGGTGTGTTTGGGGTCATTGCCCTGTTGAAAAATAAATGATGGTCCAACTAAACGCAAACCGGATGGAATAGCATGCTGCTGCAAGATGCTGTGGTAGCCATAAATTTTGAATAAATCCCCAACAGTGTCACCAGGAAAGCACCCCCACACCATCACACCACCTCCTCCATCACGGTGGGAACCAGGCATGTAGAGTCCATCCGTTAACCTTTTCTGCGTGCAAAGCAGTAATCAAAGCAAAAGGTGGCTACTTTGAAGAACCTAGAATCAGGGCCGGCGTCAGCACCCGGCACACCCGGGCAAGTGCCGGGCCCTGAGCAGGCGGGGGGGCCCACTCGCAGTCTGGCACCCCGCGCCCGTTAGGGAGGAGAGCGGTGTCAGCGCCACCACTGGGCCCCCCCGCTTGCTCAGGGCCCTGGCATCAGCTGGCACAATACTTACCTCTCCCGTGCCTCCGCTTCCGCAGCTCCGGGCTTCAGGGGCGCCGGCGCTTCCTCTCACAGCCGGCCACTGAATGACGTCATCATTCAGCGGCCGGCTGTGGCACAGAGCGCGGGGACACCGGACAGGTAAGACTGTGTGTGTGTGTCTCTGTGTGTATGTAGTGCGGTGCTTTGTGTGTGTATGTATGTGTGTGTGTGTATGTGTGTGTGTATGTATGTGAGAGAGTGCTTGTGTGCTGTCTGTGTGTGATGATGGGCAGGCATTGCTGATAATGGGGAGGCATTGATGATGATGATGGGGAGAAGATGATGATAATGGGCAGGCATTGATGATAATGGGCAGGCATTGATGATGGGGAGAAGAGATGATGATGGGCAGGCATTGCTGATAATGGGGAGGCATTGATGATGATGGGGAGAAAGATGATGATAATTGGGCAGGCATTGATGATGGGGAGAAGATGATGATGGGCAGGCATTGATGATGATGGGGAGGAGATGATGATGGGCAGGCATTGCTGATAATGGGGAGGAATTGATGATGATGGGGAGAAGATGATGATAATGGGCAGGCATTGATGATGGGGAGAAGATGATGATGGGGAGGAGATGATGATGATGGGCAGGCATTGATGATAATGGGGAGGCCATGAGGATGATAAGGAGGCAATGATGATGATGGGGAGACAATCATGATAATGGGGAGTCTTTCCACAGCGCCCTTTCCTGAGCCGTAACAGTGCAGAACGCAGTACAGCGCAGAGGAGAGCTCCATATTTTGTATGGAGCATTATATGGGGACCAGTATCCTGTATGGATCATTATATGGGGACCAGTATCCTGTATGGAGCATTATATTGGGTCCAGTATTCTGTATGGAGCATCATTTTGGGTCCAGTATTCTGTATGGAGCATTATATGGGGGGTGACATCCTGCATGGGGTATTATATGGGTGATGAGGGGGAGACTGTGGTGCCCATAATATTGTATGGAGGACTGTACTGTCCAGTCTGTTCTGTGCGCTGTGAGGATTTGGCGGTTTTTGAGCTATTGTACAATTTACAATAGATATCACTCATGTAATGGAAGAAGTGAAGTATTTGGCATTGTACTGTACCTATATTTCTCTGCTGTATCTGTGCATCATGAATCGTGGTCTGTGTTAAAGGGGCCCACTGAGGCTCTTTCGCCCGGGGCCCATAAAAACCTGGAGCCAGCCCTGCCTAGAATATAAGACATATTTTCAGTTTTTTCACACTTTTTTGTAAAGTGTAATGTATAATTCCACATGTGTTAATTCATAGTTTTGATGCCTTCAGTGTGATTCTACAATTTTCATAGTTGTGAAAATACAGAAAAATCGTTGAATGAGAAGGTGTGTCCAAACTTTTGGTCTGTACTGTACATGCTCGGCTAAATTTTCATGTTGGCGCGCAATCAGAATGCCCCCATGTACTTTAGATGATCAGTCAATTCATCAAAATCAGCGAGCTTGGCAGATTTTATTTGTGTATGGTTGTTTTAATATCCTGACAGAGAAGTCATACCTGGATATTAACTGGGAACAGAGACCTGCGAAACACATAGAGGCAACAGGTTTCTGCTAATAACCAAGAAAAATATCTTTCACAATTGGTGCAGAATCCAACCAGAGGAGCAGCACTTTTAGACCTAATACTATCCAACAGACCTGAAAGAATAACAATTCTGCAGGTCGTCGGGCATCTAGATAATAGCGAGCACAATATTGTACAGTTTCACTTGTCTTTCGCTAGGGGACTTGTCAGGGAGTCACAAAAACACTGAACTTTAGGAAGGCAAAGTTTGACCAGCTTACAGATGACCTTAATCTGGTTGACTGGGACAATGTCCTCAGAAATAAGAATACAGATAATAAATGGGAAATATTTAAGAACATCCTAAATAGGCACTGTAAGCGGTTTTATACCTTGTGGGAATAAAAGGACAAGAAATAGGAAAAACCCAATGTGGCTGAATAAAGAAGTAAGAGGGGCAATTAACAGTAAAAAGAAAGCATTTCAACTACGAAAGCAGGATGGCACCGTTGTAGGTCTAAAAAACTATAGGGAGAAAAATGTTTTCCCTTAAACACTAATTAAACCTGCCAAAAGGAAACAGGGAAGCACATTGCTAAGGAGAGTAAAACTAATCCCAAACTGTTCTTCAACTACATCAATAGTAAAAGAATCAAAAGTGAAAGTGTATGCCCCTTAAAAAAATTGTGAAGAAAGACTGGGTGTAGATGACGAGGAAAAAACTAATATATTAAACACCTTCTTCTCCATGGTTTTGACAGTGGAAAATAAAATCCTAGGTGAAATGCCGAGAGACAAAGAAAACCCTATATTAAGGGTCACCAATCTAACCAAAGAAGAGGTGGAAAACTGGCTAAATAAGATTAAAATAGCTACATCTTTGGGTCCGGATGGCATACACCCACGTGTACTAAGAGAGCTAAGTAATGTAATAGACAACCCATTATTCTTATATTTAGGGACTCTATAGCGAGTATGGGGTCTGTTCCACAGGACTGGCGCACAGCAAATGTAGTACCAATATTCAAAAAGATCTCTAAAAATGAACCTGGAAATTATAGGTCAGTAAGTCTAACCTCTATTGTTGGTAAAATATTTGAAGAGTTTCTGAGGGATGTTATTCTGGATTATCTCAATGAGAATAACTGTTTAACTCCATATCAGCATGGGTTTATGAGGAATCGTTCCTATCAAACCAATCTAATCAGTTTTTATGAAGAGGTAAGCTATAGACTGGACCAAGGTGAGTCATTGGATGTGGTATATCTAGATTTTTTCAAATCGTTTGATACCATGCCACACAAGAGGTAGGTACACAAAATGAGAATGCTGGGTCTGGGGGAAAATGTGTGTAAATGGGTAAGTAACTGGCTTAGTGATAGAAAGCAGAGGGTGGTTATAAAAGGTATATTCTCTAACTGGGTCGCTGTGACTATTGGGATACCGCTGGGGTCAGTGTTGGGACCTATTCTTTTAAACATATTTGTTAACAATCTGGTAGAAGGTTTACACAGTAAAATATCGATATTTGCAAATGATACAAAACTATGTAAACAGTCAATACCAGAGAAGATTGTATTCTGCTACAGATGGATCTGGATGAGTTGGAAACTTGGGCCGAAAGGTGGCAGATGCGGTTTAACAATGGTAAATGTAAGGTTATACACATGGGAAGAAGGAATCAATATCACCATTACACACTGAACTGGAAACCACTGAGTAAATCTGACATGGAGAAGGACTTGAGGATCTTGATTAATGATAAACTTACCTGGAGCAGCCAGTGCCAGGCAGCAGCTGCCAAGGCAAACAGGATAATGGGGTGCATTAAAAGAGATCTGGATACACATGGTGAGAGCATTATACTGCCTCTGTACAAATCCCTGGTTAGACTGCACATGGAATACTGTGTACAGTTTTGGGCACCAGTGATCTAGAAGGAAGTAATGGAACTACAGCGAGTACAAAGGAGGGCAGCAAAATTAATAAAAGGGATGGGGGAACTACAATACCCAGAGAGATTAGCAAAATTAGGATTATTTAGTGTAGAAAAAAGACGACTGAGGGGCGATCTAATAACCATGTATAAGTATATAAGGGGACAATACAAATATCTCTCCAAGGATCTGTTTATAACAAGGAAGGTGACGGTCACAAGGGGGCATTCTCTGCATCTGGAGTAGAGAAGCTTATTCATTCAACATGGAAGAGGATTCTTTACTGTTAGGGCAGTGAGAATCTGGAATTCTTTGCCTGATTAGGTGGTGATAGCGAACTCAGTCTAGGCGTTCAAGAGAGACCTGGATGTCTTTCTGGAGCGTAATAATATTGTATCTTACAGTTATTAGGTTCTTTAGAAGGATGTAGATCTGGGGATTTATTCTGACGGAATATAGGCTGAACAGGATGGACAAATGTGTTTTTTCAGCCTTGCTAACTATGTTACTATGTTTTGTAAAATATTACCAAATACAATAATAATTAGTAATTACCAAAAAAAAATCAATGACTGCCCAAAGTATTAAACTCAATTTAAAATATGTTTCCAACTGGTGAGATGGGTAGAAGTGAAAAAATGGGGCTCTAGATGATGTTTTAGGGAAATTTGTATGGTGGATTGGTTGACGTACAGTACAGACCAAAAGTTTGGATACACCTTCTTATTCAAAGATTGTTCTGTATTTTCATGACTATGAAAATTGTAGAATCACACCGAAGGCATCAAAACTATGAATTAACACATGTGGAATTATACATTACACTTTACAAAAAAGTGTGAAACAACTGAAAATATGTCTTATGTTCTAGGTTCTTCAAAGTAGCCACCTTTGGCTTTGATTACTGCTTTGCACACAGAAAAGGTGAATGGATGGACTCTACATGCCTGGTTCCCACCGTGAAGCATGGAGGAGGTGGTGTGATGGTGTGGGGGTGCTTTGTTCTCTGTTCTACCCCGAGTAGCTGAGACCCCAGAGAAAATCCGACTCTTGGGGGGCGTTGAATACTTTTTCCACAGCGCCGTGATTTAAATACCCTTAACCACCACCGTTAAAAGGCGTATCGACGGTCATTAAGTGGTTAATAGTGCTAGAGTTCTTGCTTCAAATCCCAACAAGTACAACATCTGCAATGGGTTTATATGTTTCCTCCATACTCCAAAGAGATAAATGATAGGAATGATAGCGACAGTGACAATAATATCTTTACAACAGTGCAGAATATGTTGTTTATATAAGCTAGCATTAAAAAAAACAGTCCATCTATTGCATATCATGCCATAAAACTTGGGGTTAAAACAAAGGATGAAATTGAGTAATCCAAACAGAATTCATACCTCAGGAGTCTAAAAGTTTTACTTTAAATTTAGAATAATGATTTTATAAAAATACAATTCTAAATCAGATCAGAACTGTTGGATTATTCTAAATCCAACTACTTAACCTTAGATAATAGCAGTGCCACGGTAATATAATCTTATATTTGGGAACACAAATGCTTATATAGGACAACAAGGGAATGCTATTGTTAAGATATGTCTACATATTCTTTTATTTATTTTTTATTTCATTATTCAGTTGGTCTTCATTCAGATGTCAGTGAATAATGTGAATATTCTAGCCTTGGTTTTCATGGATAGATCACGCACCTCTTATAGTCTATCTGGCTCACATGTGCATGTTTTTTGTGGATCCCTATTTATTTATTATATCGATAGCTAGACCATACATGACAAGCACTTTTTACCTTTTATGTCGCCACTATTTCCTAATTGTAACTTTGCAATTACGTGCAAGTGGGCAAGGTCATGACATTATGATGGCACTATGTGCACCGTGACCTTGAGCAAATGCACAGAACTGTCCTGAGCCTCAGCTCACCATCAGTGTTGAGGGATCAGAAGATGCAACGAGAACCGGACAGGTACTGTGAGGAGTGGAGACGCCAAAGAACAGAGTGGTAAGTATTTTTATTTATTTTTAACCTTTTGGTGGCCCTTTATGATTCAGAAAAATGATGGCGACCTTTTTGCTAAATCAAAAAATCTGCATTTTGGTGAATGCATATTTTTGGTTGATTTTAGAAGAATTCAATTACGATTGAATTTATTTGCTAATTATTAATGTAGACATGTCCATTGCTCATTCTAGTTAAACATCAAAATTACCAAATCAAGTCTATAGATCTATAAATCTGTGAAAAATCGCTGCGAGTATGCACTGTCATCTGTGTGCAGTTTTTAGCAGTCCATTTTTAACATTGTGGTGGAGAGCAGAAATTTTGTAATTTATTTAGTTTTTTCCTACAAGAAAATCACTGATGAAATACAGATGGAAAAAATGCAACACTGACCAAACAATGATAAAACACTAATGACAAAAGCACTAATGAAAATCAAACTGTTTTTTTCATACCAGAAAAAACACTGACTTCTGAATGAGGCCTTAAGTTAACAGAATAATCAAAGCTCATTTTTATCTTGCAGTGCAATATTATCTATATAGCCAAGCAAGGTTGCATCATGAAGTACCGAGAATGATTACTCTAGAACATTACTGCAATAGAAAATGGGAAAAAGGGGAAAAAAAGGGCTATATAATGTATATATGAAAATATTCATCTGCAAAATTGCTATGAAACAGTATACAGAAGTATACAGTAAAAAAGAAGGTATTTAGCGCATACATTGGCCAATGTATGTGAGCCCAAGTGCCATGTTAAGGCATCCTTCAAAGTTGGGTCCATGTCCTGATATGTCACTTCTCCTGGGCAAAAAAGCCTACAGTTTATGGGGCAAGAATAGACCAGCTAACTACTTAAAATCACCTATGGCTGATGGGAGTGAGAGTATACAAGTCTAAAAAGGTTTTCATACCAAGCTCATCCAAACTAGTGTGAACAGGCGCCAACCAAAAAAAGCATTGGCCCTCTCAGTGCAAAGTATGAGAACTGATTTGGCTAAGTGAGAGGCTCTGGACTGAGGTCTAAGGGGTAAGGTTTCTCCTTGTGGAGAGTGACTTACCAGTTCTGGCTTGTCAAGGTAAGGAGGCTTATTCGCCGTGCAATGCTCCTCTGGACTCGTTAAAGGGTTGATTGTGACTTGTAGGGTCGCTACTTCCAACAGGTGGCGCTATAGAGTTCAAGTCCTCTTTTTCTCTGAAGAGGCAATTTGCATATTAAATTTCCCAGAGGAACCCAGAGCTGGTATGTCACTCTCCACAAAGAGAAACCTTACCCCTTAGACAACACTTTGCGCAAACTGCATTTTATGTAATTAATTTTGCTTCATGGTTTAAAGCAATATCTGGCTGCAGTATTTTTGGTCCAAAAAGAGATAAAAACGTGAAAAATATCACATGAACAGGTTTTCGTCAAAATTACATGACATTTTTGTAGCATTTTATTTTAAGCTAAACAGATGGACTGGAATCAAACATGAAGGAAAATAATACAGGAAAGACTGAAATGTTTTATCTTTTTCTAGTCATTCCTACATTTGGTTCATAACAAAACACTGCCAAAAAACCTGCACATGTGATTCGAGCCATAGAGGACCTAGTATATGATGGACAAATGAACTGAATTTAACAAAATCACATCTCAAAGAGTAAAAAAAAATTGGATATTGACAAAAAAATACTATAACTGTACTTTAACTAATCAGATGATGTAGATTCTTGTTTTCTTTCTTATGATAAAAATTAAAAAACATAATTTTTCACATATATTGGAGTATAAAACAAATGCTGAAAAAAGTTGAATGACTTTTTAAAAGACATATGTTATTAATATGAATGCATAAGTAGCATTTAGACAACTAAAATAAAGGTTTAATACAATATAAATAAATAAACTTTAGTAGCATCTCTGTGAATTTTAATTAATAAGATTATTTAACATTGTCACTAACCTCTTTTGTATATAGACAAATATTTAGATTTTTGTAGATTTGCCATCAGCATGTTTGATTGCCTTTGTCCTCTATCTTATGCTGATAAAGGTTATTCTTTTCATAAAATCATTCATTTATTAGGTTAATTTGCATCTCTCCTATTTCTAACCAAACAATAAAGCATCTTTAAAGGCTTGCTCATATTTTTTCATTGACAAGGCACTGACAGAATCAAAGAGGGCTTAAGCAAACATACAAATGTGTCATCTAATGGCCCATCAAACAGCCCTTGTCACATAGATAAACCTTTTATCTCTCTTTTCCAGATTCTAATCAGAGGATCAGTTTGCATGTTTCTAATGTCACTGCAGCAACAATCTAAAGGAGATTTTTTATGTCCTGGGAAATAAACTCATTCTGGGCCAAATTAAACATTTCAATGCCTTGTTTTATCTCTCTCTCTGTTCAAATTAGCATAATGGTCTTTAATTGGATTTTATTTTGTGATTAAAAACAAAAAAGGTGAAGCCAGTCTGCAGGGATTAGTCATAAGGCTTCTGTACCACCAGGGAATTGAGCTGAAAGACAGAGAATGATGATCTCTAGAAATATGATTACTGGTAACTTCTATCCAACCTCTAGATGCAAACCTAATAGAATCCTCTTGGATTTTAGCTGCCATTTTGGAAAATGCTCACATTTACTATGTACTTTAAAAATTCAATAAATGTGTACTAAATATATAAGGCCAATTTCCCACACACAAAAATACTGCATTTATTTCCATAATGGTTTTTCAGTAGATGTCTGCATGAATATATGCAATAGCAATCTGCATTGATTATTATGTTTTGCTGCATTTTTTTATACGTCTCCTTCTTTTATTATGTATGGATTTTTAGTGAAGAAGTGACGCAGCATTTTTTTATTTGGAAATTATGCTCTAAAGCCCCCGTCAACACAGCAATCTCGCTAGCGAGATCGCTGCTGAGTCACTAGTTTTGTGACGCAACAGCGATCTCCCCAGCAATATCGCTGTGTGTGATATTCAGCGACGATCAGCCCACCTGCTGGGTTTCGCTGATCGTCGCTGAATGTCCTGGACATTTTTTTTGATCGTTGGTCTCCTGCTGGCCAGCATGCATCGCTGCGTGTGGCAGGCAGGAGACCAGCGATCAGATGGTAACCAAGGTACGGGCGGCACCTGGAAACCCGATGTGTACGTTGGATACCAGAGCGCTGCTGCAAAGGAGCTGGTAACCTAGGTACACATCGGGCTTCCAGGTGCCGCACAGCGCCACCTTTGGGTTCATATCCTACCAACAGCACCTGCCAGGAGTTTGTATCTCCTCCCTGTGTTTACGTTGGTTTCCTTCCACACTTCAAAGACATAATGATGGAATTATAGATTCTGAAACCCAGTAGGTACTCTGTGATAATATTTGTAAGGCACTGTGGAATATGTTGGTGCTATGAAAGTAAAATAAATAAATGAGCAAAAGTATTCGAGTGGAATTTCAATCTCCCCGAATCTTATCAAAATGCAATTCTCCAAAAAAGATTTTTTATACCTCCCTCTGTGTGAAGTCAACAAAATGGCAACAGCTGGAATCTTCATTTTGTTCTTTCATATATAGTCAGATAAATGATTAAGAAAAATAATAATAATACTCATTTTACCACACACCCGTCCCATTACCCCTGGAGCCTGCTATCAGGTCCTCAGTGCCACTTCCTTTTCACTTCCCCTGTTTTGTGCATTCTCTTTTGTCTTCATGTAAACAGGTGCGTTAATGCAGTAATGCAGGGATAATAATAATAATAATATAATAATAATTTTATTTCTATAGCGCCAACATATTCTGCAGCACTTTACATTATAGAGGGGACTTGTACAGACAATAGACATTACAGCATAACAATAAACACAGATCAAAGTAGATACCAAGAGGAATGAGGGCCCTGCTTGCAAGCTTACAATCAATGATGGCAGAACAAGGCTGTCTAACAAGGCAATTTAATGGGTTAACACAGGAAATTGGCAAAGGCGTCCTAGCAGGGAGCTAGTAACTTTAAACAGTGAATAACAACAGGGGGTAAGCCAAGGGTTAACATTAAAGTCTGTTGTGTAAATGGCACCTCTCAGGTCCTTCTCCAAGTACACTCTGATGATGATGATGTCGGCAATGGCGGCGCAATTTCTTAGACGAATCCCAGGGAATCACAATCCAGCCTCTGGCGGCAAATGGCAGGTCACCGGTTTTACCCGTTGAGCCCCTAGTCCATAAATCTTGCAGGCGGAACAAAGAGTGTTGCTGGAGTCTCTTTCCAACACGTGGTATGCAGCTGCTGCACGTCTGTCGGCAAAGGGGAACGCACCTCGGCGGCCTGTGCTCGGCACCCACTTCTCTACACGGGCGCAGTCCTTTCACTAGATGGGCGTTCGGTGCTCTTCCCACTCACAGTCTGTCTCGAGCAATTACCTGACCTCTGCCATGACTTGTGTGTGCCCTGTCTCTCATGCTGCAGAGCCGTGGCTTTCCTGATGCTGCTTGCGCTGCTGGCGGGAAACTGAACTCTTTTTCCCACGCTGTCCACTCAGCTCCCCGCCTAGCCACGCCCCTCTCACACGGGTCATGGAACCTGTCCGGTCTCCTATTCTTTCCCCCAGCAACACTAGACGCAGCCCTGACAGTTCCGGACCCGGCTCAGCGTAGGTACCCGCAGCCCAGTCTTCCTTCTTACATTTACACTCCAGCCCTTGACTTCCTGCACATCTACACCTTCAGACATTCATGACACAGAGACATTAAAACACTAGAACTACTGATGGAGTCATTTTGACTCCTTTCGTTTTTTATTTCTCTTCTGTGACTACATTTTTCAGAATTCCGGCTTGAAACTCGGTGACTTTTCCTCAAATATGATGTGAAAAAAGATTTTGTGAGAATAAATAATTTTGGTGAAAAATTTGCGCGTTTTTTTCAAAATTTACCAAGAACTACTGAAGGGAGTCATTTTGACTCCCTACTATATTTTGAGGTCCTTTTGTCACTAAATGTTGCTATAAAGTTTTGTGCATAATTTTTTCACTCTGTCTTATTTACCCTGATGTTCATATAGATGTAGTTCAATTTACATGTCAACTTTTCACATTTTCCTTGTGTTTTACCGTTTTGCAAAGCGACAATGTCTAGGGACCGCTTTGTTGAAATTATGAGGTTTCTCAGATTTGATGAGAAATCTACTCGATCGGAGAGACTGCAAACGGACAAGTTTGCTCTATTTTCTACTGTGTGGGACAGGTTTATTGAAAATTGTATTGCGTGTTACAAACCTGGCCCATACATAACGGTGGATGATCAACTTTTCCCAAGCAAAACTAGGTGTCCATTCACGCAGTACATGACTTCCAAACCAGATAAATATGGCCACAAATATTGGCTAGCTGTTGATAAGGAGAGCAAATATCTGGCAAATGGCTTCCCTTATCTAGGCAAAGATGACACACGCCGTGCTGAGGACCGTTTAGCTGACCATGTGGTAATGAAGTTATTGGACCCGTTTTTGAAAAAAGGTCGCAATGTTACAACCGATAATTATTTTACTTCAGTAAAATTAGCTAAACAGCTAAAAAGCAAAGGAACAACCATCGTGGGAACACTGAACAAGATAAGGCGAGAAGTGCCTAAAGAAATAAAATCCATGAAAGAGGAATTGTACAACACTAAAGTGTTTAGAAATTAAGACAATTTTACACTTACAGTATATCAAGGAAAGCCCAACAAAAATGTTGTCATTTTGAGTTCCGTCCATCCAGATGTTGTTGTTGCGTCTGATTCCGCTAAAAAAACTCCAGAAACGGTAAAGTTTTACAATGAAACAAAATATGGAGTAGATGTAGTGGATCAGATGGCACGAAAATATACCACACGAACATGCACAAGGAGATGGCCTGTTCATGCATTTGAAAATGCCTTAAGGTACTGCCACACTAAACAATCCCGCTAGCGATCACAATAACGACGCATACTAATGCGATCGCTAGCGGGATTGTTTCTATATCGCTAAATGCGGCCACATTTAGCGATATAGTTAACGACGCTATCGCCGTTAGCGATCTTCTTAACGACTTTAGCGGTACAAAAGTACCGCTAAATCGCTAAGAAAAGGTGCCACACTAGCGATATATACTTACCCAGCGGGAGCGCCGACGAGAAAATAGGGTCCGGAACGATTCCAGCGACGAGCGAGATCACAGCAGGAAGCTCGTCGCTGGAAGCTGCCGCACTGAACAACATCGCTAACGGGATCGCTAAATAGTGACGTTTTTTAGCGATCCCGTTAGCGATATTGTTCAGTGTGGCATACCCTTTAGACTTTGCGGGTATAAATGCATGGATAATATTCAATGAGATAACCCACCAAAAAATGTCACGCAAGGCATTTTTGCAAACGCTTGTGAGAGAGTTGAGTGGTCCTTATGTCACAGATAGGGAAAAGGGTTCCACGTCCCAAGTTTCTACATGCTCAGAAGTGATGGTTCAAACAAAATTTTGCCAGATCAAAGAAAAGTGCAAGAAAAATAGATCTGTCAGCAATTGTAAGACTTGTGGTAAGTCTTTGTGTGGGCAATGTACTGCCATAAATCAAAGGCAATGCCTAAAATGCGAAACACCAAATGTTTAGAAGGTGAATTCTGCGCCATATTTTCATTTTTATGCTCCTCCACCTACATTTTCTCTGCTTTTTGTTCTTCAGTTGTTGTTTATATGTGTGCACTTGAATAAAAAAAAATGTTTGAAAAACGTCTATTATAATTATTGTTATTTTCTGTAGAAAAATAAGAAAAGCAGAAAAAAAACAATCAAAAGCATTACTGTTGGATCTCACAATAATAATACATTACAAAAAATATAATTATTAATAAATAACCACAAATGAAACTCTAAAAATAAACGAAAACAAGCAAGGAGTCAAAATGACTCCTTTCAGTAGTTCTAGGCGGGGTCACGAGTCCAGTAGTCCTAGTGTTAAAAGGCCTAGATCAAGCTGAAGCCAAGGCCTGGATTGAAACAGATAAAGATAATGCATGAAACATAAGAAAGGGAAAACACATTGTGGGAAGAATCGTATTGTAGACTGTGGGAACTGCTGGACAGGTGAGCACTGAGGTGAGAATTATTATTTGTTTGTACATCCTACATTTATTATGCTTTGGGAACAGTTGAGACCCCAGAGTATGAAAAAGAATATTCAGTTTGCATAGAATAACTTTGCTGGGGATAGTATGTCATTGTAAAAACCGTGTAAATTGCCAAATTCAAATCTTGTCAAATCCACTAATATCTAAAAATTAAAGAATTGAATAGTGAACCTGAATCAGGCTAACAATCAGAATTTCTCAGGCACCATGGATATGGTTAAACCAGGAACATTAAAGCTTAGGAATCAAATTTAATTTGTCTTATACAACCTATTATTGACTACTAGAGTTGAGCGATACTTTCCGATATCCTAAAGTATCGGAATCGGAATGGTATCGCCGATATCACTAAAATATCGGCGATACCCGATATCGATACCGGAAGTCCCATGTAAGTCTATGGGAACAAAATATCGAAATTAAAAAAAACCCATTGTTGCCTTGTTGGTTAATTGTACATGAAGGAAAACAAGAAAGAGTAATGTAGAATGTATTGGGGAAGGTTGAGGAGACATTAAAGGCATAGATGTTTAACCCAATCAAATGGAATAGCATAAATATTTTTTTTTTTAAAGATGTTCGGATTGACGAAGAAATTGACAATGTTAACGTTTTTTATATTTTGGCAAATATGTATATTACACAACTTCCATGCTCTTCATCTTCACCTTTTTAACTTTTCACACACTTTCTCCTTCATAATCTTCTGCAGCATCATCTTTTTCATCAAATTATTCTTCATCTTCACCTTCTTTATCTTCTTCTTAAACTTCTTGCTATTCATCTTTGTTAACATTACTCATATTCTTCTTATTAAACTATTATTCTTATTCATATTCTGCTTCATCTTCTTCATCATATTCTTATTTGTGACAGAGAATCCTGTACTTGTAATCTGTCAAAGTATGAATTTTTCATCCTTCCGTTCTTGCTGTCACAAAAGATTTAAATTACAACAGTATTTGTCCGTGTTCAGTTTAGCCTGCAGCAGCAGGCATTTTCCAGGGGCACCACGAGGAGGAACGGACTCACCCCCATACACTGCTTAGTCTTCTTCTGCTTAGAATTTAGAGCATATATTTTGCTCTTCATTTTGGTCTTATACTTCATGTTCTTCTGCTTTTAGATCTTCTGCTTATTGTTCTTGTGTCTCTTGTTCCGTATCTTGTATTTGTAGCACAATCTTGTACCAGCTGATGTTACTGGGACACGGTTACTAAGCAGGAGGTACCTGTGCTCCAAAGCACTACCAAGGACCAGCAGACGTTGCTGGAACTCGGATACCGAGATGGAGGCACCTAGACCAAAGGCACTGCGGAGAACCAGTTGACGGTACTGGAACCCGGAGGGGCAGCAGAAGGAAAAGAGCCAATGGCACAACCGAGGACCAGCTGACGTTACTGGGACACGGTTACTAAGCAGGAGGTACCTGTGCTCCAAAGCACTACCAAGGACCAGCAGACGTTGCTGGAACTCGGATACCGAGATGGAGGCACCTAGACCAAAGGCACTGCGGAGAACCAGTTGACGGTACTGGAACCCGGAGGGGCAGCAGAAGGAAAAGAGCCAATGGCACAACCGAGGACCAGCTGACGTTAGTGGGACACGGTTACTAAGCAGGAGGTACCTGTGCTCCAAAGCACTACCAAGGACCAGCAGACGTTGCTGGAACTCGGATACCGAGATGGAGGCACCTAGGCCAAAGGCACTGCGGAGAACCAGTTGACGGTACTGGAACCCGGACGGGTAGCAGAAGGTACAAGAGCCAATGCAAGTAACGAGGACCAGCTGACTGTGCTGGAACCCGGAGGGGCAGCAGAAGGAAAAGAGCCAATGGCACAACCGAGGACCAGCTGACGTTACTGAACCCCAGTAACACAGGAGCAAGTGTTGACTGTGCTAACAGCACTTCCGAGCAACAACTGGCGGTGTTGGAGCCCAGGGTCAAGGAGGATGTTTAAATACTAGATCAAGTAATTTCCTTGTTACCTGTCAATTTTAAATGTCTATACTTCAAACAAGAGAAAGATAACCTTTACTACCATAAGATGATGATTTCATTTAAACTAATATCTAGATAAATAAAGAATTGACAAACATAAACACATACATTAACATGTTGAACAGCAATGCAAACCACAAAATAAATTAGTTAAGGAATCTGCTATACGGTTGTACATAAAAGCATACAAGTACATATCTGAATCCATTAATGATGGATAAGTAACAGTATGTACACCATTTTTATTGTATAGACAATGAATGTCTGACTTCAAAACATCATCAGCATTACAAGTTATCTGTGACATTACTAAAATGTTACATTTGCTGAATAATGTCACTAAACAGTTTATACAAAATTATACAATTTCCATCATGTAATACTCATAATATGTGGCAATAATCATGTTTATTAACAAACATAACCTTTAAAAAGTGCATAGTGCATAGCGAAAATTGCTATTTATGCCTGACTGTCGACTTGCAAGCATGACAACGGATAGATAAGGTATATATAGATGAGACTGCATAGCCACAGATGGTGAATGGCGATGTAATACTGTACCTCAATAAAGTGTGCGTCACTACTACATAATTTTTTTTATATAGCTTTATAAACAGGGTACGTGGATGTATGCTTGCGCCTTTGTTTTGACGCACAGACTGCCTTCCTGCTGAGACGCGTTGGGTAGTGAACAGTTGTGTGCAGTGTTCACTGTAGTCTGAGGTTTTCCTTTTTGGAGTGCAGATCACGCTCCAGTTAGTTCTTCAACCACTGCTGGTTGTAGTCTGCTGAGCGTGTGTCACTGGCACATCCTTGAAATTTTTCTCTAATTGTTGCTGCTCCATTCTATTACAAATAAATAAAATCTATTAGTGTGACGCGCTTCCATCCGTATACAATACATTGGTTGCAAACACTATAGAAGTACACAAAGGGGCCTTTCACACCTACTGAACAGTTGTGTGCAGTGTTCACTGCAGTCTCTGCGGAATAACCACACTTAGGCCTTATAACTTTTCAGACTTTCTTTATCAATCTACCAAGATGAAGAAGGCAGGGAGTAAGGCACGTGGTCATGGAGTTTCTTCAGGGAGAGGACGTGGGGATTCTGTGGCTGCTGCGGCCCCCAGTGACACAGCATCCACCAGTTTTCCCCGGGCCGTGAGCGTTCCTTTATGCGCACTTTTGTAGGAGCTCGGAGTACCCCCCTGCTGCGGGAAGAACAAATTGAAGCCGTTGTTGTTTGGATCTCAGCCAATGCATCGACTTCAATTGCTTCCACCTCCTCTCAGGACCACAGCACTGTTGGGCAACCATCTGTCTCTTCACCGCCTGGCAAATTGCCCAGGCAGTCAGAGAGTTCTGTACAGGAGCCTGCTGAGTGTCTGCTTCTGTTCTCAGAATCTATTGGCTTGCAAACAGGGGCCCAGCCAAGCAGCATTCTGTAATGTGAAGAAGAGGGAGTATGCAGTGATGCGCAACAGCTGTGTCTCTCTGAATCTGAAGAGGCGGGTGAGACAGTGCCGATGGTCAGCACACCGCAGAACGCATCTGATGATGATGATGAGACCCAGGTGCCAGTTTCTGTTGAGCATGGTGCTGGCCAGACCACCCAACAGCAGGTGTTGGAAGAGGGTAGTGGAGATGATGAGGTCCAATACCCAACATGGCATGAAGAACAGGAAGGTGGTGGGAGCAGCTCAGAGGAATAATAATAATATTTATTTATATAGCGCCATCATATTCCGCAGCGCTTTACAGTTTAGCAGTTTCAGAACACAAGTCATAAGTAACAACGTTAACAATACAATAATTTAAGCTAAATAAGTCGCCCCTGCTCGTGACAGCTTACAATGTACAATGAGATGGGGGAGATACAAAGTATAGGTGTTTATATACAATGGTGCATTTACAATGATGTTCCAGCCATCTTAAGGGACTGAGGGATGGAGATAGTGAATGGGCTAGAGACACACACACACTTACACAGAATACATAGAATGACTTTGATTAGTGAATGTGATAGGCCGCTCTGAACAAATGTGTTTTGAGGGAGCGCCTGAAACCATGCAAATTGTGGATAGTCCTAATTTCTTGGGGTACAGCATTCCAGAGGATTGGCGTAGAGCAGGAGAAGTCTTGGAGTCGGGAGTGGGAGGTACGTATTAGTGCAGAGGTTAGTCGAAAGTCGTTTGCAGAGCGCAGCAGTCGGTTAGGCCGATAGATAGAAATGAGGGAGGAGATGTAGGAGGGGTGCTGCACTGTGGAGAGCTTTGTGGGTGAGAACCAGTACTTTGGTTGAAAGCTGGGAGAGGCCTAGAGAAATGGTTAGTGATAGAAGGAAGATAGAGGAAGACATTGCCCCAACGGTACAAACAGGAGGGAGAGTTAGGCTGCAGACTCGGTTGCCTGTAGCCTCCAGTTTGGCACCTGTTCGGAGCAGTTGTCTTCCAAAAGTCAAAACGTGCGCTCCCAGGACTTGCACTGCGTGGTCCTTTTTTCACACACTTGCACATGATATTTGCTATGTGAAATGCAAGCTGTGTAATCAAAAATTAAAAATAGCTAAAAGTGTCAGTCACCTCAATACCACAAATATGTGGAAACATGTGCGGACAAAGCACGTAGTTGAGTTACAAAGACACACTGGAGATGTAGGCCAACCTACAGCAGCACCTACATCTTCAGGTTGTGTTGAAGCCTCTTCATCGAGCTCACACACAGCTGGTTATGCTTCCTCACAGGATCGCCATGGAAGAACCTCGGCCACTGTTGTCCAGAGACAAACTGTTATTCCACACACAGCAGCAAGTTCCCTGTCATCCTCACACTCCCAGGCCACAAAACAGCCAGCGGTAGCACAGGCATGGGATAAAAGACGGCCATACTCCGCAAACCATGCACGAGCACAGGCTCTGAATGCTGGCATTGCAAAACTCCTGTCCCTTGAAATGCTGTGATTCAGGCTGGTGGAGACAGACAGTTTCCGTAACTGAATATCATTGTCAATCCCACAATACAATGTGCCAAGCCGATTTCATTTCAGCAGGCAAGCCGTCCCTGGTCTGCAAAAGCATGTTGAGGGAAAAATTAAACATGCGCTACTAAAAGCCCTCAGTAGCAAGGTCCACCTGACCACCGATGCGTGGACCAGTACCCATTGTTATGATCTGCTACAACCAGTAAGGAAAGAAGGGAATTCTGTCCCTACAATACAACTAAGCTGAATCCCTACGATGTAACGGGGAACCTGATCCTGCGACCAGACCCGCTAAAGTCCTCATCTAGTGTGAACGAAGACCTATAGTTGCGAGGGAGTAATCCCTACAAGATCTAGGGACTGGGAGAAAAGGTGGACACCTCCTAGTCCTAACATAAATTGTAGCATGGATAATTAAACAGAAAAATAAATACTTTGTGATCCTAACATCAAGCAAAACTCACAGATTAAGGCACCTAAGCACCCGGCTAGCTTAACAGTAGATAATACAATGAAGTCAAGCAAAGCCAGAAGGGCGGAGCCAGACTAAATAGGGAAAAAAGGTCATGTGACCAGCAAACTGAAACAAAACCTAACAAGAGGGTTCTAACACCCATGGCCAGGGACAATACCTTTCCCTCACTGCCCATTGGGTCAATGTTGTGCAGCCGGGTACTGATCTTGCGAGTGGCGCTGTACGTGTTCTGCCAACTCCAAGGATTGCAGGAATCAAGTCTGTACACATTGATTCCTCCTCCTATTCCAGTTCCTCAGAATCATCGCTGCAGGAGCCGTCACGGTCTACCTCCACATGGACCGTGAACGTTTACCTGTTGCGACCGATATGAGCACAGCCGTGTCCAAATGTCAACAGGCCATCCTGAAATTAATTTCCATGGGGAATCTTAGCCACACAGCGCAGGAGCTCTGTAATGCCATAAAGCAGGAGAGCGACGTGTGGTTTTTGGAAGAGAATCTACAGGCAGGCTTGGTAGTGTGTGACAATGGCCGAAATCTGGTGTCAGCTCTGGGCCTTGGCAACCTCACTCACATACCATGTCTGTCATATGTGCTCAACTTGGTCGTGCAGAGTTTTTTGAGGGACTATCCGGATCTTGATGCACTGCTGCACAAGGTCCGCCTAGAGTGCGCTCACTTGCGACGTTCCAGCATGGCCGATCGCTGATTGCAGCTCTGCAACGCAGATTTCACCTTCATGAACATCGCATTATATGTGACGTACCCACCAGGTGGAATTCCTCGTTACATATGTTGGAGCGGTTGTGTGAGCAGCAGCCAACAGTAATGGAGTATCAGCTGCATCAGGCGCAGTCAACTCGCAATTTGCGGCGTTCACACTTCACCACTACTGAGTGGGCCTCTATAATAAGAATAATAATATTATTTATTTATATAGCGCCATAATATTCCGCAGTGCTTTACAGTTTAACAGTTTCAAAACACGAGTCATAAGTAACAACGTTAACAATACAATAATTAAAGCAAAATCAGCCGCCCCTGCTGGTGAAAGCTTACAATCTACAATGAGGTGTGGGAGATACAAAGTACAGGTGTTTATATACAATGGTGTTTTTACAATGATGGTCCAGCCATTTTAAGGAAGTGAGGGATGCATGGAGATAGTGAATGGGCTACACACACAGAATTACACATAGAATGACTTTGATTAGTGAATGTGATAGGCCACTGTGAACAAATGTGTTTTGAGGGAGCGCCTGAAACCATCCAAATTGCGGATAGTCCTAATTTCTTGGGGTAGAGCATTCCAGAGGATTGGCGCAGCGCGGGTGAAGTCTTGGAGTTGGGAGTGGGAGGTACGGATTAGTGCAGAGGTTAGTCGAAGGTCGTTTGCAGAGTGCAGCAGTCGGTTAGGCCGATAAATATAAATAAGGGAGGAGATGTAGGGGGGTGCTGCGCTGTGGAGAGCTATGTTGGTGAGAACCAGTAATTAGAATTGGATCCTATAATGAATGGGCAGCCACTGCCAGTGTAATGAGTGGCGAATAACTCTATGAAGGATATCTGCCACGTTTTGCGTGCGTTTGATGAGTCAACGCGGATGGCGAGTGCAGATGATGCACTAGTCAGCCTGACTGTCCCCCTTATCTGCCTGCTTCAAAAAACACTGCAAGCACTAAGGCATGAGGTTTTGGAAGAGGTGGAGGATGAGGAGTCACAAATTCCATCACCTTCTGGACAGTCAGCGCAACGTGGTTCCTCACAAAGGGCTGGAGGACTTTCAAAGTACCATGCTGTATCAACAATTGAACCTCCAGAGTCGCTGTCTATATTTTCATAACCATTACAAACTTTTAATGTATTTACAAAGCACATAATGTACATTTTTTGTCTATCCTTTTGTAATGCTATTGTGTTTCCATAAACTGATGTTACAGAATTATGATACAAAGTTTTTAAATTTTGAGTTTTAAATTTTGTAAATTTATATGTATTTGAAGGACTTTGTGAGGAGGATGAGGAGGAGTCAATGGAGGAGGAAGACATCGCTCCAGAGGGAGGTAGACAATGCTCTAGTCAGTATGTAGACCAAGGGTGGGGTGATGCACAGCAGGCGGAGATGACGCCTCTTGCAGGGGACAACGTTTCTTGGCCAGTTGGGAGTCTGCAGCACATGGTTGATTTCATGCTGCAGTGGCTGAGAAACGACCGCCGCATCGAACACATTCACACCACGTCTGATTATTGGGTGTACACCCTCCTAGACCCTCGCTACCGGGACAACTTACAAAGCCTCATCACACCGTTGAACCGGGAGCGTAAAATGCGGAAGTACCAAGACACACTGGTGCAATCCATAATGTTCTCCATTCCAGCCGAGAGCACTGCTGCTGCTACTGATTTACAAAGCAGCTCTGTGCGTCGAGGCAGTGGAGACAGCTCTGCAACAAGAGGGAGCACAAGCAGCGCCTCTGCACAGGGCAAGAACAGTATGTTCCAAATGTGTCGAAGTTTTGTGGCAGCGCCACCAATGTCTACACCATCCGAGACGGCTCCAGTCAGCAGGAGGCAACATTTCCGTAAGATGGTGACAGACTACATGTCTTGCCCTCTCAGTGTACTCCCAGATGGCTCTTCCCCATTCAAGTTTTGTGTCTCTAAGCTGGATACATGGCCAGAGCTTAGCCAGTATGCATTGGAGGTGCTGGCTTGATCTGCTGGCAGTGTATTATCGGAGCGCGTCTTTACTGCTGCAGGTGGTGTACTAACAGACCGTTGCATGCGACTATCCTACGATAATGTAGAACGGCTTACTTTTCTGAAAATGAACTAGGCATGGATCTCGCCTGAATTTGCCTGTCCGGTTTCAGATTAACTAACTGGTTGGCAACGTTTTCCATGTCTCCTGTTATGTTCATCTTTCTACCACCTGAGCTATACTCCCTGGGCTACAACACTGCCAGTTGCTGCTCAGAAGTGTCGTGTCCACAGACCAATACACAAGCTATAGTGATAGTGGGGTTCAGTAACGCCTGCTGTTCCCCTGCTGTGTGTCCGGCAAAAATTACTGCTACCTAGCTACACATGTTTAAAAAAACATGACATGTTAAAGTGGCTAGTGCTACACATAGATATCAGGCTACACCCTTATTTCTAAGCTGTAAACAAGTGAAACGTCAAATTTAAAACCATTCAATGATTAGTGTTGGTAACAAATCTGTAACTAAATAATTGTGACATATTATGGCAGATATCCACATGTCTAACACAAATGCTAACACAAAAGCATACTTATGCTATAGGGTACTGATGGTGAACCTTCTCACTCCATAACTTTGACCAATCCAACTCACATCATGCCTCAAATGCTGCAATGTTGGAAGTGCATAATGTGGGTTGAACTTTGACAACAGCTGCAGTGCGAAGGTTATCCTTCTGTGTTCTTGGCTTTTAAATAAAAGCATACAAGTAAATATAATAATACATTGTTGATTAAGGGACATGATGTACACCTGTAATATTGTGCAAACAATGGATGTAGGACTATTCCTCTTCAACATTACTTATATTTGTGTCATTTGAAAAAATACATATTTTAGTTAAAAATTAAAAACCCATGTTCAGTAGCTGTGAAAGGCCCGTTTGTGTACTTCTATATTGTTTGCAACCAATGTATTGTATACGGGTGGAAGCGCGTCACACTAATAGATTAGATTTATTTTAAATGGAATGTAGCAGAACCAATTGGAGATAAATGAAAAGGATGAGCCACTGAGACACGCTCAGCAGAGTACAAGCAGCAGTGCTTGAACATGTAACTGGAGCGTGATCTGCACTCAAAAAAGTAAAAAACACAGACTGAAGTGAACACTGAAACACAACTGTCCACAATCTGTGAAAAGCTCCTTTCTGTACTTCTATAGTGTTTGCAACCAATGTATTGTATACGGATGGAAGCGCGTCACACTAATAGATTAGATTTATTTTAAATGGAATGTAGCAGAACCAATTGGAGATAAATGAAAAGGATGAGCCACTGAGACACGCTCAGCAGAGTACAAGCAGCAGTGCTTGAACATGTAACTGGAGCGTGATCTGCACTCAAAAAAGTAAAAAACACAGACTGAAGTGAACACTGAAACACAACTGTCCACAATCTGTGAAAAGCTCCTTTCTGTACTTCTATAGTGTTTGCAACCAATGTATTGTATACGGATGGAAGCGCGTCACACTAATAGATTAGATTTATTTTAAATGGAATGTAGCAGAACCAATTGGAGATAAATGAAAAGGATGAGCCACTGAGACACGCTCAGCAGAGTACAAGCAGCAGTGCTTGAACATGTAACTGGAGCGTGATCTGCACTCAAAAAAGTAAAAAACACAGACTGAAGTGAACACTGAAACACAACTGTCCACAATCTGTGAAAAGCTCCTTTCTGTACTTCTATAGTGTTTGCAACCAATGTATTGTATACGGATGGAAGCACGTCACACTAATAGATTTGATTTTTTTCTAATATAATGGAGCTGCACCAATTCCACTAAATAAAATAAAAAAAAAAAAAAAAAAAAAAGGGACACGTGCAGATGCCTACAAACAGCGGTGGATGCAGAGCAAACTGCAGCGTCACCTGCACTGTCACACACACACCTTGCACAGAGCTGTTAAAACAACACTGGCAAAATGAAGCTTTACACAGCGGTTGGTAAACTAGCCTGCCTCAAGCACAGTAGTACACAAAATCGCAATATCTAACTGTCCCTCAGAGTGAGCAGAGTAGCGTTCTGTCCCTTACTGAGTTCACAGCACAGTGACGCTAAAATGGCGGCGGCGCCTTTTATAGTGCATTCTGACATCATTTCAGCAGCCAATCACAGCCATGCCATTAGTTAAGATGACCGCAGCATCACAGGATGTGCCCACACTTCGTAGGATTCCTCATTGGCTGACTAAAATCACATTGCCTCTCAAAGAATTATGGGAACTTCCGATTCCGGTATACGATATGGAAAAAGTATCGGAATTAAGTATCGGAATTCCGATAACGCGAATATCGGCCGATACCCGATACTTGCGGTATCGGAATGCTCAACACTATTGACTACATAAATGGTAAGTAATACCATTAATAACATCATGAGGAAGTACGAATTACTTACTGAATGGTATCGGCATCCTACAGTAATCCTTTTGTTGCCTTGATAACGACACATAAAGGCGTAGACATTCAGAAGTGCGTTTCTTTGCCCCTGTGGCATGATTATGGAGTGCTTAAAGGTTGCTTTATTGGCAAGTATAAATGCTTTTAGAGCTACCATTACAGGGATCTCATTAAGGCTTGGGCTACTTCACAGTGTAAAACAAAGTACAGCAAGAACAATGTGCAAATCGCAGAAAATCTAACTAATTCTTACTGTTTGGATTTGAAATAAGCAGTTGCCATACCCTGGGTGAAAAACAAAGCCTTATCACTAGCACAATGCTTTCACTTGAAATATGCTGCAGTGAACCAACTTCACTATGTGGCCTTACCCCAGTGTTTCCCAAACTTCAGTTCTCACAGCCCTAAGCTGGTCAGGTTTTCAGGATTCTAATAGTAATGCACAGGTGATGGAAGTATCATAAAGGCATCAGAAATTTTTCACCTTTGCAACACTGTAGAAATATAGAAAATATGATCTGATTAGTGCCATGAGTACTGTAGTTTTGGAAACACTGCCCTAGCCAAGTCATGACAGTTTTACACTGACATGGCTTGCACTAAAAAATGTAAGTGGATTATTTTTAAAACTAAACTTATTAACATCAATAGAACAACTCTAAATTACCTTAATGTAAAATCGCTATAAATGGTTGGCAACAGAAAACTGTTGAGTCACGTATTCAACACAACTCAATTCATAGAAATATTAGGATAATTAAAGAGAATCTGTCAGTAGGTGCAACCCTCCTAAGCCATCGTTATGGGCATGTAGGTCATAGAAAGTAAAGTTATACTGTGACGCTAGTCACTACTCACCAACAAGCCATGAAGCAGAGTAGTCAAACGTTTCGGGGTCAGTACCAAGAGAGCATGCATGTTGTAAACTAAAGGTCAAAGACAAAATGGAAGTCAGGTCACGATCCAAGGTCAGAATAACAGGAAGATCACGGATAAGAGCTAAGAAACTAGTCAAATGGATGGTCTGAATGAGGTCCAAAATCAGGCAGCAATAGATCAACAATCAGAGCGCAAGAATACAAAGCACACATGAAGCACCAAGCAAATGCTATGATTGTCAGATATCTGGGACTGACAGCTTAGCTAAGTAACTGGATAATCACTTAGAACAGGGAATATTTGAAGGAAGCTCAGCACCTCCCAGTCTCAAATTGGACAGTTGAGCTGTCTATCAAAATATCAACAGCTCAGCACTCCTCTGCACTAGACAGGACAACTGAACTGTATCAAAATACTGACAGCTCAGCATGCCCTTGCAATAGATTGGATGACTGAGCTGTCACTCACTGCGTTCAAGACACACTGAGTGGAGGAATCATGAAAGTACCCCCTCTTCTGGGGGACCACCAGACACCAAGGTATCCCAGGAAACCTAAAATAGTAGGACTTGACCAAATGATCGTCCTTTACAGAATGAGCCGGAACCCAGGATCTTGTCATAGGTCCATATCCCCTCGGATAAACAAGATAATTGAGAGAATTTTGGACTCTCCAAGAATTCATGATCCTCTGCACTTTGTACTCTAAGCCCTCTTCAACTGAAACTAGAGGAGATGGGAACGAGAATGACAACACGAAAGTGAAAAACTTTTTAACAGCAATCTGTGGCATACCTTAGGGACACAAAGAGACTGAGGAAGTTTTAATCTGAAGACAACCAGATTGACTACCTCCAGAATTTCATGTTGGTGAATAAATTTAGGATCCAACTTTGCCAATGGTACTTTCAGCTCAATATTTTTTGAAGACAATCAAACCTTATCCCCTTCTTCCATTTTTGACTAATTTGGGCCACCCCAATATTTTTTTAAACCTCCATCCAGACATCCCCAAGAATCTATATGGCCACCTTTACTACAGGACACCCATAACTCATCCTAAGAAAATTCACCAAAATTAGGATGAAACCCATAATTTAAAAAAAATTAAGAGGTTTCAGTGGACTGGTTGACCGGACTAAAGAATAATCAAGCTTGGCCGACAGCACAACAGTCTATGGATGCACGTTCTAGTCCTCCGGATCCAGGGGGACAACAACATATCAAGTAGTGAATGAAGAACAGCATACCAATCCAGGTGAAGATCAATTCATATCTTTATTTTGCCAGATGGAACATTTCGACCTCCATAGGTCTTTTTAAAGCTTGAAAAAGACCTATGGAGGTCGAAACGTCGCATCTGGCAAAATAAAGATATGAATTGATCTTCACCTGGATTGGTATGCTGGTTGACCGGACTGTTAATGGAAAATTTAGCAAGAGGTAAGCATGAGGACCAGTCTTCCTGCTGAGCCGCAACAAAACATCTTAAAAAATTTTCTAACGATTGAGTTGCCCTCTCTGTCTGACCGTTGGTTTCAGGGTGTTAAGCAAAATCATGACAAATCATTCCCCAATTTCTTTCAAAACACTCTCCATAATTTAGAGACAAATTGCATCTCCCTATCTGATACAATGGTCAAAGGAATATCATGCAATATCACCACAGGATTGATAAACAATCTGGGAAGCGTTTCAGCATTATGTAACTCATATAATGGAACAAACTGTGCTTGTTTACTGAATCAGTCAACTACTTGACAAATAAAAATTTTCACACCAAAGGCAAATTCTCATACGTGTATACAAAAACTTTAATATCATTATACATGGATGACCACCAAAAGAGTCTAGCAATAGCTTTCCATGTAGCAGTAACCCCAGGATGACCAATCTAAACAGAATCATGAAACTCCTGCAACCTAGATACACAGGCACAAATAATTTGGAACCCTGAGTAATGGAAGGGGCCAACGCCTAGTCTTTACGGAACTCCAAGGATACCATAGAAATCACAATACCCTGAGAAAGAATGGAGGATGGAGGTTTTGCTCTAGAAACCGAATCAAGGTTGTGTGATAAAACGTCAGCCCTCATATTCTTGGTCCCAGGCCTGAACGTGATTGAAAAATTGAATCTAGAAAAAATAATGACCATCTGTCCTGTCTTGGAGTTCAGCATCTAGCTGATTCTGTATAGCCTGAATTATTATGATCTATTATTCCACAACTGTTCAATTAAGAATCAGCATAGGGTTTAATGATTTGAATTACAGATTGCCATAAGGCAAATAAACCCTAAGTAAAGATTCTGTGGTTTTAAAATATCTTTTATTCCAAAATTAATAATTATGCTATTTAAAATCACAGTGTCTGTATTGGTTAATGCATATTGTCCTAGCTAATATTTGTTTAATTTTTATTTAGTCTTTTTTGGGGATGAGTATTATTAGATGCTTCCTCTCTCAGTAGAGATTCCAATAAGCAATTCCCACTGCCTATTAGAAGACTAAACAGACTGCCACTGATTTTAAATTATTGGCACTGACCCTGTGGTCAGTCAACTGAGTACTGATTCTTCATTAGGAATTAATTCAATATTAATATGGCTTATCTGGTTGTCTTTGTTTATGGACATATCATATCTTAAGGACACTACCATCATATTATTCAGTTCAATAACTCTTGGCATAATGTGACCGCGGACCACTATTTTGCATGTGAGCACCAATAGACACTGAGAGCTTTAAAATTTGTAACCAGCTTCCTCCCCAACATGTTTCGCCATTGATAGCTTCTTCAGGGGAATGAGGCTGCAAAAGTTTTAGCAGTAAGAATTATTATGATCTGTCACCAATGTGAGGTGAACTTGATGCTCTGCACCTTTCCACTTTTTCCATCTTAAACCCTTCAGCAAATACAATGAACTCCAGAAACTATATATTTTGGACAGAAAAGGTACATTTTTTCCTGTTTAACAAATAAGGAATTCTCTCTAAACATTTGTAAAATAAATCGGACATGTTCATGGTGCGAATCCACATAAGGCAAAAAAATTAGAATGTAGTCAAGGTATACCACAATAAGCCTCACAATACAATCAGAAAATATATAGTTCATAAAATTTTGAAATACTGCTGACACAATGAGTAACCCAAATAGCATGACAAGATAAGGCCCTCAGACGTTAAGAACGCCATCTTCTTCTCAACACCCTTGTGGACACGTATCAAATTAGAAAGCCATTTAGCCTCCATAAGCTAATTATATATGTCAAAAACGAGTGGAAGTGGGTAGGAATTTTTAACCGTAATTTTATTTAGATCATGGAAATAGAGGCAAGGGCGCAGACCCCATCTTTCTTCTTAACAAACAAAAATCCAGCAGCTGCTGGTGAGGAGGACGGATGAATATGACCCCTCAGTTTACATATTCTTTCATGGTGTACGTTTGGGTCCCAACACATTATACAGGCAAGCTTTAGGTAATTTTGGCATTAGGGAGAAGATCAATAGCACAATCATAAGGATGATGAGGAGGTAAAACCTCGGCTTCTTTTTCAGAGAACACATCTCCGAAGGCTTTCAGATAATGCTGCAAAACATCCAAACCAGTGGAGCAAATTTGTAGAGAACTAAGACATTTCTTATGACAACTGGGGTTCTACTTAACAATATCCTTCCAACACCAGTCAATAACAGAATTGTGAATATATAGCCATGGCATACCCAATATCAACCCAGCAAGTAAATTATCCAGCACACAGCAGGAGATGGACTCAGAGTGAAGTGTTCCCACTCTAAAGGGTATGCCACACTAAACGAGATTGCAAACGAGATCGCAAACGAGATCACTAAAACGTCACTATTTTGCGATCTCGTTAGCGACCTCGTTGTGTGTGGCATGTAGCAACGATGTGGCCCCTGCTGTGATGTCGCTGATCGTTCACTAGAGTTCTGGACCGTTTTTTGATCGTTGGCATCCCACTGGTGAGCCTGAATCGCTGTGTTTGGCACCTTTTGCGAACGACGAGCGACCTCGTTTGTGACGCATATGACTGTTTTGCGTCACAGAGTGGATCACAATATCTGTAAGTTCTCTTTTGCGTCACAGAGAGGATCGCAGAAGTTGCAAAGCAGGCTAGCAGGATGCAGAGAGCAGGAGCGATGCTGGAAATTCCTATGAATCAGAAGCGCTCAGTACATGCTGACAGATCCTAACGACCGCCAAAGTCGTTAAAGAGATCGCTGACCACTGATGAGTCGTTTATGAGATCTCCTGTTTGGCAGCTACTAGCGACCTAAAAGAGATCACACCAACGATTGCGTCGTTATCGTGATCGCTAACGAGATCGCTAAGTGTGGCAGTACCTTAAGGTGAACTTCATCGTTGCCAGCTGGACAAGATTCTGTAGTAATGTTTTCTTGTCAATGGCAAAAATTTGAATATGTCTTTGCAACCTATCTGTCCCAAATCCTAATTTAAGAACGAGTCCAGAATCAATGAAGTTGGCGACAGACCCACAGCCAATGAAAGCTAATGCAAATGACCATTGGTTCTTAAAAAGTAGTTCCACTTTAACAGTATTTTGCTTAAGGAATAACAAATACCTGGGATTCTGGGTGACGCCACAACAATCACCCAGACTTGGGCATTTCTTGCCGGATTGGAGGGCGTGACGACTAGTCCTTAAGGAAATGTCCTGGCTATAACAATATAGTCAGAGTCCGAGATCGAGTTCATCTCAATGGCCTGAGAGCTGCTGGCAACTCCTATCTCCATTGATTCCACCCCAGTTAAGTGGTCGGACGAGGTAATAATTACAAAACCCTCTGTTGTTCAACAAATCTCTCCCAAATTTGAATAGCTCTTTCGAATAGCCCGAGTCATCGCCTTCCCCAAGAACAAGATAGAGCATGCAAAGCCAGGGCATCTTTAAGAGTATCAGAAAGATACTGTATAACAAGCACCTGAGAGGTGCATTATTCTAAGAGACTTCAGAGGACCATTTCAACTCTGAACTATAGTCCTCAGCAGGGTGACCCCTCTATGCCAAGTTCACAATATTTGCCTCCCCGACCTGGACAATGTCAAGTTCGTTATAGATCATGCCTAAGGTGTCAAAAAAGGCATCAACAGAAGATCATTCTGGGGCTTGTGGGGAGAAAGAAAATGCCAAAACATGAGGGGACATGATTGTTTCCAAAAGCTGGGACTCATCCCCTGATGACGAGGTTCTAAGGTAAAAAATAGTCTACAGCTTGCATTGAATTAGCTAAACTGGTTATTCTGCATCAAAAATTTATCAGGAAGTGCCCTTACTGGTTTGGGAGAGGTCAACTGCATGTCACAAAGTACAAAAGTCATAACTATAGTCGCTAGCAGAAAGCTTTGGAAAGCACCTATAGTACTAGGAAGCTGTCCTTGCAGATGTGACTGTGAAGATTCTAGCGTCAGGTGCTCCCTGGCCAGATCCTGGACCATCTGGATCAGATTTGCCACCTGATAACAGAGTGTATGAACTCGACCCATTGGTGGGGAAAAAAGTATATGGCCAATCATAATGTGACGCTAGTCACTACTCACAGACAAGACGTGAGGTAGGGTAGTCAAACGTCTTGGTGTCAGATACCAAGAGAGCACTTTGTAAGCTAAAGGGGAAATACAAAGGCGTAGTCAGGTCACAGTCCGAAAGCAGAAAACCAGGAATATAGAGGATCAGAGCAAGGGGGATAAGAAACAGATGGTCAGAATAAGGTCCAAAGTCAGGCAGCGATAGATAAACAAACAGAGCACAGGAATACAAGGCACTAGTGATGAGCGAGCATGCTCGTTACTCGAGTTTTCCGAGCATTCTCGGGTGTTCGCCGAGTATTTTATGCATGCTCGGAGACTTAGTTTGTGTCGCCACAGCAGCATGATTTGCGGCTGCTAGACAGCCTGAATACATGTGGGGATTGCCTGTTTGTTATGAAATACCCACATGTATTCAGGCTGTCTAGCAACCGCAAATCATGCAGCTGCGGCGACACAAACTAAATCTCCGAGCATGCCCAAAATACTCGAGTAACAAGCATACTCGCTCATCACTACAAGGCACACATGCACCACCAAGCAAATACTACGATTGGCAGAGATCTGGGACTGACAGCCTAGCAAAGTAACTGCGTAATCACTTAGAACATGGAATACCTGAAGGAAGCTCAGCATCTCCCAGTCTCTGATTGGACGGCTGAGCTGTCTATCAAAATACTGACAGCTCAGCACGCTCATGTCTCAGATAGGACCACTGAGTGGTTTATAAATATACCAACAGCTCAGCACGCATCTGCACTAGATTGAACGACTGAGCTGTCACTCACTGCGTCCAAGACATGCTAAGCAGAGGAATTGTGACAGATACGTTCATATCTGTGACTTGATATCTTGTTCTAGAGAAATCCATGTTTTTCTTATATATAAATGAGCTGTTAACATTTAAAGGTCAGACACTGATCTGCATGAGAATTGGCCTTGAGGGCTTAATTATAATATTGGTGAAACACTAGTGTGAGCTATGTAACTAATGCAGTAAAGTGAAAATGAACTTTGTCTTCTTACAAACACATTTTCTACAGCTCTCACAGCTCTGCTGTATTGCAACACTGACATTCTGTGAGTTGGAAGCTGAACCACTATGAGATGACACCCACAGATGTGTCATGATAATCATACATGGCTATGTAGTGAAATCAGTAGAGCAGAGAGCAGCCATTACCCATCACACTGATAACTCTGACTTCTATTTAATTTAAGCCATGGAGATGTATTCTTTTTCAGATCAGGGTCCAACTCATGGTACTGGACAAGTAATTTACATATAAGAAAACATGGATTTCTCTTTAATATGAAATTGGATCACAGATATCAAGGTATCATTTTATTCAACTTCCCATGACATGCAAGCCCATACAGAGCCTTGAAAAAGTATTCGTACATTTTCAAGATTTTTCATGTTAAACCCACAAACTTAAATGTTTTTATTTATGATTTATGTGATATACCAACACAAAGTAACAATCAAAAAGGAAATGATTCATTGTGTTAAGGGTTGCGGAACGCACCAAATAAATATAAACAGAAAGTGCGTTCGCAGCCCGAGGTCCACCGTGCAGGCAGAACCTGCTGCTAGTAAGATGACGCAGTAGATGGTATGAGCAAACTCTGTTATCCCGCAGAGTCGCAGATATGGTCGCCGTAGCACTATATGGCGAAGTGGGCAAACTTTGTTACTCCACAGAGCCGCTAAATAAAAGGATGTGGCGCTATATGGCATTATAAGAGAACTCTGTTGCACCACAGAGTCGCAACCTAAATGCTGACTAATAGCGATGTCCGCGTGCCGCCACCGGGTTACATCCGGACTGCACGGCTTCAACATAAAGTAGTCAGCAATGCACACAGCAAACTCCTCACCGGAGAAGCCAGTATACTAGGGGCTTATTTCAGCCAGAGCCCTGAACCCATACACACATCTCCTCACCGGAGGTGCCGGTATTCTAGGGGCTTATTTCAGCCGGGTCCCTAAACACATGCATAACCAGACTTGCGCAAGCACGTAACAAATCTGATACTAGCGCACGGCCGTGCGGTTATGCCACCTTTTTATAGTAGCCATGAGCATGAGACCTTCCAGAAAGGACCAATAGGAAGCTGCTTCAAAACACCAACAGGTTCAGGACCTTCCTGGAGGACCAATAGGCATCGCAGCTGTATCCGAGCATGTGACCCCTGATCTCCAATGGAAGATCTTGTCCTGGGCATGCTCAGATGGAGAAGCAGAGGACTTAGTCCCAAATCTTCCTGCTCCAACACTGGTTACAACAGAGGATCCAGGAGCGGCAGCAGCAAGTCTCTGCACAGTACTATACCGGGTGAGACGCTGGGACCGACGACTCTGCTGAGTAAGTTCCACTGTGGCCGGAGACGGATGGGGGATCGCAGCGGGACTGGTTCAAAATTCCCCTTGTGCAGCAGCGGGAACTCGATCCCTAACTTTACCCCCTCCTCCTAGGGCCCCCCCTTCTTTAGGCCTTGCTGCGCTCAAAGGCAGCGATGAGCTGCGGAGCGTGAACGTGCTCGGCAGGCTTACAGAACCTATCCTCAGGCCCATAACCCCTCCAATCCACCCAAAAAAATTTTTGCCCCGTACCATCTTAAGACCCTACGATGGCATTCACCTCATGTTCGTCGGTAGATGAACCCGACGTCCCGGCAGATGACTCAGAAAACCGGGAGATGACCACAGGTTTCAAAAGGGACACGTGAAAGGTATCAGAGACACCCAGACGAGGTGGAAGGGCTAGGCAGTAGACTACAGGGTTTACCTGCTCAAGGATCTTAAAGGGAACCAAATAGCGAGGTGCCAACTTGGTAGACTCTACTCGCAGCCTGATGTTCCGGGCAGAGAGCCACACCAAGTCGCCCGGGGCAAATGTCGGAGCGGGGCTGAAGACCTCATCCTCTCCTTGGAGGCCTGAATGGCATCCTGTGTTCGGTCCCAAATGTCCCGTGCCTCCACAGCCCAGTCTGTCACCCTGGAGTTGGCGGACGACACAGGAATGGGCACCGGGACCCGCAGATGCTGACTGTAGTTCACGATGAATGGGGTCTGAATGGTGGAATCAGCCACAGCATTATTGAGAGCAAACTCAGCCCACGGCAGCAAAGATGCCCAGTCATCCTGCCTGGCAGAGACAAAATGTGAATGTAAATAGTTGGCACAACTCTGTTAGTACAGAGGTACTCCAGTAGGTTCCCAAACCTTATCGTATATCAATAAGGCGCTGAGGCGATTAGGACATAACTCAGGTCGCCCAAATTTATGGTCTAAAATCACTTACCCTGTGTATCAGGCAAAAAGGGGGGGAGACAAGGACTCCACAGACGCGGCATCCACCGCTTGTCAATTGCCTCAGCGCCTGCAATCTGACTTATATCACACAATCTCCTACAGTGCTGATAATCATCCTAGCACACCAGCAGGGGTCACCAGCGGTATGATTTCATTTAACCCTTTTAACCCCTTTATTTCTGGTAGAACATGGAGCAACATATATATTCACTGTTACCATTTCCTTTCCTTCTTTATTAAACAGCTCACCCATATTTCTCACAGCAAACGGTATGCTCACATCTGTTATTCACCATATTACCCACATACATATTTAATTTGGCACTCATTATATATTTCTGCCCATAGATATAAATCTCTCTGATAGCACCTGGTCACTAGGTACGTCCAAAACTTTTGTACACTCTTCTTATCCTGAACTAAAACTGAGTACTTTGGATAGTATGTTGTTGTCTAGCAAAAAGGACTTGTTAGTAATCTATTATGCCTCATTGCTGACCCATGATATTATTATTGTGTATATACTTCATTTCTTTTTTGTAACCTATTATTCACAGTACACTGATGAAGGTCTAAGTTGACCGAAACGTCTGTGTTGTGACCAAGTGTACGTATTAAAATATCTCTTTACACATAACAAGAGTGTGCCCAGTTTTCTTATTGATATTGGCAGAGACAAAATGTCGTAAGTATGTGACCAAGGTCTGGTTGGCCCTCTCTACCAACCCATTAGTCTCGGGATGGTATGCAGAGGAGAGATTTAACTCAATGCTGAGTAGCCGACACAGCTCTCTCCAGAACCGAGACGCAAACTGGGGACCTTGATCACTAACGACTTTGTCTGGCATACCGTGTAAACGGAAAATATGCCTAATAAATAATTCTGCCAAGGCAACCATGTAACGGCACCAAATGCACCATTTTGGAGAAGTGGTCGGTTATCACCCAGATGATGGTGCAGCCTCGAGACTTGGGTAAGCCCACCACAAAATCCATCCCGACCATCTTCCAAGGCCTGTCTGCCACCAGCAAAGGAAAAAGTAACCCAGCTGGCCGTTGTCGAGGGGACTTATTCTTGGCTCAGGACACGCACGCCTGAACATATTCCCTGATGTCCCGGACCATATGTGGCCACCAATATGTCCTCGCCAGCAAATCAGATGTCCTTTTTGTCCCGAAATGTCCACCCACCCTGGAGGAATGTGCCCAAGAAAGTACTTCCGGTCGCAAATTTGTGGGTACAAAAGTCTTGCCCGGAGGCACAGACTCAAGTGAAACCAGAGCCACAGTTCTTAGGCTCTCACAGAGGACAATAAGCTGAGGCTCTTCCTCCACCTCCTCAGAGGATATGACGGAGCGAGACAGAGCATCGGCCCGAATGTTCTTCTCACCAGAGAGAAAATGAAGGGTGAAATGGAACTGGGAGAAGAACAGGGACCATCTGGCCTGGCGGGAATTCAGCCGCTGGGCAGTTTGCAAGTACACCAAGTTTTTGTGGTCCGCGAAGACCTGGAAGGAAAAGCGAGCCCCCTCCAGAAGAAGTCTCCACTCGGAGAAGGCCAACTTCATAGCCAGTAACTCCCTATCCCCTATGGAATAATTCCTCTATGCAAGTGTAAAGGTTTTAGAAAAGAAGAAGCAAGAATGCTTCCGACCTTGAGCATCCTTTTGATAAAGGACTGCACCAGCACCAACAGAAGAGGCGTCCACCTCTAAAATAAACGGCTTATCAACATCGGGGCGATGTAATATGGGAGCACTGGCAAAATGCGACTTGATGGAAGAGAACGCCTTGGAGACCTCCTCAGACCACAACTTGGGATTTGCTCCCCTCTTGGTGAGGGCTACCAAGGGAGCTACCAAAGTCGAGAAATGGGGAATGAACTGGCGATAATAATTAATGAACCCCATAAAGCGCTGCACCGCCTTAAGGGAATGGGGTTCTAGCCAGTCCTTCACAGCCTGTAGTTTGGCAGGATCCATAGCCAATCCCTGGGCGGAGATGATATAACC
Source organism: Oophaga sylvatica (assembly GCA_033576555.1). Classification (NCBI taxonomy): domain Eukaryota; kingdom Metazoa; phylum Chordata; class Amphibia; order Anura; family Dendrobatidae; genus Oophaga; species Oophaga sylvatica. The sequence goes on from JARQOD010000004.1 coordinate 313,526,798, forward strand.
CAGAAAAGGTAAAGACTCCTGCTCAAACATGCATTTCTCTAACTTTGCATAGAGGGAGCTGGCCTGTAACAGGTCGAAGACTTTGCAGACATCCCTCCGGTGAGAGTCAATATCTGGAGAAAAGATGAGAATATCATCCAGATAGACTACTACAGAGGTGGAAAGCATATCCCGAAAGATGTCATTGACAAAGTCTTGGAAAATGGCTGGGGCATTACAGAGCCCGAAAGGCATCACCAGGTATTCATAATGCCCATCCCTGGTATTAAAAGCCGTCTTCCATTCGTCCCCTTCACGGATGCGAATCAGGTTATAAGCACCACGCAGATCTAATTTAGCAAATACCCTTGCTCCCCGGAGCCTATCAAAGAGCTCAGACATCAGGGGCAACGGGTACTTATTCTTAATGGTGATGGCGTTAAGACCTCTGTAATCTATACACGGACGTAATTCTCCACTCTTCTTCTGCACGAAGAAGAACCCCGCCCCTGCTGGTGACACCGACTTCCTAATGAACCCTCTTGCAATATTCTCCTGGATATATTGAGACATAGCCTCCGTCTCAGGAAGAGAGAGGGGATAGACCCTTCCCCGAGGAGGTTGTACTCCAGGCAAGAGGTCAATAGGACAGTCGTAGGGACGATGGGGCGGTAGAGTCTCCGCAGCCTTTTTAGAGAACACGTCTGCATACGACTGATAGCACTTGGGAAGAGGAGAAAGATCTGCGTGTATCTCTGTAGTGGTAACCTGAATGCACTCCCTGACACATCTGTCCTTACATGACTCACTCCAACCCTTTTTCCTACCGGAGGTCCACTCAATATGAGGCGAGTGGGAACGGAGCCAGGGTACTCCCAGTAGGATTTTGTCTATTCCCTTGGGAAGGACAAGAAGGGAAATAATTTCCTGATGGGAAGGGAGTACACACAAAGTAAGAGGGACAGTCTGATGTGTAATTGGCGAGTGCAATATCAACCCATTCACTACCCGGACAGTCACTGGTTTGTCGAGCGCTACCAGATGTATTGCGTGGTGACGAGCAAAGGTAGATGACATGAAATTCCCCTTCTGCTCCTGAGTCCACACAAAGCTCGACTGTAAGTGTGGAAAAGTCTACAGTGACTGTCCCTTTAAATGTCATCTTGGAGGAAAATGCCTCTGTCTCTAGTGAACCTCCTCCCAGGGTCAATAGACGTGATCGCTTCCCCAATCGCTGTGGACATTTGTTAGCATAGTGTCCTGTCTGCTGACAAAGGTTACAGACCACGGATACTCGGATGGCCCGAGACTTAGGTCCTGCACGAGGAACCTCTGTGGTAGAGTTGAGCGATACTTTCCGATATCCAAAAGTATCGGAATCGGAATGGTATCGCCGATACCCAAAAAATATCGGCGATACCCGATACCGATACCGGAAGTCCAATGTAAGTCTATGGGAACAAAATATCGAAATTAAAAAAAAAACATTCTTGCCTTGTAGGTTAATTGTACATGAAGGAAAACAACAAAGAGTAATGTAGAATGTATTGGGGGAGGTTGAGGAGACATTAAAGGCATAGATGTTTAACCCAATCCAATGGAATAGCATTAATTTTTTTTTTTAGGAAATACGTTCGGATTGACGAAGAAATTGACAATGTTGTTAACCTTTTTTCTATTTTGGCAAATATGTATGTTTCACAACTTCCATGCTCTTCACCTTTTTAACTTTTGCCACACTTTCTCCTTCATAATCTTCAGCAGCATCATCTTTGTCATCAAATTATTCTTCATCTTCACCTTCTTTATCTTCTTCTAAAACTTCTTGCTTTTCATCTTTTTGTTAACATTACTCATATTGTTCTTTTTAAACTATTATTCTTCTTCATATTATAGTCCTTCATCTTCTTCATCATATTCTTATTTGTGACAGAGATTCCTGCACTTGTAATCTGTAAAAGTATGATTTTTTCATCGTTCCGTTCTTGCTGCCACAAAAGATTTAAATTACAACAGTATTTGTCCGTGTTCAGTTTAGCCTGCAGCATCAGGCATTTACCAGGGGCACCATGAGGAGGAACGGACTCACCCCCATACACTGCTTAGTCTTCTTCTGCTTATAATTTAGAGCATATATTTTGCTCTTCATTTTGTTCTTATACTTCATGTTCTTCTGCTTTTAGATCTTCTGCTTATTGTTCTTGTGTCTCTTGTTCTGTATCTTGTATTTGTAGCACAACCTTGTACCAGCTGATGTTACTGGGACACGGTTACTAAGCAGGAGGTACCTGTGCTCCAAAGCACTACCAAGGACCAGCAGACGTTGCTGGAACTCAGATACCGAGATGGAGGCACCTAGGCCAAAGGCACTGCGGAGAACCAGTTGACGGTACTGGAACCCGGACGGGTAGCAGAAGGTACAAGAGCCAATGCAAGTAACGAGGACCAGCTGACTGTGCTGGAACCCGGAGGGGCAGCAGAAGGAAAAGAGCCAATGGCACAACCGAGGACCAGCTGACGTTACTGGGACACGGTTACTAAGCAGGAGGTACCTGTGCTCCAAAGCACTACCAAGGACCAGCAGACGTTGCAGGAACTCGGATACCGAGATGGAGGCACTTAGGCCAAAGGCACTGCGGAGAACCAGTTGACGGTACTGGAACCCGGTCGAGTAGCAGAAGGTACAAGAGCCAATGCAAGTAACGAGGACCAGCTGACTGTGCTGGAACCCGGAGGGGCAGCAGAAGGAAAAGAGCCAATGGCACAACCGAGGACCAGCTGACGTTACTAGGACACGGTTACTAAGCAGGAGGTACCTGTGCTCCAAAGCACTACCAAGGACAAGCAGACATTGCAGGAACTCGGATACCGAGATGGAGGCACCTAGGCCAAAGGCACTGTGGAGAACCAGCTGACGGTACTGGAACTCGGACGGGTACCATAAGGCACCCATGAAAATGTAAGTTGACAGGCCGCAAGCCGTCTGCAGTTACCAAATCACACAGTCCTACAGTGGGTGCTTGTCCTATTTTCACAACGGAAAGAGCCTTTATTTACATATCCCACAGCACACATAGGAATCACCTAAACTGCAGGCACCATAGAGTCGGATAACCGGAATGCAACATGACAGGACAACTTATTGGAGGCTAATTTACGTTGACACTGCCAGGAAACAGCTGTCGTGCTGTAACCAGGGTGGGCATGAGTCAGTACCCGTGCCAATTACTTCCGAGCAACAACTGGCAGTGTTGGAGCCCAGGGATGAGAGGAGGACAGGGTGGAGGCAGCATGACTTTTTGTCGTACACAAAGCAGGGGAACAGCTGCCATTACTCAACACCAGTAACACAGGAGCAAGTGTTGACTGTGCTAACAGCACTTACAGGCAACAACTGGCGGTGTTGGAGCCCAGGGTCCAATGCATCGACTTCAATTGCTTCCTCCTCCTCTCAGGACCACAGCACTGTTGATCAACCATCTGTCTCTTCACCGCCTGCCAAATTGCCCAGTCAGTCAGAGAGTTCTGTACAGGAGCCAGCTGAGTCTCTGCTTCTGTTCTCAGAATCTGTTGGTTTGCAAACAGGGGCCCAGCCAAGCAGCATTCTGGAATGTGAAGAAGAGGGAGTATGCAGTGATGCGCAACAGCTGTGTCTCTCTGAATCTGAAGAGGCGGGTGAGACAGTGCCGATGGTCAGCACACCGCAGAACGCATCTGATGATGATGAGACTCAGGTGCCAGTTTCTGTTGAGCATGGTGGTGGCCAGACCACCCAACAGCAGCAGGTGTTGGAAGAGGTTAGTGGAGATGATGAGGTCCAAGACCCAACATGGCGTGAGGAACAGGAAGGTGGTGGGAGCAGCTCTGAGGAAGCGATTGCCCCAACGGTACAAACAGGAGGGAGAGTTAGGCTGCATACTCTGTTGCCTGTAGCTTCCATTTTGGCACCTGTTCGGATAATTTCTCTTCCAAAAGTCTAAACGGACACTCCCAGGACTTGCACTGCGTGGTCCTTTTTTCACACACTTGCAGATGATATTTGCTATGTCAAATGCAAGCTGTGTAATCAAAAAGTAAAAAGAGGTAAAGTGTCAGTAACCTCAATACCACAAATATGTGTAAACATGTGCGGAGAAAACACGTAGTTGAGTTACAAAGACACACTGAAGATGTACAGTCTATAGAGAATCACTGCACAAGTTTAACTGCATATGTCATGGTTAAATTGGAAATTTTTATTGCACACTTGATGTGAAAAAAGAAAATAGCTATGAGACGACTGACTGACGTTTTGGGCAACGCAGTGGCCTTTATCAAATAGTCGCTGGAAGAGATAGAAAAATTTACAGTCAATGACAATGTATAATATATACAATATATACAATATATACATAGGGTGAAGAATATATATACATAGGAATTAGGCAACATGTTAAACATTTGGGTGATACTGTAGAACACGGAGAATTATCCCTCTAGGGTATGCGGGTGGATAATGTAGTTTTTTGTTGATTTTTGGGAGTGTGTAGAAAACAGGGGTGATGGGGTATTGAATATTAAGGAATGTCATAGTCTTACAGTCTATGGTGATCAATTAAAGATGTTTTGTCAGATACGATCAATTTTTTGACAGATGTAAAATGTAGGGTCACAATTGAGTTGTCTGTAGGTTAGGTTAACTGACAGTTGTCTATGAATTTCGGCAATAGATTGGGTCTTATTCATAATAACGATAGCACCCCCCTTATCTGCTGGTTTAATAATAATGTTGGGGTTATCTTTCAGAGATTTTATGGCTTGTTTATCTGTGGGTGTCAGGTTGTGGCGTATCGGGTGTAGGCCCAATCTCGGCAAACCATCCACGAGCACAGGCTCTGAATGCTGGCATTGCAAAACTCCTGTCCCTTGAAATGCTGTCATTCAGGCTGGTGGAGACTGACAGTTTACGGAACTTAATGGCATTGGCAGTCCCACAATACAATGTGCCAAGCTGATTTTATTTCAGCAGGCAAGCCGTCCCTGGTCTGCAAAAGCATGTTGTTGAGGTTAAAATTAAACATGCGCTACTAAACTCCGTCAGTAGCAATGTCCACCTGACCACCGCTGCGTGGACCAGTACCCATGGCCAGGGACGATACCTTTCCCTCACTGCCCATTGGGTCAATGTTGTGGAGCCGGGTACAGATCTTGCGAGTGGCGCTGTACGTGTTCAGCCAACTACAAGGATTGCAGGAATCAAGTCTGTACTCATTGACTCCTCCTTCTCCAGTTCCTCAGAAACATCGTTGCAGGAGCCTTCACGGTCTACCTCCACATGGACCCGTGAATGCTTAATAAGAATCTTTAGTTATATAGCGCCAACAGATTACGCAGCGCTTTACAGTTTAACAGTTTCAGAACACAAGTCATAAGTAACAACGTTACAAATACAATAATTAAAGCAATATAATCCGCACATGCTCGTGAGAGCTTACAATTTACAAATATGTGGGGGAGATACAAAGTACAGGTGTTTATATACAATGGTGTATTTAGAATGATGGTCCAGCCATTTTGAGGGAGTGAGGGATGGATGGAGATAGTGAATGGGCTACACACACACACTTACACATAGAATGACTTTGATTAGTGAATGTGATAGGCCGCTCTGAAGAAATGTGTTTCGAGTGAGCGCCCGAAAACATGCAAATTGTGGATAGTTCTAATTTCTTGGGGTACAGCATTCCACAGTATTAGCGCAGCGCGGGAGAAGTCTTGGATTCGGGAGAGATGTTCTTTAGGTGTAGGCGGCAATAGCGGGCAACAGATTGTATATGGGAGGTGAAGGAGAGATTGGTGTCAAACATAACACCCAGACAGCGAGCCTGTTGACCGATATGAGCACAGACGTGGCCAAACGTCAACAGGCCATCCTGAAATTAATTTCCATGGGGAATCAAAGCCACACAGCGCTGGAGCTCTGGAATGCCATAAAGCAAGAGAGCGACATGTGTATTTTGCCAGCGAATCTCCAGCCAGGCTTGGTAGTGTGTGACAATGGCCGAAATCTGGTGGCAGGTCTGGGCCTAGGCAACGTCACTCACATACCATGTCTGGCACATGTGCTAAACTTGGTCGTCCAGAGTTTTTTGAGGGATTATCCGGATCTTGATGCACTGCTGCACAAGGTCCGCCTACAGTGCGCTAACTTGCGACGTTCCACAATGGCCAGATCGCGCATTGCAGCTCTGCAACGCAGATTTTGCCTTCCTGAACATTGCATCATATGTGACGTACCCACCAGGTGGAATTCCACGTTACATATGTTGGAGCGGTTGTGTGAGCAGCAGCCAGCAGTAATGGAGTATCAGCTGCATCAGTCGCAATCAACTTGCAATTTGCGCCGTTCACTTCACCACTACTGAGTGGGCCTCTATAATAATAATAATAATCTTTATTTATATAGCGCCAACAGATTCCGCAGCGCTGTACAGTTTAACAGTTTCATAACACAAGTCATAAGTGACAACGTTAACAATACAATAATTAAAGCAATATAAGCCGCCCCTGCTCGTGAGAGCTTACAATCTACAATGAGGAGGGGGAGCTACAAAGTACAGTGTTTATATACAATGGTGTATTTACAATGATGGTCCAGCCATTTTCAGGGAGTGAGGGATGGATGGAGATAGTGAATGGGCTACACACACACACAGTTACACATAGAATGACTTTGATTAGTGAATGTGATAGGCCGCTCTGAACAAATGTGTTTTGAGTGTGGAAGTAGGGCTGTTAATGGGGATGTTGAAGTCTCCAAGGATAAGGGTTGGTACTTCTGAGGACATGAAAGTGCGGCAGCCAGGCAGAGAAGTGGTCAAGGAACTGTGTGGGCGAGCCTGGGGTCCGATATATTACCGCTACTCTGAGGGAGAGGGGACGAAAGAGCCTGATGGTGTGGACCTCATAATTTGCAAAATCTTTATATAAAATTTACATGTTACATATTTACATCTAGTATAAAACATTTAACCATTAAGCCTACTTACAGAACAAGGAAGTGTAAAAAACCTTGTGCTTAAAAAAAAGTGCAAATAAAATGTGAGAAGGGCAGTGTAACAAATAATTTAGGAAAAAGATAAACTAACATCAAGTGCTGTGTGCTGTGTAAGAGCCAGACACATTAACATGAAATCAGTCTGGAATAGCAGTGATTTTCTCCCCATAACCCGAGTAACATTCTGGGGAGAGGGGTGTAGAGTCAACGATCAGCAACTAGCTACGGTAGATAAAATACCTGAAAAAAAAAAAAAAAAAAGTTATTTAACATTCATAAGATACATTGTATTTAACGACTTAATGACCGCCGATACGCCTTTTAACGGCGGTCATTAAGGGTACTTAAACACATCGCCGTTAATTAACGGCGCTGTGGAAAAAGTGAATAGCGGCTCCCAGAGGCGCATTTTCTCCGGGGTCTCGGCTACCCGGGGTAGCCGAGACCCCAGAGAACATGAATCGGGTCGGTTTTTACCGACACCGATGTTGCGATCGCCGTTATTAACCCTATAACGGCGACCGCAACAACAAAAAAAAAATCTGATGTGCCATTTAATTTCTCTGTCCCCTGATGTCATCGGACATCAGAGGACAGAGAAAAAGGGTCCCCAGGACCCCCATGTGGCCCCCGATCCAGTCCATGTGGCCCCCGGGCCCTCCGTTGTCCCCCGGTGCCGGCGCTGTTAAGAAAATGGCGGGCGCATGCTCAGTGCGCCCGCCGCTATGTGCCGCTGTGCTGGTGGGGGGATGGGCAAATATTCTCTGGGGTCTCGGCTACCGGGGGTAGCCGAGACCCCAGAGAACATGATCCGGGTCGGTATTCACCGATCCCGGTGTTGCGATCGCGGCTATGCAGGCATAGCCGCGATCGCAAAAAAAAAAAAAAATTGAGGGTCCCCGGTGTCCCCCTGAACCCCCCCTATACTTACCGGTGTCCTCTGGCAGGTCCCCCTGGCCTCCGATCATCCCGGTCTTCTTCCTGCAAAAAAAAAATGGCGGGCGCATACGCAGTGCGCCCGCCGATCTGCTTGGCGGCAGATTCAAATTTTTTTTCATTCATTCTCATAAAAGTACATTTTGATCACTGTGATAAACTATCACAGTGATCAAAATAAAAAAACAGTACATACCCCCCCCCATTTATCACCCCCTTAGTTAGGGACATATAATAAAAAATAGAAATTATATTTATTTTCATTTTTCTTTTGGGTTAGGGTTATAATTAGGGTTAGGGTTATAATTAGGGTTAGGGTTATAACTAGGGTTAGGGATAGCATTAGGGTTAGGGTTAGCATTAGGGTTAGGGTTATAATTAGCGTTAGGGTTAAGCTGGGTTCATACTGCGTTATGGCAGTCCGTTAGGCGGACTGCGTTACACTGCGGTATAACGCGGTGTAACGCAGTCCGTTAACGCTGCCATTCACCCCCATTTGAGGGCGCATCGCGACGCATGCCGTAAAGCAGCATGCGTTTGCGACGTGCCATCATTCAGTGACGGAGCCTCGGCCGCGGGCTGCAGCGTCTGGGCTCCGTCACCGCTAGCGCAGATGAATCATCTGCTGATTCCTCTGCGCTAGCGGGTATAGCATAACGCGATCGCGTTATGCTATACCGTTACCAGCCCATCAACGCTATGTGTTGAACGGGCTGGTAAAACGCAAAATGAACCCAGCCTTAGAGTTAGGGTTATAATTAGGGTTAGGGTTACAATTAGGGTTACAATTAGAGTTAGGGTTATAATCAAGGTTAGGGTTACAATTAGGGTTGGAATTAGGGTTGGGATTTAGGTTAGGATTAGGGTTGGGATTAGGGTTAGGGGTGTGTTGGGATTAGGGTTGGAGCTACAATTGAGGGATTTCCACTATTTAGGCACATCAGGGGGTCTCCAAACACGACGTGGCGTTCAAAAAGTCAAATGGCGCTCCCTCCCTTCCGAGCCCTGCCGTGCGCCCAAACAGTGGTTTACCCCAACATATGGGGTATCAGCGTACTCAGGACAAATTGCACACCAATTTTCGGGTTCTAATTTCTTCCGGTTACCCTTGGGAAAATAAAAAATAGCTGGCTAAAAAATCATTTTTGAGAAAAAAAATGATTTTTCATTTTCACGGCTCTGCGTTTATAAATTTCTGTGAAGCACTTGGGGGTTCAAAGTGCTCACCACACATCTAGATAAGCTCCTTAAGGGGTCTAGTTTCCAAAATGGGGTCACTTGTGGGGGGTTTCCACTGTTTAGACACATCAGGGGGTCTCCAAACACGACGTGGCTTTCAAAAAGTCAAATGGCGCTCCCTCCCTTCCGAGCCCTGCCGTGCGCCCAAACAGTGGTTTACCCCAACATATGGGGTATCAGCATACTTAGGACAAATTGCACACCAATTTTGGGTTCTAATTTCTCCGGTTACCCTTGGGAAAATAAAAAATAGCTGGCTAAAAAAATCATTTTTGAGAAAAAAAATGATTTTTCATTTTCACGGCTCTGCGTTTATAAATTTCTGTGAAGCACTTGGGGGTTAAAAGTGCTCACCACACATCTAGATAAGCTCCTTAAGGGGTCTAGTTTCCAAAATGGGGTCACTTGTGGGGGTTT
>JARQOD010000004.1:313536504-313644387 GCA_033576555.1 Oophaga sylvatica
TGGGCACACGTCGAGGCTCGGAAGGGAAGTAGTGACGTTTTGAAATGCCGACTTGATGGAATGGTCTGCGGGTGTCATGTTACGTTTGCAGAGCCCATGATGTGCCTAAACAGTAGAAACTCCCCCAAGTGACCCCATTTTGGAAACTAGATCCCCCAAGGAACTCCTCTAGATGTGTGGTAAGCACTTTGAATCTCCAAGTTCTTCACAGAAGTTTATAACGCAGAGCCGAGAAAATAAAAAATCATTTTTTTTCCACAAAAATAACTTTTTTAGTCCACAATTTTTTTGTTCCCAACAGTAACAGGAGAAATTAGACCCTCAAAGTTGTTGTGCAATTTTTCCCGAGTACGCTGATACCCCATATGTGGGGGTAAACCACTGTTTGGGCACACGTCGGGGCATGGAATAAAGGGAGCACTGTTTGACTTTTTGAACGCAAAATTTGCAGGAATCAAAGGTGGCACCATGTCGCGTATGGAGACCCCCTGATGTGTGTAAATAGTGGAAACTCCTCAATTCTAACTCCAACCCTAACCCCAACATACCCCTAACCCCAACCCTAACCCCTACACACCCCTAACCCTAATACAAACCCTAACCATAAGCCTAACCCCAACACACCCCTAACCCTAATCCCAACTCTAACCATAAACCTAACCACAAGCCTAACCCTAATCCCAACCCTAACCCCAAAACACCCCTAACACTTATCCTAACTCTAAACCTAACCACAAACCTAACCCTAATCCCAACCCTAACCCTAATTCCAACCCTAACCCTAATTCCAACACTAACCCTAATTCCAACCCTTACCCTAGTTCTAACCCTAACCCTAGTTCGAACCCTAAGGCTGGGTTCATATTGCGTTTTACCAGCCCGTTCAACACATAGCGTTGACGGGCTGGTAACGGTATAGCATAACGCGATCGCGTTATGCTATACCCGCTAGTGCAGAGGAATCAGCGATGATTCATCTGTGCTAGCGGTGATGGAGCCCAGACGCTGCAGCCCACGTCCAAGGCTCCGTTACTGAATGGCGACACGTCGCGAACGCAATGCCGCTTCACGGCATGCGTTGCGATGCGCACACAAATGGGGTGAATGGCAGCGTTAACGGACTGCGTTACACCGCGTTATACCGCGGTGAAACGCAGTCCATCAACGGACTGCCATAATGCAATATGAACCCAGCCTAACCCTAAACCCTGAGGCCCGTACACACGTTGCGGATTCACTTGCGGATTTTTCTAAAATCCGCAGGGTAAAATAACCTGCCTTTTACCTGCGTATTTAGCGCGGATTTACTGCTGTTTTGCTGCGGTTTTTCCCTGTGGTTTTACACCTATAATGGAATAGGTGTAAAATCGCTGCGGAATCCGCACAAATAATTGACATGCTGCGGATTTAAAACCGCAGCAAATCTGCGCTGAAAAATCTGCAGCATGTGCACAGCGTTTTTTTTACCATTTATTTGCATTGTAATGTACATGGTTTCTGGATCTGAGGTGGATCCGCAGCTCGAAATCCGCTGCGGATCCGCTGCAAAATCCGCTGCTGATCCGCCGCAAAGTCAGCTGCTGATCCGCAGCAAAATCCGCTGCTGATCCGCAGCAAAATCCGCTGCTGATCCGCAGCATAATCAGCTGCTGATCCGCAGCAAAATCCGCTGCTGATCCGCAGCAAAATCCGCTGCGGATCCGCAGCAAAATCCGCTGCTGATCCGCAGCAAAATCCGCAACGTGTGCACAGGGCCTAATAGGAAAAAAAATTCTTTCTTTTATTATTTTTCCCTACCTATGACAGGGGGGGTTCACTTACTTTATTTTATTTTGATCACTGTGACAGTTTATCACAGTGATCAAAATAAATTTCTGGACTCTGCAGGGCGCACTGCGCATGCGCCGGCCGGCGGGCGCATTGCGCATGCGCCCGCCATTTTCCAAAATGGCGGCGCCCATGAAGAATCCCGGGCAGCCGCCGGGACGGATCCAGGGACATCGGTGGACTGGGAGAGGTGAGTATGGGGGTCGGAAGGTGAGGGGGGGATCGGAAGGTGGGGGCAGCGGAGGCCAGGACGAGGGGAGCTGTTAGTGACGGCGGTGACCGATCACCGCCATCTTTCGGTGGCGGCAGCCGATCACCGCCGTGACATGGTGTTGGGGGGTCGGTTATCGGTCTCCAGCCATGGCAGATGCTATTGCAGCATCAGCCATGGCTGGATTGTAATATTTCACCAATTTCATTGGTGAAATATTACAGATTGCTCTGATTGGCTGTTTCACTTTTAACAGCCAATCAGAGCGATCGTGGCCACGGGGTGGTTAAGCCAACCCCCCTGTGGTGAAGCACAAAGGGTCCTGTGCCTGCGGGTCAGGTGACATTTCAGTGACCCCGGTCACCCGACTCGCAGGAACGCGATCCTTTCATGACGCCACATAGGCGTCACAGGTCGGATTGGCACTGACTTTCATGACGCCTACGTGGCGTCACAGGTCGGGAAGGGGTTAAATAAGAAAGAAGCCATTTATCTTGCAGATGGAAGCAAAATAACCGCAGAAGGTATCGGACAAGGTATGCTAAATTGTTCAAACAAGTTCGGACAAGATTCAAAGATACTTGTACAGGATGTGTTGTATGTTCCAAAACTGGAAGGCGGATTATTATCTGTGAAACGTTTAACAGCAAAAGGACTGAAGGTACTGCCACACTAAACAATCCCGCTAGCGATCACAATAACGACGCATACTAATGCGATCGCTAGCGGGATTGTTTCTATATCGCTAAATGCGGCCACATTTAGCGATATAGTTAACGACGCTATCGCCGTTAGCGATCTTCTTAACGACTTTAGCGGTACAAAAGTACCGCTAAATCGCTAAGAAAAGGTGCCACACAGCGATTAGATACTTACCCAGCGGGAGCGCCGACGAGAAAATAGGGTCCGGAACGATTCCAGCGACGAGCGAGATCACAGCAGGAAGCTCGTCGCTGGAAGCTGCCGCACTGAACAACATCGCTAACAGGATCGCTAAATAGTGACGTTTTTTAGCGATCCCGTTAGCGATATTGTTTAGTGTGGCATACCCTTTACAGTAAAATTCAAAGATAATGAGTGTGCAATTCTTGCAAGAAACGAGTTGATAACCAAAGTCAAGGCAGATGAACAATTATATCATTTTGACAAACCAAAGGAACAGATGAAGGTATGTACACATGATCACAAAAACTGTATTCACATGTGGCATAGACGTCTAGGACATAGACACCCAGACAGTATAAGAGAACTACAGAGAAATGAATTGACAAAAGATTTAAAGATATCAGATTGCTCAATTACCGTAAGATGTGAATGTTGTATAAAATCCAAAGCCACAAGGATATCTATTCCAAAAGAAAGTGAGACCACTTGATTTGGTGGATACTGACGTATGTGGACCCATGAAAGTGACTACATCAGGAGGCAATAGATACATGTTGACTTTTATAGATGACTACTCAAGATACACAGTCACATACTTAATTAAGAACAAAAGTGAAGTTTTTGATAAACTTGTAGACTATGTAACAAGATCAAGTAACAAATTTCAAAGGAAGCCAATTGTCATCAGAAGTGATAATGGAGGTGAATTTACAAGTCACAGAATAGAAGACTACTTAAGATAAAATGGAATAGAACATCAGAAAACTGTTCCATACACACCTGAACAAAACGGAGTAGCAGAAAGGAAAAACAGAACTCTAACAGAAATGATGAGATGTATGCTGACAGATTCTAAACTACCAGAGAAATATTGGGGTGAGGCAGCAATGACAGCTACATATCTACAGAACCGACTTTTTTCCAGAAAACTGAAGAAAACTCCATATGAACTGTGGCAAGGTATGAAACCTAGTGTCAATCATTTAAAAGTTCTTGGATGTAAAGTTTTTATATTCATTCCAACAGAAAAACGTTCCAAACTTCAAAACAGATCCATGGAAGGAATATTCGTTGGATATAGTGAAAACTGCAAAGGATATAGAATCCTAAATCCCAAAACAGACAGAGTTACAGTGAGTAACAGTGTGACATTCATTGAAGATTTAAATGAAGACATTATGATATCAGTTGAAACAAAAAATGAGAAAAACAATAGTGACATAACTGAAGAAATATCTGATGAAAAAGAAGTAGAAAATAATGAAGAACAAAATGCTGAAAGTGAAGAATCACAACTACAAACAGACACAGAACCAAGACGTTCAATAAGAGAGAACAAAGGAAAACCACCAAAACGCCTCTCATACAAGGCAAGTACAAGTAAAATGTATGAATCTATCTCTTGGAAGACATAGCTCGACTTCCAGAAGAAGAAGACTATGATGAAACATTTGCTCCAGTTGTCAAACACGCTACAATAAGAACTTTACTTACAGTTGCAGCAATGGAAAAGATGGAACTAAGACATCTGGATGTAAAGACAGCTTTTTTGAATGGAGATTTAACAGAAGACATTTACATGGAACAACCTCCAGGATTCAAAGATGAAAGAAATCCAAACAAAGTTTGCAAACTACAGAAAAGCATATATGGTTTAAAGCAAGCAGCTAAAGCGTGGAATGACAAAATCACAGAAGTACTAACAAATGAAAAATTTCAAAGAAGCAAAGCTGATCCATGCTTGTACACAAAAAGGATGAGTAATAGATGAATTTAATTACTCATATATGTAGACGACATTTTGATTTGTTTTAAACAAGAAAGGGATAAAGAAAACATTCTAAAAATCCTGAAGCAAAATTTTGAAATCAAAGACTTGGGAAATATAAAACAGTACCTAGGAATTCAGATAGAAAGACAAGAAGTACTGTGGTTAAGACAATTGTTGACTGAATTAGGACAATCACACTTGGAACCAACAAAACTCAAAGAGGACCAAGGAGTCTTAAAGTTGGAGTATTGCCCTACTGAAGAAATGACAGCGGACATTTTCACGAAGGCGTTGAATGCTGATAAACATCAGAGACTAATAAAAAAGTTGGGTTTGATTGAATAAGTCCTTACTGTTGAGAAAGGGTGTTGTCATATGCAACAGATCAGAACTTATTATATATGTGTAACAGGAGGACTTTATGCTGACCTGACAGTAGATGGCGATGTTGTGTAACGTTTCCTTCTTTAATGTATTGTATAAGAATTAGTCTCTTTTCTGTTTAGTTTCACTTTCGTTTTGTTCATGTTTGCTGATGCAATGCTGTAATGTCTGTGCATTATTCCTTCACCTCATGTTCAGAGAAGTAAACGCTTGTTATCCCATGCAACTTGCTCTGTGAAGTTTCCTCTGCAAAGGTGTGGACTCAGAAGCTGTGCAACAGAAAGTACCAAAGAGCTGTCTGGTTTGTGGTGGCCATTTTAAGCAATTGATTATATTGTGTATATTAGCTGTGAGTATATATGAAGTATTTATGCAAGTGAGATCTATATGAAATATATATTTCCATCACAGTATTACCTAATTGGTCCTGTCTTTCGAATGTAGTAAGTCCTGATGGAAGGATATCCATCCTTATATTATGGAGAGTTAACTTTTTCACGCTTGTTAAGGCTAATGTAATGGGAGGTGCGATTGGTCCCTTTATTATCTCATGGGATTGGTTGACCTTTGTGACATAAGACCCCAGGTCTTAAAAGATCCAGCACCCTCTGTTTGTCTTAGGGCAAAATTTTAAAGCAGTAAATGAGCTTTAGTAGGGTAATAGTGTTGGGATATCAGGTAGCTGCCGCACCTTAATCTACAAGCCTATAAATTAAATATAATTCGGACAATAAGTATGGTATAGGACGTGAGTCTAATGAATAGGTATTAGTGTCCTCTTACTCCTAAGCAAATTGGTGCGATTTTTAATCTTGTAAATTCCTTTAGTAGTTGAATTAAAAGTTATATTTTAAGTCTTTAGTTTGGGATTGCTTGCCTTTTTGGCAAATTGTTGTTTGGTCTTCTTACCCTACACTGACTTAGGACAGCAATCTGTGTGTCTACGCTATATTGAATCCTTTAACCAATCTGGCTAAGGGAAGGCATATGGTTAACCGTGAAAACCAACATTGGAATTCAGGTGACATGTAACCATCTAGATATTAGGGTATTGCAGCAAGAAGGAAGAGTATGAAAAAATATTTTTTATGACACACTCACTTTACAAAATACACAATTGTGTTTAAATTGGATTGTGCGAGATTTTTTACAATCCACTTGGTAAAGGAAGAAATCATTGTTTCCCCAATTAATTCAGACTTTTTCTACCTCACTATTAAAACTATCTGTTTTAGTAGCCACATTTGACATCACTACACACCACACCAGTAAAGTGCCCTGTGGCAGGTGCAGACCTTTTGGATGTGTACACAGTGACTAATGAATGTTAACTTTGACACAGGAATGATGTTACCTTTGACAGCGACATCATCAGTTTGAGTTAGTGTTCTGCACAGAACGATATGTCTGATCAGAAATGACAAAGAGGGATAATTTTTTTAACCTTTTAAAAAAAACATTAAAAATCTGTTTGTGCACTGTTAACAATTGGGTTGTTGGTTACTACTTTACTATTACTAAGGCTTAATTCTGAGATCCATTTTCCATGTACATTTTATCACTGATTTTCATTGATAGAACATGTACTTATTGTATTCTATTGGGCTGTTTACATGACCATGTTTTTTAGTGGACTGTGTGTCAGGAAAAAAATCACAGTAACATGCATGTTTATTATTAATGTCACTTAACCCCTTTACCCCAAGGGTGGTTTGCATGCTAATGACCGGGCAAATTTTTACAATTCTGACAACTGTCCCTTTATGAGGTAATAACTCTGGAACGCTACCATGGATCCCTGTGATTCTGACATTGTTTTCTTGTGACATATTGTAATTCATGATAGCTGTAAAATTTCTTTGATATGACTTGTGTTTATTTGAGAAAAAAATGGAAATTTGGCAAATGGCAAATGTTTTGAAAATTTCTCAATTTTCCAACTTTGAATTTTCATGCCCTTAAATCACAGAGATATGTCACACAAAATACTTAATAAGTAATATTTCCCACATGTTTACTTTACATCAGCACAATTTTGGAACTAATTTTTTTTTGTTAGAAAGTTATAAGGATTAAAATTAAACAGTGATTTCCCATTTTTTAGGTGGACCACATCACATTTTAAGTCACTTTGAGGGGTCTAAATGATAGAAAATAACCAAAAGTGACACCATTCTAAAAACTGCACCTCAGAAGGTGCTCAAAACCACATTCAAAAAGTTTATTAACCCTTAGGTGCTTCACAGGAATTTTTGGAATATTTAAAAAAAAATGAACATTTTACTTTTTTTTCACAAAAAATATACTTCAGATCCAATTTTTTTATTTCACCAAGGGTAACAGGAGAAATTGGACCGCAAAATTTATTGTCCAATTTGTCTTGAGTACGATAATACCCTATTTGTGGGAGAAAACTACTGTATAGGCACAAGTCGGGGCTCGGAAGGAAAGTAGTGACGTTTTGGATTGCAGACTTTGATGGAATGGTCTGCAGGCGTCATGTCGCGTTTGGAGAGCCCCTGATGTGCCTGAACAGTGGAAACCCCCCACAAGTGACCCAATTTTGGAAACTAGACTTCCCAAGGAACTTGTCTAGATGTGTGGTGAGAACGTTGAACCCCTAGGTGTTTCACTAAAGTTTATAGCACCTGAGCGTGAAAATAAAAAAATCATATTTTTTCCACAAACATGATTTTTAAGTCCCCAATTTTTTATTTTCCTAAGAGTAACAGGAGAAATTGGACCCAAAAAGTTGTTGTCCAATTTTTCCTGAGTACTCCGATACCATATATGTGGGGGTAAATTACTGGGCACACAGCAGAGCTCGGAAGGGAAGGAGCACCGTTTGACTTTTTCAATGCAGAATTGGCTGGAATTGAGATCGGATGCCATGTTGCGTTTGGAGAGCCCCTGATGTACCTAAACAATGGAAACCCCCAATTATAGCTCCAACGCTAACCTCAACACACCCCTAACCCTAATCCCAGCTCTAGTCTTAACCCTAGCCACAAACCTAACCCTAACACACCCCTAACCCTAATACAAACCCTAATCCCAATCCCAACCCTAATCCAAGCCCTAACTTTTGCCCCAACTCTAACCCTAACCATAACTTTAGCCCCAACCCCAACGCGAACCCTAACTTTAGCCCCACTCCTAAGCCCAACTTTAGCCCTAACCCTAACGGGAAAATGGAAATAAATGCATTTTTTAATTTTATTATATTTCCCTAACTAAGGGGTGGTAAAGGGGGGTTTGATTTACTATTTATAGCGAGTTTTTATGTTTGGCAGCTGTCACATGCTAAAAGACGCTTTTTATTACAAAAAGTAGTTTTTGCACCACATTTTGAGAGCTATAATTTTTCCATATTTTGGAAACATGCAAGGTCGTGTTTTTTGTGGGACAAGTTGACGTTTTTATTGGTGCCATTGATCACTTTTTATTACGATTTTTGGGAGGCAAAATGAACAAAAAAACAGCAATTCATGAATTTCTTTTGTGGGGTGCATTTATACAGTTCTGCGTGTGGTAAAATTGATAAAGCAGTTTTATTCTTCGGGTTAGTATGATTACAGCGATACCTCATTTATATTTTTTTATGTTTTGGCGCTTTTGTACAATAAAAGCTTTTTATTTAAAAATTATTATTTTTGCATCGCTTTATTCTGAGAGCTATAACTTTTTTATTTTTTTTGCTAATGATGCTGTATGTAGGCTCGTTTTTTGCGGGACAAGTTTACGTTTATATCTTTCTTTTTGATTGCGTGTTATTCCACTTTTTGTTCAGTGGTATGATGATAAAGCATTGTTTTTTTGCCTTTTTTTATTGGATTCACTAAAGGGGTTAACTAGTGAGACAGTTTTATAGGTCAGGTCATTACGGATGCGGTGATAACAAATATGTGTACTTTTACTGTTTTTTTTATTTACATACAGAAATGTATTTATTGGAAAAACATGTATTTTTTTCTTTATGAATTTTTCTAAAAATATTTTTACACATGTTATTATTTTTTTTTTACTTTTTTACATTGTCCCAGTATGGGACATCACTATATAAAGTCAGATCGCTGATCTGACACTTCGCACTACACTGTATCAGATCAGTGATCTGACAGGCAGTGAAGGACGCTTGCCGGTGCCTGCTCTCAGTAGGCACTGAGAAACCACCTCCCTGCAGGACCCAGAAGGACCCCACAGCCATCTTGGAGCGGGGGTCTGAACGGAGAACCTCAGGACAATGTGATCATATTGCGTCGTTCTGAGGGAATCACGCAGGGAGCCCCCTCCCTGAGCGATGCTTCTCTAGATGCATCTGCCGGCACCGGAATGCTGCGATTTTGTTTGATCGCAGTGTTCCATGGGTTAAGGTGCAGAGAGCGGTGCGTGACCGCTCCTGGCACATAATACCGGGTGTCAGCTGTGAGAATCAGCTGACACAAGACCGCACACCCACCGTGTGGCGGCCGATCGCTAATGATGTACTATTCCGTACATGGGCATTAAGTCCAAGGTCACATGGACGGAATAGTATGTCTGGGGTCATAAAGGGGTTAAAAGTCTATTAGTCCATGAAAATCACTGACCGTGCACATATGGCATCAGTGTGCTACCAGTGTTCTGCCTGTCACTAACATTGAAATGGATAGGAGAAGCTTTGGAATTTATACATCATAATTGTAATACATTTATTACATAAATCGATGATGAAATCCTGATGATAAAATCTGAAACACTGACCGAACACTTCCAGAAATCAGAACAAAAACACTGATGACACTTGGACTGGTTTATTCGTACATGAAAAATCATGGACATGTGAATGAGGCTTGAGCTTGTGTTAATGATAAAGTAAAATTATCCTTGTAAGAGAAATTGCAGAAGAATGTTTGTTTGTCTGTAACTCCTCCATCTCAATAAAAAAACTAAGAATAGTAACTTTCATCTCCTATCTTTGTAATGTCAAAATATGTCTTTACTGAGTACAGATTTTACCCAGGAATTAAGAGACAAAGATCAATCCAGGAGGAGAAAGAAGAATGTTTCAATGATATATTGCAAAGTTGTTTATTTTCAATTGACTGTTGTTTTAAACTTCCCTTTTATAATCTAAGTAGAGAACAATAGAGTTTGCTGTTTATTATGAATTGGTGTATTAAAATCAGAGAACACTTATTCAAAGACATGGGAGACGGCATATGCTTTCCTTTTCAAAGACACATACTGGAGCCAGGATTAAAACCCCCAGTATCTCAGGTGTCTGCATCTGAAAGGCTTTGTTTATGTTAAAACTTAGGTCAACTTAACAGGTATGTTTGAATGAAAACATTACCTCTTGCTGACCTAATAGATTTGAAGGTGAAAATGCAGTCAGCAGAAACTGGAATCCTTATTGTCATGGATGAAATCTTAAGCTGCCAAGATATTTGTTCTTCTTCTTTGTCTCTCCAACAGGTTTTTCTACCATAAAAAACAGAATTTAGAGTATATTGCAATTGTCTATTTTGCTGTTAATATTAATAAGCCTCTGTTGATATTGAGGTTCCTGAAGAAAACATTTTCAAGAACAATTTATTTTACTATAATGGCTATTAATTGTAAATATTTCACTTAGTTATACAGTTCAATATGTCTCTAAAACTCTAAAATTAAATTCTTATAATGTGTTCTTCCAGTCACCTGAGCCCCTCAACCAATCATAGGCTTCAGTAGTTTGGTGACTTCTAGACAGAGCAGACACCGTTTCCAGAGTCAGCGCAGACTTCCGATGCAACCTGCACTAAATACATGGAGGGCCTAGAAGGTGAGGATACCTCAGTTTATTATTTTCAAATAATTCATTCCTAAAAAAATATATTTTACTATTGAACAACCTTTTTAAGTTTTATTTACAGTGCCTTTAAAAGAATTTATACCCCGTGAACTTTTCTACGTTTTTTTCATGTTACTCCTGCAAACATAAATATATTTTAATTTTATTTTGTGTTCTACCAACACAAAGTAGCAAGTATGTGTGTAGTGTAAAGGAAATGATGCATTGTTTTCTAAATATTTTAAAAATATAAAAATGCGCTGATAAGTAGGTTCTCAATCAAAATGTTGGTGCTTTGTGCATGACCCCAGGAGTCAAAGATGGTGGCTCCAAGGTGGAAATTAAGTTAATTTTCTCCCATTAGACACACTTTCAGTAAGGCGGCCATGCAGCATTGTAACGCTATAAACCTGCAGATTAACCCTAAATCTGCAGATTAATATTGTTTTCCAACATGGCAGGATTCTTTTAAAGTCAAAATGATCTGTACAAATTTCTCCATCTTCAAAAAAAAACACAGACTCACAGACCCTCAAACTTTTTTCGGACAGGTGACAAAGTGCCCTATCCTTACAGACTGTCCAGGAAGTTTTGCATAGTTAGACCAATATTACATCCCCACAGTGACCAATTAGTTTTAGACTGCTATAATACGTAGCAGTATACAGTATGGGTAAATCCAGTGAGTCATCGGTGACATTTCCATTTGGAAGAATGTATTTATTAGCTTTTCTTCAACTGGCACAGGCTGCAGTGATTTCTCCCAGCCATGACTCATCTATATAGATTGCAACAAACAGATACACTTAGCTGATCTCTTTTAGGGCATCCACCCTACTTTTTCCCCACTGCTACGCTGTACTTATTGATGCACAAAAGTGCCATAGTGATGTCCTGATGATCCACAAGAGTAGCAGTACCTCTGTTCACTTCACAGAATCATTATCCCCAAAAATGATCTGCATGACAGTAGTGATATCCCCTTCTGTGACCCCCTCATAGTAGAAATTTAAAAACAGCTATTCTTACACTTCATTATTTTTTAATTGCTTCGGCATCCACTGCATGGGATAAAAATTATGATATTTTATTATTTTGAAAAGTTACACACTTGATTATGGCAAATTTATCATTGTTGTTTCTTTTACATTTATCTTCTGTGTGTAGGGGGTATTTTTCATTTTTTTAATACTTTTTTTTATAGTTCTAGTCACCTTGGGAATTTAAACCTGCGATTACTTGATCGCATGTACAATACACTGAAATAATATAATTTTGTAAAATTTACTATCTCCTGTGAAGCCCAGCTACTGAGCCCACGTTGTGCTGCATAGTGCTCACATCTTCTGTACTTGAAAATATGGGCCGAGTGGGTCCCGGTATCAGTGGGAATTTGCAATTTCCACTTGTCCTGTGCTGATGCTTAGACATGCTGTGCAATCATAAAGATATACATTCATTATTTATCATTATTAAAAATATAAAATAAAAATTGTTTTTTTCAACTACAATACATAACAATTTTTCGCATTGGTGAAGGTATAACAAAGGTCTTATGCCTTGCAATTATTCATTCCTCCTTTTGCAGCATTTTTTTCTTAAATCGTAATGACAAGCTGTACCTATTAATCATGTAAGTAAAATTTTGCAGTGACTACACAATAAACATTCAGTTTTCATGCTCTGGGATGTCTATCCCTTTCTAGGTTTTACTGTGTGTTTTTTCCTATTTCTAATGACAAAGTATGATTAATGAATGACTTCGCTTGAGTTTATTTAGCTTAAAGACATTAATAATGAAAAATTATTTTGACTTTGGAAAAAAGTTAATTACTCAAGTAAAACAATTTTTAAAATACTTTTCTCACCTAGCACAATAGGAGTGGAAGCAGATACTGTACATCACACAATTAGAATTAAAAGTCCGAAAAAAAATATTATAATGTTGGAGAACTTTGCAGTAAATTGCAGGTGTAAATTTATTAAATAAAATATATATTTATCGTGTTCATTTCCCAAGAATTATTCATACAAAAGTAGATGTAACCACTTACTAAACTTATCTAGTCACCTGCATCTGGTTGGCAATCAATAAATGATCAAACCAGACATTCTAAGGATATGTGCACATGACATTTTTTACTGGTGGGTCTGCCCAGAAACTCACAGGACAAAATGCTCAGAAAATGCTCAAAAAGAATGAACATATACATTCCTATGTGAAAAGACTTGCTGTTCATATGTCAAGGCTTTTGAGCTTCTTTTAACTGCTTCAGGTTTCAAAAGATGCCAAGAGGCCAAAAGAAATGACCTGACAATTCTTAAGGTGTCTTTACGCCTTTTCACTAGAAGTCAAAAGGAAGGCTCAAGAGACGCCTGGGCATCTTTTTAAAGTGTTTTCTCTGCTCTTTTGCTTCAGAAACGTATATCGACCAGAAAATACCTGTCACGGGGTTACCGCAACAGAGAGGAGCCAGAAGACCGCAGCGTCAGATTGCTACTACTCCTGCATTGAAAAGAAACACTTCACTTTTTCTTAAATGGTGTTTATTTCTTCTGGCAGAACAGGGATTAATCGACCATGGTGGGAACTCTGGGAGTCAGACCTCTCAGCTGAACTTGGTTAGCCATTGCTATCCACTATATAATCTGGGTCCTGATTAAAACACATAGTCAGAGCTAGCTTATGCTGCATGGCTTGGAGGAAAGGTGTTTTGGTGCTTATTAGGAGAAAGAGTTTGGAGGAGTTATCTGTGACTGTTGCGTGGGTTTTTAAGTGTGATAATTCCCTTCCCTCCTCTTATTTTGCTTTTTCCCCATCTTCCACTCCCTGGTGCATTCCTCTGTTATATGTGAGTGAATATTTTTATGCCTAGTATTATCAGTTACCCCTTGTTTGTGTTGCTTTGTTCGTCAGGTTGATGTACTATGATGCACAGCAGCTCCCCTCTTCCCTGGGTGGGGGAAGGGAACAGATGGAGAGCTGATTCAGGGAGCCACCTAGTGTTAGGGACAGGGGAAGGAGCTCCTGGTCCCGGGTTACCAGATAGCTGTGTCGTGACAATGCCAGTTAAAAAGATGACCTTAAAACTATGGAAAAACACTTGAAAAAATGAAATTAGATGTGTGATATCTGTGATATCTATTGTGCCACAGTTCTATGCAAATTTGAGCACTTTGATATTTGAGTCTGAATTCATAAATAAAGTATCCCTGAACCATTTTCCACATGGGTGGAGCATCAGTGACCATTCTAATGTTGATTTGCGTGGCTAAGCTGGCATCCCCATAATGCCCGTCAGCTGTGAAATCACATCCCAGTTTATAAATTGTATTCTAATGCCTTGTTCAGTGGTGGTCATGCACTACTGGGTAATCAGAGATCAGCAGTTGCCATACAGCACAGTCAGGTGCAGGGCTGGTCGTATGTATAACAAATTTTGATTCCATCTCCTGATACACAGGTTAAGTGAAGTAGACAGATTATATTGAAACAAAATATCTTTCCCCTCTTTCCTTTCACACAGTTTTATTTGTCGCAAATTAAACTTTTAGGGAAAATTTGGTGAAGGTGAAAAATTTGAATTTCAAAATATCAGCTAATTTCTAGGTGGTTGCACCTACTTAAAGTGCAAATTCTGAACATCTATTGGTCACCAACCAGATGAGGCAGATGACAAGATAATTAAAGTAAGTACTCATCTCTTTTTGTATTACTTGTTTCAAGCTTGCAACTTGTCATGTTTATTATTAGCTAATTTTCCATACTAGTACTCAGCTTTGTTCTTTTACAATGCTGGGAACTTTGACATTCGCCACTTGGGGTAGCACAGCCAGCATTGGATTAAGCAACAACCTTCAAGAAAACCAGTGGAGATTTCTGCTTAGGCAGCAACCAAGTAATTAAATATTTGAATTAATTCAGTAATGGACATTGAATACTTAGGCTGAATGATAAGGTCTTTCTTGCCATCATCCTTAGGGCCCCGGTACATGCTTCAATGTCACAGCGATCCCACCAACGATACGACGTGGATGGGATCGCTGGGACATCGTTAGCTGATCGCTGGTGAGCTGTCACATAGGCAGACTCACCAGCGATCAGGACCAGCGAGCACGCTGGTATCCAGGATAAACAGCGGGTAACTAAGCACCACGCGGAGTCCTATAGGCGTTATCAGCAGTCTACAAATATATGCTCCGTATCCATGCTACTACACTTGTTGTGACTATTCACAGCAATTAAAGTTGTGAGCCTTAATTAATATATTTCATCTAAATTCTATACATTATCATGATATGTGCCACACTTGGTGTTTCTTTTTCTATGCTTCTAAGTCATAATATGGAAACTTATAGTTCATAAAATGATCCCTGGGAAATTAAATATGCAAATAGCCACTTCACATAGGAAGAAGACTGGAAATCTAGTGCTACCTCTCCAAGAGGAGAAACTATACCATTCACCCAGCCATACCCTCCAAATCAGTTCTCCTGCTTTGCACCAATGATGGTTAAACACTCCAAAACATGTCTCTACAAATGGAGTTTCTGGTTTGGCTTCCTATCCGAAGTCATGTGGCAAATACCTTTTAAGGGATGAAATTAACTTTTAGGATTGCTACTTTCCAATAGGTGGCACTAGGGTTCTAGTCCTCTTCCTCTCTGAAGAGGATAATTGCTGGTTTTAAACACAAACAGCACCCTATAGCACCTTTTAGAGTTGTGCCAAATAACAGCATATAAATGCTAAGCAGGGATCTTAGAAGAGTGAGGAAGTAATGCAGAAAGTACATTGGAAAATTTTATAACTTTTCACTATATAGTGACTAAGCTTTATTTTATGAACCTATAACACTCTTATAAGGCTTGTATACATTTTAGGCTGCTCCTCTTACAACAGTATAGGGAATCAATCATGTGTAATAAATATTCAGTGTGCATTCAATTTTGAAATTTAAATAGTGTATTGTATGGAAAATGGAGCCAATGAATATCGAGCACATTGTCATGTCTACATAAGAACACAAATGCATTACAGTATTGTTAAAAATGAATGTTCTCCTAATAAATGACCATAATTATAACTTATAAACTGAAGTGCCTTCAAACTACAGTCCATAGCTCTTTTATCACGAATACATTCCTTTTTCAGTTTATTATCTGGGAGGGCACAGTTTAGAAATGTTAGTGTTCAAAAAATACTTTAAATAACTGTTCAATCAAATGCCATATTTCCTCGTCTTAGTTAAGTATACCCGAGTCTGCCAAGAGTGAAGACTATTTCTGAAAATGGTTTTGTTTGTAAATAGCTTATAGCGTCAGTTACTTTACCCAATGTAGAATTCCTCAGTAATATATCAAAATGTGTGACCTTTCAGTAAATATAAATAAATTATAAAATATTATAAACTTTTAATAATCAGTTCATTAATGGCCAAAATGTCCACTTGCTCTTTTAAAGCTTGGGAAAAAAAAACAGTAAAAACTATAAAATTAGTTTTTGTACGTTTTCGGCAGTTTACCTTTGAAAGCTCTTTGACCTGCCTAACCCTCATAATCAGTCCGGTTAAGAAGAATCTAGAACTTGAATAGGGCTTATTCACTCATGCATATGAACATATGAATGAAACACAGATACACAATGCAGGTTACTGGTCACCTGTGAATTACATTGATTACACTGGCGTCACATCTAAATACGGTTGGCCCTAAGATTTCTATGAGTTTTGACATTGCTTATTTGGAGGATTCTGTAATATTGTATACCTGTTCCTGCAATCAGTGTGTCTGTCACCAGGCACCATTTTATTCATCATGCTTGAGGAGATGGCCAATATTACTGGAAGGATATCTGGCAGAATGGATGTGTGCTGTTGAACAGCTCACAACCCCTCATTTTCCATCGTCAAGCCCACCAACACCCCTGCAGCACAATCATGGGGAGCTGATTGATTGTTATAGCAACTGAAGGTCTGCCCTACATTGCAGCCAATCAGATCCCACCAGAGGCAAGGTCTGATAGGCTTCCTGTCAGTCGAATAATGATGCAATCGCATAATGTACCACACAACATACGTAGAGCAGTATACAAACATAAAAAATACACAGTGCATCAGTACACTGTAATTAATGAATGTATCCACTATTGCTATATATGTAAGTTTCTAGAGAAATTTTTAGAGTTGAGAGTCCTCAGTGGTTGATACCTTTTAATGGCTAACTGAAAAGATGGTAACAAATTGCAAGCTTTCGAGACTACTCAGGTCTCTTCATCAGGCTGAACTAATACAAAATCTGAAGAATCACATATTTATACACAAAAACACAGAAAAAATGCAATAGATAAGACAAGTGACGTGAAGCAGAATACTCATTATGGCAGAGGGATGAGCATAAATATTGGAACAGTTCATAGATAAGGAGAGAAAGTTTTATTACCCTCTGATTGGGGTCTGGTAATGTTTTGTGATGTTTTTACAGGGTATTTGGAGTAAATTCCTTAATTGATGTAATAGGCCATAAAACCATGTGACAGGTTCATTCCAGCATTAAGAGTGTCAAAGGTCACCATCAATTTGTATTCGCAAATTCTTCTCTGTCTCTGAGATGTGAATCTGCTTCTTAGTACCAGTATTTTCATATCTGACATGCTATGATCAGGGGAGCAAAAATGTTTTGCCACAGGTAGATCCATTATTTTTTCTCTTATTGTGTGGCGATGAGAATTCATCCTTGTTCTCAGTTTTTGCCCGGTCTCCCCCACATACAGACCCCCAGTTGGACATTTAGTACATATAATTAGGTACACAACATTAGATGTGATGCAGCTGAAAGTACCTGGTATCTTGTAGTCCTGATGTGAGTTGGGGATCTTTATCTTGTCCGTGGTCATTATAAATGGACTCGGATTGAAGGAAAAGGGATCTCAACAACCAAGAAGAGGTCAGACTGGACACCTCCTCCTGGACGCAACCCTCATTTGGATAAATATATAGACTCATTCAGATATTTGATAAAATCCACCATCATAGCCACCAACAAGAGACAAGCATCCAACATCAGTGCCCAGGAGAGAAAGGCTATACAGTCTCTGAAAACCAACAAAGAAATCATCATTAAACCTGCTGACAAGGGAGGTGCAATAGTCATGATGAACACATCAGACTATATGAAGGAAGCAAACAGACAACTTACGGACACACGCTACTACAGAAAACTGGAGTCGGACTATTACAAGGAACTAAGCAAGTTGGTATCTTGTCTGTCTGACAAATCCATAAGAGCCGATGACCTGATACCAGAGAGTCCAAGAACAGGGACATTCTACATGCTTCCCAAAATCCACAAAGCTGGGAAACCAGGGAGGCCGATTATTTCATGTGTGGACACCCTTACTGAGCAGGTATCTGGATGGGTAGAGGGTATTCTTAAACCTCTGGTAAAGGATACACCCAGCTACATTCAGGACTAGGGTTGAGCATTCCGATACTGCAAATATCGGGTATCGGCCGATATTGGCTGTATCGGAATTCCGATTCCGAGTTCCGATATTTTCGTCTTATCGGATACCGGAATCGGGATTGTCACTGTCACTGTCAGTGTCCGTCGGTCGGGTCTGTCAGGAGTCAGCGGCACTTACCTGTCAGAAGATCTCCGGCGGTCACGTCCTGGACTGCTTGATGGCCGCAATCTTCTTTCCCCAGCGGTCACATGCAGTTTCTCGCGATAACTGCAGTGACTGCTGGGTAATCCCGGCTGTAAAGCAGTCAGTCCGATGACGTCACCGCCGGGGAAGCAGGTAATCAGCTGTGCTGCGTTGCGATGACAGGCTCTGCCTGTCATTGCGATGTAGCAGAGTTGGATCGTCGTGGGACTGTCGTTATGGACTGCGTCGGACAGGTGGTATACTGTTGGTTTGTTTTTTTTCTTTTTTTACAGGAGATCGATGGCGTCGCAGGAATGAGAGTACAATAAAATTAATGAAAACTGTGTTGTCTCTTTTATTTCATTAAAAGACTTTTTTCTTGCTTTGTCTTTTTTTTATGCATTTAATAACTTTGGGATTAATAATGGATCGGTGTCTTATTGACACCTCTCCATTATTAACCGGGCTTATTGTCACCGTGCAATCAACGGTGACATTAACCCCTTATTACCCCGCTTGCCACCACTACAGGGCAAGTGGGAAGAGCCGGGTAAAGTGCCACAATTGGCACATCTTTTGATGCGCCAAATGTGGGGCTGCTGTACCTGGTATTATCAGGCTGTTGAGGGCCAAAATCCATGGGCCTTGACAGTCTTTTAATACCAGGCCGCAGCAGTCTGCATTTTACTTGGCTGGTTAACAAAAATAGGGGGGATCCCCACGCCGTTTTTTTTTCGAGGGGATCCCCTATTTTTATTAACCAGCCAAGCTAAGCAGACTGCTGTGGCCTGGTATTATCAGGCTGGCAAGGTCCATGAATATTGGATCCTTACCAGCCTGAAAAACCAGGCCTCAGCGGTCTGCTTCATCTGGCTGGTTAACAAAAATAGGGGGGACCCCACGCCAATTTTTTTCGAGGGGATCCCCTATTTTTGTTAATCAGCCAAGATATGCAGACTGCTGTGGCCTGGTATTATCAGGCTGGCAAGGTCCATGGATCTTGGCTCCTTAACAGCCTGAAAATCCAGGCCTCAGCGGTCTGCTTCATCTGGCTGGTTAACAAAAATAGGGGGGACCCCACGCCAATTTTTTTCGAGGGGATCCCCTATTTTTGTTAATCAGCCAAGATATGCAGACTGCTGTGGCCTAGTATTATCAGGCTGGCAAGGTCCATGGATCTTGGCTCCTTAACAGCCTGAAAATCCAGGCCTCAGCGGTCTGCTTCATCTGGCTGGTTAACAAAAATAGGGGGGACCCCACGCCATTTTTTTTTCGAAGGGAACCCCTATTTTTGTTAATCAGTTCCCTCTGACGTCACTGATTGTGTCCCTGGCTGACCTGAAGTGAAAGTGGAAAGCAATCAATTAAGCTTTCCACTTAAGGGCCCGTCTCACATAGCGATATCGCTACCGAGATCGCTGCTGAGTCACTAGTTTTGTGACGCAGCAGCGAGCTCACCAGCGATATCGCTGTGTGTGACATTCAGCGACGATCAGCCCCCCTGCCGGGTATCGCTGATCGTCGCTGAAATGTCAGGACCTTTTTTTGATCGCTGGTTTCCCGCTGAAAGGCACGCATCGCTGCGTGTGACAGGCGGGAGACCAGCGATCCGCTGGTAACCAAGGTACACAGCGGGTTTCCAGGCGCGGGGCTGTGCCTAGAAACCCGCTGTGTACCTTGGATACCAGCGCCCTGATGCAGGGAGCTGGTATCCAAGGTACACAGCGGGTTTCCAAGCGCTGCGCGGTGCCTGGAAACCCGCTGTGTACCTTGGTTACCAGCGGATCGCTGGTCTCCCGCCTGTCACACGCAGCGATGCGTGCCTGTCAGAGGGAAACCAGCGATCAAAAAAAGGTCCTGACATTTCTGCGACGATCAGCGATACCCGGCAGGGGGGCTGATCGTCGCTGAATGTCACACACAGCGATATCGCTGGTGAGCTCGCTGCTGCGTCACAAAACTTGTGACTCAGCAGCGATCTCGGTAGCGATATCGCTATGTGAGACGGGCCCTTAAGCGATGTTACCCGCAGTGTCGCTGTCCCAGATCGCTGCCTGAGCTGCCTGTTTGGCAGCTCAGCAGCGATCATGTAGCGATACACCAGCGATCCTGACAAGTGCATATCGTTGTCGGGATCGCTGGTGTATCGTTATGTGACACCCAGCCTTTACTCTCCTGTCAGGCAGGAGAGGAACTCATTCATTTGGGGTTTACTGTGAGGCTGCAGCATTAGCTGCGGTCCCTGCAGTAAACATTAACCCTTTCTGAAGGATTACACGTGGGACCTGACTGTGCATGGGATAGGTAAGAATAATTTTGCTTTTTTATTTTATTTTTATTACAGGAAATGGTTTTTGCAGTAAAATAAAATATGGTCAAAAACATGTGTCTTTATTTCATTAAAATGATTTTTAATTAAAGTGTGTGTGTTTTATTTTTATTTCATGCAATAGGATTAATAATTGATAGTTGTCTAATTGACAGCTCTCAATTATTAACCTGGCTTAAGGTCACCTTTCAATAGCAAGGTGGCTTTAACCCCATATTAACCCATTCGCCACCGCTACAGGGCAATGGGAATAGACGGGCAAAGTGCCAGAAAGGGCGAATCTAATTATAGATTTGTCTTTCCTGGGGTGTCTGGGGGCAGATGTTAGTAGCCGGGGGGGGCAAAAATAATGGTCCCTCTCTGGGCTATTATTATCTGCCCCCACTCACTGGCTTTGTCTGTCTGGTTTCGAAAATAGGGCGGGAGCCCACGCATTTTTTTTCAGCAATTTTACACCTCATATATATATATACATGTCATTGAATTTGTGACACATATATATATATATTTATATTTGTAGTTCATACACTTCTACATAGTATAATAGCCGCTAATTCAATTGCCGGCTTTTGTGAAAATGCAGAACCCGACATGAAATGACACTTGGTGTACATAGGGTTAACCATGTCTTTTCATGTCCTTTGCTATCTAATTTGCACAAACAATTAAATCAGTCTATGTGTGCAAAATTTCACACCTGTAGGGGTTAATTAAAGGTGTAAATTCGTAGCAAAAAAGTCCGTTTTTTTTACAACGAATTTACACCTTTAATTAACCCCTACAGGTGTGAAATTTTGCACACATAGACTGATTTAATTGTTTGTGCAAATCAGATACAAACGACATGAAAAGACATGGTTAACCCTATGTACACCAAGTGTCATTTCATGTCGGGTGCTTCTGTCTTTTCACTGAAGCCGGCTTTACCCGGCAATTGAATCAGAGAGGATATTTTACTATGTAGAAGTGTATAAACTATACATATATGTATATATATATGTCACAATGACATGTATATATATATATATGTATTCTATGTGTGTATATTTAGTGTTTACAAGGAAAGAATGGGGTTTTTTTAGTTGCGATATTTTGTTCCCATAGACTTACATGGGACTTCCGGTATCGGTATCGGGTATCGCCGATATTTTAGTGATATCGGCGATACCATTCCGATTCCATACTTTAGGATATCGGAAAGTATCGCTCAACTCTATTCAGGACACAACTGACCTACTGAATAAACTAGCAGCAATAGGTCCTCTACCAGAAGGAACCATCCTGGCCACCATGGATGTGGAATCCTTGTACTCTAATATCCCACACCAGGATGGATTAAATGCCTGCAAAGACTTCATGAAAAACACCGCGAATGATGCTGATTCTGTGGTGAAACTCACAAAATTCATCCTCACCCACAATTACTTTGAATTTGACAACAAGATCTATTTACAGGAGACTGGCACAGCGATGGGAAGTAAAATGGCTCCACAATATGCAAATCTTTTCATGGCCAAGCTTGAAAGCGACTTTCTGTCCTCATGTCCCACCAGGCCTTGGGCCTACTACCGCTACATTGATGACATTTTAATCATCTGGACGGAGTCTGAGCAACAGCTAAAGACGTTCCACGAACAGTTCAATCAATTTCATCCCACCATCAACTTAACACTTAACTACTCCAGCACTGAAATTAACTTTTTGGACACCATCATTAAACTGAAGGACAATGAAATAAAGACATCCCTGTATCAGAAGCCAATCGACCGTCCAACATACCTTAAATGGGACAGTTTCCATCCAAAACACATAAAAAACTCTATTGTCTACAGCCAAGCCATCAGATACAACCATATATGTTCCAACCCCATGGAGAGAGATGAACACCTTGGTCGCCTTAGAAAGACCTTTTTAAATCAGGGCTACCATCCAAGAACAATTGAAAACCAAATTACAAGAGCCACCAGAATATCAAGGAATCACCTGCTACATTACAAAGCTAAAGAAGAAAATAACCGGGTGCCTCTAGTGGTCACCTACAATCCAAATCTGGAGGTGCTAAGGGGAGCTGCACGGAAACTACAACCTTTACTACAAAAAGATGCCCGGTTACAATCCATATTTCCAGACCCCCCACTACTGTGTTTTAGACAGCCCCCAAATCTAAGAAGCATCATTGTAAGAAGTTCCCTGTCCTCCCCAACAGCTGCAGGAACCTTGCCTTGCAATCAGAAGAAATGCAAAACCTGTCCATTTATAATGACCACGGACAAGATAAAGATCCCCAACTCACATCAGGACTACAAGATACCAGGTACTTTCAGCTGCATCACATCTAATGTTGTGTACCTAATTATATGTACTAAATGTCCAACTGGGGGTCTGTATGTGGGGGAGACCGGCAAAAACTGAGAACAAGGATGAATTCTCATCGCCACACAATAAGAGAAAAAAGAATGGATCTACCTGTGGCAAAACATTTTTGCTCCCCTGATCATAGCATGTCAGATATGAAAATACTGGTACTAAGAAGCAGATTCACATCTCAGAGACAGAGAAGAATTTGCGAATACAAATTGATGGTGACCTTTGACACTCTTAATGCTGGAATGAACCTGTCACATGGTTTTATGGCCTATTACATCAATTAAGGAATTTACTCCAAATACCCTGTGAAAACATCACAAAACATTACCAGACCCCAATCAGAGGGTAATAAAACTTTCTCTCCTTATCTATGAACTGTTCCAATATTTATGCTCATCCCTCTGCCATAATGACTATTCTGTTTACGTCACTTGTCTTATCTATTGCATTTTTTCTGTGTTTTTGTGTATAAATATGTGATTCTTCAGATTTTGTATTAGTTCAGCCTGACGAAGAGACCTGAGTAGTCTCGAAAGCTTGCAATTTGTTACCATCTTTTCAGTTAGCCATTAAAAGGTATCAACCACTGAGGACTCTCAACTCTAAATATTTTTCTATCTACTGGCTAACACGGTACGAAGATATACATCTTTACTGTAGAGAAATTTTGTAAGTCAAATCATTCACTCTAATTATGGTGTAAATATTTACTAGATGATCAAATCACAGGTCTGCTGCCGTTCACAACACAGCCTCTTATTAAACACAATGATGGGGTGCAGAGCAATCCCAGTGCTCAAATAAATCAATTTGTTCATTCCCACCAGACTCTACAACAAGAAATGGGGCCCATAAGGGATATGCATGTGAATTTTGTGAAGAATAGGGCCAAACATTCTCTAGATGTTCCTGAATACTTTTCTGGTGCTTAAAGAGAACCGGTCATCAGAATTTGATGAACCCCAAACTGATAATATGTATTTAAAGGCACTTCAATACTAATTGTATCTGTACCTTGCTTGTAGAAATCCTTAGTTACAATTGAATGCTAAGGAGTTGCAATTGCAGTGTGCGGGCCCTGCATTTACAGCTCTCCTGCCCTCCCTCCTCATTCCCTGCCCACTGCCTGCCACCTGTCTCTGACTGACAGGACAGGACATGTTTTAGGCAGGAAAAAGAAAGAGGGAAGGAGAGTTTATAAGGGATGCATAGACCAATGTTTAGTGCTGTGAACCTAAGAGACAATGACAAGAGTGCATTTGTGATGGCATTCCATTTAGATGTTTCCCACTCAGGTTGCATAATGTATGATGGTACAAGAACCCCATATCTTTGTGAAGGTTGGATTCTCCTGGGACCTGCTATATGGAGTGACTTGAGTCAAGTCTAACTGAGGTAGCCTTTTTGGTTTAACAGCTTCTGACAGACTTTATAGAATAACTGGACCACATATATTGCCTACAACCTGTGGTCAATCAAATGCAAGGCCTGACACATTTGGACTAAGACCTTGCAGGATGGATTCAATATCTTGAAACTCAGGCCGAAGGAACTGCGGCAGCTCCACTGACGATTCTAGAACTTAAGGTTAACCTTCTTGACTGAATTAAAGGGTACAGTAAAGACTTTTTCATCTTAAAGTAAAGCTGTTTTTTGCACTTTATATTCCACCCTCAATCAATTTGGCTCTGAGAGATTGCAGCAGGGAAATAATGAGTCCCACACGGTGATTCTCAAAACAAGACGATTGTGGAGGGACCCATTGACCACAACTTTTAGGTGATCCATTTTGGCCAATTATACTGTAAAGCCATTAATGTTTGAATAAATTAAAGGAAAAATATTCATAGAACGATTTGTTACACTTTGTTGCATAAAAATACAAACATTTTGGAGCACATAATATTTATGCTAAAATGTTAAACTTTTCTCACCTCTCATCAATTTTTAGATGTGACAAGAAACGTTGACTGGGTTAACATGGAAGAAGAAGAACATCATTACATCAACATATTTATTATTAATTACTACAAAAATGATAGCACATATCCATATTAGATGATAACAGGTCTTGATTTCTGTCTTTTGAATATTGTATATTCATTAAGAGACATACACCTATTACATAGCACCACTCTACATCAGTAATGACAAATGGCTGCCTTGGCAAATCTCTTTATATTAAAAAAGACTATTACACTAAAAATGTGTAAACACTGGAAACTTGAATTAAATCTATCTTCAAAAATCTACTTCAAGGTGCATTCCTCTTTTAATAAGTTTATGAACAATGCTTCACATTATTCTACTTGTTACTTTGCCCTATCAGAATTGCATTTTCAGGCGCATGTTTGGCACCACATCTTTCATTCCTCTTGACCACTTCTGTTGTTTGCTTGCAGACATTGCTGTCAATATATCAATTACAAGTGTCCATTGAACCTTCTCTGTTGACCCAATGCATCCCTTGTTCTCATTCTGCTGAAAATTTCATAAGGCTCCAGCCAAACCGACCGCTAGCAGTACCTACTGACCTCTCTATAGTTAGCCTTATTATGGTAATTGCATGACTGAATACAGCAGAGACTAGGCCAATTACACCTGTCCCTGTCTAATTCAGTAAGGGCTTAAATTACTTTGCTGGAACATAGAAAAGTAAAGAATCTCAGGTGAACAACAAATTTTTCTTTATTCATGTGAGGACTTTAGACAGACATCTCTAATTATGCTTGTCATTAATGCACTTTAAGTTGGAATTCTTAGAAAATCATTATAATGAACTGTGAGACATTATTTTAAAGAACCTTAATATTTTTAATGTATTTTTAAACTTTATACTTGATGAATTCTGAAAGATACTGTGTCCATGAAAAGAAGTTCAAACCCACAACTTTTCTATTTACCTTAACTCTTAAACTAATCAGTAAATAAAAGAATAATAATTAGTTCAACTTTTTGAAAACTTTGGACATATTTGGGCTTGAAACAAAAGTCTCACTTTATGTGACTGCAGATTGCCAAACGTGCAGTGCGTTTACTGTCACAATTCCCCGTATTCCCAGTGGAAGTGTTTGGTCAAGTGACTGCATGCATGCGATATGCATACTTGCGACCACATGCCTAGTAGCTAAATTTGGCTTCGTAGGACACACTTAAAGGTAATGTCACACTAAACGAGATCGCTAATGAGATCGCTAATGCGTCACTGATTTTATGATGCAGTAGCGATCTCGTTAGCGACGCAGCTGTGTCTGACATGTAGCAGCGATGTGGCCCCTTCTGAGATGTCACTGATCTCTTATGAACGTTCTGAGCCGTTTTTTGGTCGTTGGTGTCCCGATGGTGAGCCTGAATCGCTGAGTGTGACACCCTTTATGAACGACTTCACCAGCATCACAGGTGGGACTAGGTTTTCCCAACGACCACAGAGGTCGTTATACAGATCGCTGATGAGATGTGTTTGGAATCACAGATCGCTGATGAGATGTGTTTGGAATCTAACTAGCGATCACATAGCGATCGCACCAGCGATCTCGCCAGGTCGTGGCGTTGTCGTGATCGCTAGTGCGATCGTTAAGTGTGACAGTGCCTTAAGATAAGAAAGATGAGTGTAGTTGATATGTGACCACAAGTGTGAAAATTGCATACATGCAGTCATGTGACCACAAGCTGGCACCGGTAATACAAAAGAATAATAAAAAGTATGCTGTCACAATTCGACAGTTTAGAGTTAAATTGAGTGAATGCAGACTTTTGTCCCAAGCCTGGATAGCCCATATAACATATAAGCACTCAGGAGAAGGAACAAAGCCTGATATGTCTTGAACATTTTTCTTAATATGTAACCACAATCAGATATTTTCTTATGTCATTAGTATACCCTTGAAATTGTATAGATAATTTTTCATTGAATACTTTTTTAACATATTTTTACACATGATCAACATTTACCTTGACTATAGTTTGTTTTAAGCTAATGAGCAGAGCCTAGTAGAAGGACATTAAGTCTCCATAGGCATATTGACACTTTACTGGTGACCTCTAAAAAACTCCTAATCATAGAGGTATTATAATTTATAGAATTGCAATATATATATATATATATATATATATATTGGAATGAAATACAGTATGCTATAAATATATATGTAACACTCCGACTGGCTTTTTCCCGCCACTCTCCAGTTAATTAACATTTATATTCCTATAAATAAAAAAAGGTAGACCTGTCAATCAACTAGTGTGGAGTGGGGAGAAGCTGGCATGGGTAGGCTGCGTCTTTCCTTATAATACCCGACCAGTTTTAAAAAGTATATTTATTCTGAAACGCTGCAGTGTTTAAGAGTAAAACATACCTTTTTGCAATTATTTAAACAGGATCTGATTCATGCTCATGGTTTGGCAACATGACTGACAGGTTCCATGAAAGTACAATAATACAGTCATGTGCAAGAGACCTAATGACTAGAATTCAGAATTATTAAAATCAAAGAATCTCCCAAAAATGATCTATTTTCAACTAAATAGTTTCTACATAAATTGCAAGAGAGCCTGTGATTACATCAATGTAGTCACACACCTTCCTTGACTATGATTTGAATTGAGAATCCACAAAAGATTATTATAACGGAGAAGTAGATGTTAATACTTTAATATTCTCTGATTGTCTGAGGAGCAGGAATGAGTGACTTGCATCATAATGATTACCAAATAGAATGACTGATCCACAGTAAACATTTTGGGGGTAAGGTCAATGATGTTGATTGCTAACATGTAATGCTTGTCATGAGTTATACAGTGACTTTGAAATCAGATCATTTTACACTCATGACAGCCTTAATTTTTGCATGCCGTAATTTTTATGAGGAGCCCTCCAGCATTACCTGGAGTCTCACAATTTACACTGCAGCATGTAGATGCTGAAGTAGTTTCAACATTGAGAATGCTATGATAACTGAACACTTAGTAAATGTCAGCTAATTCATGGCATGAATGTCATGTAAGGTAACTTGTGAAGCTAAGAATTAGTAGATTCCCAAGACAGTACACCTGGACTATGAAAAGGTATTCCAACCATTTTCTACCTTATACTTAATAAGCTTCACTTCACATGAATTGCAATATATTTAAAACATATCTTCTTTGAAACATCTAGGTGGAATTTAAATAAATTTATAGTTGTCTGCAGTTTGCTTGAAGCTACTCTCAATTATGGTAATGCGGTTAACAACGATACTGCCTTCAGGGATTTAAATAATTTTATATAGTCTAAAATCTTCTTACATTCATTTTTGTTTGTAATAATTTAACTCTTTGGAAATAAGTTTATTATACTCATTCAATTCATTGCCTCATTTAAGTTCCTATATATGTTTTAAAGGGAACCTGACAGCTAATACATGTTGTACCAAACCACAGATAGCATGTGTCACGACTCTCTTGTCGCATTTCCCTGGGACCAGGGACTCCTTCACTGTCCCCAATGCTAGGGGCACCCTGGCTCACCCTGTTCCCAGGATTACTTCTGATGGTGAAGAAGCCGGGGCAAGATACCTTGCCTTAGCTCTTGAATCTGCACTTAGCCTGTACCCTTACCCCACCCAGGGAAAAGGGTAGTAACAGTGTGCCATAATACGCCAACCAGACTAACAAGGTAATACAAACAGGGATAAAAGAAAATGCCAATCATATAAATCCACACACAAAAGCAACAGAGGTAAACACCGGCGAGTGGAGAATGGGGTAAAAAAAATAGAAGAAGAGAAATTAGCACACACACAAAACCTAGCAACAGTATCAGATAAATCCACCAAACGCCTTCTCAAACAACAACCACAAATTACCATCTCCAAATAATGCAGCATAAGCTTCCAAGAGCTCTTAACAGAGCAAATTAACCCCTGCACTGCTAAATGAAACATGCATCGTTCAATATGAAGGTGAAGTGCTTCTAAACAGTACAATAAACATAGAGTTTCACAGGCTATTAATATCAACTCATAGTTGTCTGCATAGCCTTTACTGGTTATTAAAAAAGGGGGGACCCAACAAAAAAATAATGTGGGGTAACCCCAATTTTTTATACCTAGCAAAGGCTAAGCAGACAGCTGTAGGCTAATAATAATAGGCTGGGACGGGGCCATGGATATTTGCCCCCTCCCAGACTAATAACACTAGCTTTCAGCCACCCCAGAAATGGCGCATCTAAAGGATGTTGGCACTTAGCCTTGGCTCCTCCCGCTTGCCTTGATGCATTAGCAAGCGAGGTAATGGTTTTGAGGGTGAAGTTAGCTGTGTAATGTCTGCTGACATCAATCCCAGGGGTTACTAATGGAGAGGCGTCTATCAGAAACCCCATTACTAACCCCATAGCAAAAAGTAATAAACATGTAGAGTAAAGTCCTTTAATTGTACAAAACACTCCCCGACCATATTTTACCCAATTATTACCTTTTAAAAATGAAAAAAAATCCAAAGGGTACGACGTACATTCATTCCACATCCCACAATGATCCCCAACTCTGCCGCATCTGGATGTTGTGCTGAGCGGTGACATGAGTAATGCGACCGCTCAGCATGCCAGTCGGAACACACTGGCATCACCAATCGCAGTGTGAGAAATTTGTCATGCTGCAAGCAGTGATGTAAGGTTACTACAGTTCATCAGTTATGAACTGCAATAACCTTATTGATGTCAAAGAAATGAAAAATACTAACAAATAAATAAAAAAAGTCCAGCCCTCTGCAGCCTCAGAAATGCGGTGCATGTGCCAATTCTAGAGCTAAGCCTCGGCTCTTCCCACTTGCCCTGGTGCAATGGTAAGCAGGGTAATATTTTGAGGTTGATGTCAGCTGTGTTATGTTCTCTGACATCAAGTCCAGAGGTTAGTAATGGGGTGGCATCTATAAAACACCCTCCTTTCCTATGTAAGCAAAAAGAGAAGAAAACATACAGAAAAAATATCTTTATTAAAAAAAAAAAACAATTTCCCTCTTTCTACTAATTTATTGAAAAAAATAAATGAATAAAAAAAATTAAAATACACACCAGTCCCCAGTAGTCCAAATGGAGATCCCACAACAATTCCAGTCTTTTTTATCCAGTCTATGTAGCTCCGTTCAGAGAGCGCAGCTCCATAGACTGCAGCAGCAGTTACTACCCGGTCTCATGCTGTTCTCCTCAAGAACCTGGCTGCTTTGAACTAAGGTGATATTATAAAGGTTAGTTCAGTTCACATTGACCCGTTCTCAATAGGGCAGCTCGAGTACTTGATTGATGGGTGACGGCTCATCAGTCCGGCACTCGTGCTGGCCTAATGAGAATCGGTGCCTGTGAACTGAGGTAACCTTAATGATGTCACCTCAGTTCACAGAAGCCAGGTGTGGCAGTGGCTGCTGCTCCAGTCTAAGGAGATGCATTTTCTGACTGGAGCTCCATAGACTGGATGAAGAAGACTGGGAACATCGTGGGACATCCATTTTGACTACGGCGGACTGGTGTGTATTTTATTTTTTTTATTTTTTAACATAAATGGGGAAAGAGGGATATTGTTGGTGAGTTTTTTTTTTAAATAAATATATTTTTTTGTGTGTTTTTCTTTTTATTACTTATGGGGTTAGTAATGGGGTGTCAAATAGATGCCGCCCCATTACTAACCTCTGGATTTGATGTCAGCAGACATTACACAGCTGACATCAACCCCAAAATATTACACCAGAACTAGTGCAGCTAATGGATGCACCTTTTCTGGGGCGGCTGTGGGCTGATATTTTTAGGGTCAGCTATCCATGGGCCTCCCCAGCCTTAGAACACCAGTCCACAGTTGTCTGTAATAGCTTAGCTGGTTATAAAAATATAGGCCATGCCATTTTATTTATTTAAATAATTTAAAAAAGCGATGTGGAGGTCACTCTCTTTTTGATAACCTGCCAAGATAAACCAGAAAGCTTAGAGCTGCAGCCTGCATCTGTCTGTTTTACCTTTGCTTGTTTTCAAAACTAGAGAAGACCCCAAGTCTTTTATTTTACGTGTTTTGCCAGCCAATCACAGCCATGTCAAGTATTGGAAATCATCATAATGAACATGTGTTCTTGTCAAAAATTCAGTCGTGGAATCACAGGCCTTCAGAAAGTGTTTGTGATAATCTGGAGTTTTTTACAGAGATAGTATAGGTACAAAGTTCCATGCAACACTAAGCTCTATTGCACATTGTTCTAAGTCAGACTATGGGAAGAAACCCGCTCCTATGTAAAGATAAATGGCAGTTTATCACTACTTTAAGACATAAAGGCCAGTCAATCTGGAAAATTGCTAGAACTTGAAGATATCCTCAAGTGCAGTTATAAAAAACATTAATTATTTTAATAAATTTGGCTTTCATGAGGACAGCCCCAGTTAAGAAAGACCAAGAATTATATCTGCTGCAGATGTTCATCAGAGCTACCAACAGCACAAAACAAACTTCACATTCCAGGCCTTATAAATGATGCACAGACATCAAGTAGCAGGCATATCTCAATATAAAGTGTTCAGAGGAGACTGGAAGATGCAGGTCTTTACGGTCAAATTGCTGTACAGGACTGTAAAAAAGAAGAGATTTGTTTGGGCCAAGTAACACAAGGACTGAACATAAAATCACTGGAGATCTGTTTGTATTGTGGTCTGATGAGTCAAATTTGCGATTTTTGGTACCATTCACCATATGTTTATGAAATACAGAATAGGTGAGTGGATGGTCTCTACATATTTGGTATCCATCGTGAATCATGCATGAAGAAGTGAGATGTTGTGGGGTTGCTTTACTGCTGACACCGGTGGTGATTTATTCCAAATTCATGGAGCACTTACTCAATATGGCTACCACAGTGTTCTGCAATTATATGACATCCCATCTGATTTGCACTTGGTGGCACCATCATTTATGTTGCAACATGACAATGATGCAAATCACATTTCCAGGTTATGTAAGGACTATGTTATCAAGAAGGAGAGGAATTGATTTCTGCATGAAATGACATGGACTCCATAATCACCTTAAACCAATTGAGATGCTTTGAAATGAGTTGGACCTCATAGTGAAGGCAAAACATCCAACAAGTTCCCAGCAGCTCTAGGAACACCTTTAAGACTGTAGTAAAACAATGTAAGGATGCTGGATGTTCCATGGAACCTGTTTTGCCCTTGTCCAAGATGGAGTCTGGTTCTTCGCATTGTCCTGGAACTTCCTGTCTGTCCTGCTATTTAAATCCAGGTCGGGAATTCCTCCTTGCCTGAGTATTTTGTTGCTGTGTGCTTCTGAGCTTCCTACTGGTTTGTCTCTGGAGTTGCTGCTGCTGCTTGTTACTCTGTGCTCTGCTTCACCACTTCCATTTGCCTTCAGTTTTCTAAGCTGCTTCTGGATCCTGGCTGTGGTTACCTACTGTCCTGACTTCTGAGACTGTTTCTGTTGTTGGCTGCTGTGCTGGACTTGAGCGGGACTTTTCAGCCCGAACGGAACATATAGGACCTTCTCCCTGTTATGTTCCACCCATGTATTTCTGGACTTCCATGAAAAGTGTCATCTCCTCTATCTGCATAGTTCTAGACTTCCACGTATAGTGCCAGTCGCACTCTTGCTTCTTATTACTGCTGGACTTCCACATATAGTGCTGGTCACACTCTTGCTGCATACTACTGCTGTACTTTCACAAATCAGTGCAGGTCACACTTTTGTTGCATACTACTGCTGGACTTCCACATATGAGTGCCCGTCGCACTCTTGCTTCATATTACTTCTGGACTTGTTTATATTAGCGGTCGTGCCCCACTACTAAGTTTCCTGGACATTTCTGTTTTGTGCTGTGCACTTCATTACAATTTGCAGGAAAGTCTCTGTTAGTTTATGTTCTACTTCTTGCTTTGTTAAAAACATTTATTTTCTCAGCTTTGGTTTCAGACTTGTTTTATCCAACGCAATCAGATTTCATAGTACCCACATAATTGTTACAAATAATTTCAGGGGACTATCTGATGAAGCTGCTTGAGAGAATTCTAAGAGTACAGTATATAATGCTGTCATCAGAATAAAAGTAGGTTACTTTAAGAAAATTTTTTATTCCCATAATCCTTGAATAATACCGGCAATAAACACTTCAAAATACAAATTTATACATAATCTATAGTGGTAGGTGCCACATAGAAGAAGTGCAAAAAGAAAACGTGATAGGTTTAAAATATATAATTTTTATTGAATAATATTAAAACCAAAAATAGTGAATCAAAGACAGAAAGGATTTAACAAAAATTAAAAAGAGACCCACACAGCTGCAATATAGGAGTGTATAACAATAAATAGACGTTTTAGTCACCAGAATCTAAAAGCGTGAATTGGACCAATAAAAAAGGAGATTATTTAATCCTTTTAAATATATGCTGCAGTGCAGTGCTACCCAATTCATTCACCTTATACAATACCCATAATGAATGGGTGTGCCTAGCTGGGACAAAGTCTGAGGTAGTAATAAGAATGCTTAATGAACGGACGGAAGAGCTGATGTACTTAGATTAAATCAATTGGGTTAAATCTAAAGAGGGAATCAAGAACAAAACTGTAATCCCACTTACATCAAGAACGTCAGATCAGCACGTCATATAGCAGGAGGGAAAAGAAGCAGCGGAGGAGCCTCCTGAACGCCCGACGGGCACCGTTTCGCCTTGTGGCTTCTTCCGGGGCAGAAAAGTATAGGAGGTGTGGTTAGAGGGGTTTATATCCTAGGCGCGGCATTTAGATAGGGCTAAAGAGGTCAAATGATCCCGTGGTAGCGCGCGCATGAAATTGACATGCCCCTGTCTAACGGGACTTCCGGAAGACGCTAAGGTGGACCGCAGGTGGAACGCACCCACGGTCAGCTGATCAAGCGTCACCGGAAGTCGGCGGGGTTAGTACATCACATACGTGCGCAGATGGATCACGTCACTGAAATGGAGTATGGATAAGGAGGAGGAGTGGTTGAAATCGCTAATCCAAAAGGAAGGGTAATACAATAATGAGTGCAGGATGGATTCATATATAAAAATTAATCCATTAATCCATTATCCATACTCCATTTCAGTGACGTGATCCATCTGCGCACGCATGTGATGCACTAACCCCGCCAACTTCCGGTGACGCTTGATCAGCTGACCGTGGGTGCGTTCCACCTGCGGTCCACCTTAGCGTCTTCCGGAAGTCCCGTTAGACAGGGGCGTGTCAATTTCATGGCGCGCTACCACGGGATCATTTGACCTCTTTAGCCCTATCTAAATGCCGCGCCTAGGATATAAACCCCTCTAACCACACCTCCTATACTTTTCTGCCCCGGAAGAAGCCACAAGGCGAAACGGTGCCCGTCGGGCGTTCAGGAGACTCCTCTGCTGCTTCTTTTCCCTCCTGCTATATGACGTGCTGATCTGACGTTCTTGATGTAAGTGGGATTACAGTTTTGTTCTTGATTCCCTCTTTAGATTTAACCCAATTGATTTAATCTAAGTACATCAGCTCTTCCGGCCCGTTCATTAAGCATTCTTATTACTACCTCAGACTTTGTCCCAGCTAGGCACACCCATTCATTATGGGTATTGTATAAGGTGAATGAATTGGGTAGCACTGCACTGCAGCATATATTTAAAAGGATTAAATAATCTCCTTTTTTATTGGTCCAATTCACGCTTTTAGATTCTGGTGACTAAAACGTCTATTTATTGTTATACACTCCTATATTGCAGCTGTGTGGGTCTCTTTTTAATTTTTGTTAAATCCTTTCTGTCTTTGATTCACTATTTTTGGTTTTAATATTATTCAATAAAAATTATATATTTTAAACCTATCACGTTTTCTTTTTGCACTTCTTCTATGTGGCACCTACCACTATAGATTATGTATAAATTACTTTAAGAAAATGTAAGGAGGTGGTGGGGACCCTCGACTACCTTCTCCCTCTCGTGAACACTCTGTACATGTAATATATGTGGCACCTTGCTAGTTTTTAATGTTAACCCCTTCACCCCCAAAGGTGGTTTGCATGTTAATGACCGGGCCAATTTTTACAATTCTGACCACTGTCTCTTTATGAGGTTATAACTCTGGAACGCTTCAACAGATCTTCGCGATTCTGA
Organism: Oophaga sylvatica; assembly: GCA_033576555.1. Classification (NCBI taxonomy): domain Eukaryota; kingdom Metazoa; phylum Chordata; class Amphibia; order Anura; family Dendrobatidae; genus Oophaga; species Oophaga sylvatica. The sequence continues at coordinate 313,571,875 of JARQOD010000004.1, forward strand.
GACTGTTTTCTCATGACATATTGTACTTCACGATAGTGGTAAAATTTCTTCGATATAACTTGCATTTATTTTTGAAAAAACGCAAATATTGTGAAAATTTTGAAAATTTTGCAATTTTCAAACTTTGAATTTTTATTCCCTTAAAACAGAGAAATATGTCACACAAAATAGTTAATAAATAACATTTACCACATGTCTACTTTACATCAGCACAATTTTGGAACCAAAATTTTTTTGTTAGGAAATTATAAGGGTTAAAAGTTGACTAGCGATTTCTCATTTTTACAACAAAATTTACAAAGCCATTTTTTTTAGGGACCACCTCACATTTGAAGTTACTTTGAAGGGTCTATATGGCAGAAAATACCAAAAAGTGACACCATTCAAAAAACTGCACCCCTCAAGGTACTCAAAACCACATTCAAGAAGTTTATTAACCCTTCAGGTGCTTCACAGGAGCTGAAGCAACATGGAAGGAAAAAATGAACAGTTACCGTATATACTCGAGTATAAGCTGACCCGAGTATAAGCCGACCCCCCTAATTTTGCCACAAAAAACTGGGAAAACTTACTGACTCGAGTATATGCCCTATATGCTGCCCCATGTATTATGCCCCATAGATGCTCCATAGATTGTGCCCCCATAGATGCTCCATAGATTGTGCCCCCATAGATGATCCATAGATTGTGCCCCCATAGATGATCCATAGATTATGCCCCCATAGTTGCTCCATGAATTGTGCCCCCATAGGTGCTCCATAGATTGTGCCCCCATATATGATCCATAGATTTTGCCCCATAGATTATTCCCCCATAGATGCTCCATAGATTGTGCCCCCATATATGATCCATAGATTGTGCCCCCATATATTATTCCCCCATAGATGCTCCATAGATTGTGCCCCCATAGATTATGCCCCTATAGATGCTCCATAGATTATGCCCCCATAGATGCACCATAGTATAGGCCTCATACGCTGCCGCTACTGCTGCAACCGAAAAAAAAAAGACATACTCACCTCTCCTCGCTGGGGGCCAGGTGCCGGTGTCCTGAGCAGGCGAGGACACCGGCGCGCTACGGGGGACAGGTGCTGGTGTCACCACTTGCTCAGGACCCCGGCACCTGAGACATTTACCTGTCACCGGGACCACCGCTGCTCACCGCTGTCTTCCGGGTCCTCCAGCAGTGAATGATCAAGCAGAGGGCGCGGCGCGCAGTAACTACGTCATCGCGCCCAGGGCTGGCGTCAGCACCCGGCACACCCGGGCAAGTGCCGGGGCCCTGAGCAGGCGGGGGGCCCACTCGCCGTCTGGCACCCCGGCGCCCGTTAGCGGTGTCAGCGCCACCACTGGGCCCCCCCTGCTTGCTCAGGGCCCCGGCAGCAGCCGGCGCAATAATACTCACCTCTCCCCGTGCCTCCGCTGACGCAGCTCCGAGCTCCAGGGGGCGCCTGCAGGACGCTGGCGCTTCCACTCACAGCAGCGCCGCTGAATGACGTCATCATTCAGCGGCCGGCTGTGGCAGTGAGCGCGCGGATGCCAGGCAGGTGAGATGTTTGTGTGTGTGTCTGTGTCTCTGTGTGTATCAGTGTGTGTGTAGTGCGGTGCTTTGTGTGTGTGTGTGTGTGTGTCTGCTGTATGTGTGATGGTGGTGGGGGAGGGCAGTGATGATGATGATGGGGAGGCAATGATGATTGATGATGATGGGCAGGCAATGATATTGATGGGGAGGCAATGATGATTATGGGCAGGCATTGATGATGATGGGCAGGCAGTGATGATGATGGGGAGGCAATGATGATTATGGCAGGCATTGATGATGATGGGCAGGCAGTTATGATGATGGACAGGCAATGATATTGATGGGGAGGCAATGATGATTATGGCAGGCATTGATGATGATGGGCAGGCAGTGATGATGATGGGCAGGCAATGATAATGATGGGGAGGTAATGATGATTATGGGCAGGCATTGATGATGATGGGCAGGCAGTGATGATGATGGGGAGGCAGTGATGATGATGGGCAGGCAGTGATATTGATGGGGAGGCAATGATGATTATGGGCAGGCATTGATGATGATGGGCAGGCGATGATGATGATGGGGAGGCGATGATGATAATGGGCAGACAATGATGATGATAATGGGCAGGCAATGATGATGATAATGGGAAGGCAATGATGATGATGGGAGTCTTTCCACTGCGCCCTTTCCTGAGCCGTAACAGTGCAGAACGCAGCACAGCGCAGAGAAGAGCTCCATATTTTGTATGGAGCATTATATGTGGTCCAGTATTCTGTATGTAGCATTATTTTGGGTCCAGTATTCTGTATGGAGCATTATATGGGGGATGGCAGGGTGACATTCTGCATGGGGTATTATATGGGTGATGAGGGGGAGACTATGTGGTGCCCATAATATTGTATGGAGGACTGTACTGTCCAGTCTGTACTGTGCGCTGTGAGGATTTGGCGGTTTTTGAGCTATTGCACATTTTACAATAGATATCACTCATGTAATGAAGAAGAGAAGTATTTGGCATTGTACTATACCCATATTTCTCTGCAGTATCTGTGCATCATGAATCGTGGTCTGTGTTAAAGGGGCCCACTGAGACTCTTTCGCCCGGGGCCCATAAAAACCTGGAGCCGGCCCTGATCGCGCCCTCTGCCTGAACTTCGCAGCAAGAGGAACCGAGGACACAGCAGCACATCAGTGGAACGGGACAGGTAAATATCGCTTATACTCACCCTTCCGCTGGCGCATTCTGCCCTGCTCTTCTCCCACGGTCCTGGCGCCAGTGCTCAGTGGCAACGTGTTACCGCTCATTAAAGTCATGAATATGTGCATATTCATGACTTTAATGGGCGGTACCACTGAGGGCTGAACACAGGCGCCGGGACCATGGGAGAAGAGCAGGGGGGCTGCAGAGACCGCGCCTGCGGAGGGGTGAGTATATAGGACAGCTGCGCTCCCCCTCCCCCCCGATCCCCTGGTATATGACTCGAATATAAGCCGAGAGGGGGACTTTCAGCCCTAAAAAATGGGCTGAAAATCTCGGCTTTTATTCGAGTATATACGGTAACTTTTTAGTTACAAAAATGATCTTTTACAAACTTTTTTTATTTTTACAAGAGTAAAAGGAGAAAATGGACAGAAAAAGTTGTTGTGCAATTTCTCCTGAGTACGCCAATACCCCATATGTGGGGGAAAACCACTGTTTGGGCACACGGCAGAGCTCGTAAGGGAATTAGCGCCATTTGACTTTTTCAAACCAAAATTGGCTGGAATTCAGATTGGACGCCATGTTGCATTTGGAGAGCCCCTGATGACACCATTTTGGAAACTAGACCCCCTAAGGAACTTATCTAGATCTGTGGTGAGCACTTTGAACCCCCAAGTGTTTCACAAAAGTGTATAATGCCTGGGTGTGGAAAAAAAAAACAATTTTCCACAAAAATGATTTTTTAGTCCCAAATTTTTGATTTTTCCCAAGGAAACTGGACCCTAAAAGTTATTGTCCAATTTGTCCTGAGTACGCTGATACCCCATATGTGGGGGGGAAACTGTTTGGGCGCACGGCAGGGCTTGGAAAGGAAGTAGTAACGTTTTGGAATGCAGACATTGATGGGGGTCATGTTCCGTTTGCAGTGCCCCAGATGTGCCTAAACAGTGGAAACCCCCCACAAGTGACCCCATTTTGGAAACTAGACCCCCTAAGGAAATTATCTAGATCTGTGGTGAGCACTTTGAACCCCCAAGTGCTTCACACAAGTTTATAATGCCCGGGCATGAAAATAAAAAATCCTATTTTTTTCCCAAAAAAATTATATTTTAGTCACCAATTTTTTTCTTTTCCAAGGGTAACAGGAGAAATTGGACCACAAAAGTTGTTGCCCAATTTGTCCTGAGTACGTTGATACCCCATATGTGGGGGGACCAACTGTTTGGGCGCACGGCAGAGCTCGGAATGGAAGGAGCACCATTTGACTTTTTTCCAACCAAAATTGGCTGGAATTGAGATTGGACGCCATGTTGCATTTGGAGAGCCTCTGATGTGCCTAAACAGTGGAAACCCCCCACAAGTGACCCCATTTTGGAAACTAGACCCCCTAAGGAACTTATCTAGATCTGTGGTGAGCAATTTGAACCCCCAAGTGCTTCACACAAGTTTATAACGTAGAGCCGTAAAATTAAAAAATCATATTTTTTCCACAAAAATGATCTTTTCACCCCAATTTTTATTTTTTCCAAGGGTAACAAGACCCCAAAAGTTGTTGTGCAATTTGTCCTGCAGCACAATCCGCAACGTGTGCACAGGGCCTAACCCTAATGGAAAAATGAAAATAAATGCATGTTTTTAATTTTATTATTTTTCCCTAACTAAGGAGGTGATAAAGGGGGGTTTGTTTACTATTTATAACGGGTTTTTATGATTGGCAGCTGTCACACTAAAAGACGCTTTTTATTGCAAAATATAGTTTTTGCATCACCATATTTTGAGAGCTATAATTTTTGCATATTTTGGCCCACAGAGTCATGTGAGGACTTATTTTTTGCGGTACAGTTGACGTTTTTACTGGTATGATTTTTGAGCACGTGACATTTTTTGATCGCTTTTTATTTTGATTTTTGGGAGGTTAGAATGAACAAAAACCAGCAATTCATGAATTTTTTTGGGGGGGCGTTTATACCGTTCCGCCTGTGGTAAAATTGATCAAGCAGTTTTATTCTTCAGGTTAGTACGATTATGGCGATACCTCATTTATATCATTTTTTTATGTTTTGGCGCTTTTATACAATAAAAACAATTTTATATAAAAATAATTAATTATTTTTGAATCGCTTTATTCTGCGAGCTATAACTTTTTTATTTTTTTGCTGATGGCGCTGTTTGGTGGCTTGTTTTTTGCGGGACAAGATGACGTTTTCAGTGGAACCATGGTTATTTATATCCGTCTTTTTGATCGCGTGTTATTCCACTTTTTGTTCGGCGGTATGATGACAAAGCATTGATTTTTTTGCTTTGTTTTTTTTTATAAGGGGTTCACTAAAGGGGTTAATTAATGGTACAGTTCTATAGGGCGGGTCATTATGGACGCGGCGATACCAAATATGTGTACTTTTATTGTTTTTTTTTTTTATTTACATGAAGAATGAATTTATTGGGGAATATTTTTTTTTTCCTTTTATTTTGGAATTTTTTTTACACTTGTTTATTTTCACTTTTTTTTCAATTTTACTTTGTCCCAGGGTGGGACATCACTGTTTAGGGTCAGATCGCTGGTGTGACAGTGTGCACAGCACTCTGTCACACCAATGATCGCTCTGGCACTGCTGCAGGCTTCTCAGTGCCTCCCTGCAGGACCCGGCGGCCATCTTGGTCCTGCAGTGAGGAGAGTCCCTCAAAACAGCGCGACACATTGCGCTGTTCTGAGGGTCTCAGGGGAGCGCGAAGGAGCCCCATTCCTGCGCAATGCTCGCCTGTGCCCCCGGTACACCGTGATCATGTTTGATCGCGGTGTGCCAGGGGTTAATGTGCCGGGAGCGGTCCGTGACTGCTCCTGACACATAGTGCCGGGTGTCAGCTGTGATGATCAGCTGACACCCAGCGGCTGTTCGCCCTGGATGTACTATTCTGTCCATGGGAATGAGGTCCAGTGTCACATGGACGGAATAGTACGTCCGATGGAAAAAGGGGTTAATGTGAAATGTGGTGTATTATGCTGAGACGTTTTCTATTGTAATGTAAATGTGTCATGTGTTGTATATAAGATTAGAGCTATGATAGGATATAAGTTGGTATAGAAAAATAGTGGAGTGAAGCCCCCGTCTCACACAGCGATCTCGCTAGCGAGATCGCTGCTGAGTCACTAGTTTTGTGACGCAACAGTGATCTCCCCTGTTATATCGCTGTGTGTGACATTCAGCGACGATCAGCCCCCCTGCTGGGTATCGCTGATCATCGCTGAATATCCTGGACATTTTTTGATCGCTGGTCTCCCGCTGGCCAGCACGCATCGCTGCGTGTGACAGGCGGGAGACCAGCGATCCGCTGGTAACCAAGGTACACAGCGGGTTTCCAGGCGCGGGGCTGTGCCTGGAAACCCGATGTGTACCTTGTATACCAGCGCCCTGATGCAGGGAGCTGGTAACCAAGGTACACAGCGGGTTTCCAGGCACTGCGCAGCGCCTGGAAACTCGATGTATACCTTGGTTACCAGCTCCCTGCATCAGGGCGCTGGTATCCAACGTACACTGCAGGTAACTAAGCGATGTTACCCACAGTGTAGCTGTGCTTATCGCTGCCTGAGCTGCCTGTTTGGCAGCTCAGCAGCAATCATGTAGCGACACACCAGCGATCCTGATCGTTGTTGGGATCGCTGGTGTATCGCTATGTGAGACGGGGGCTTAAGAGTAGTGAGGCACATTAGAGATAGGAAATAGGATTAGTAGCTTAGGTTTAGTAAGCAAATGGTTAAACAGTTGGGAGGAGTTAAAAGGGGGACGGTGCAAAGCATCAGGGACAAAGGAAATGGATTTCCTGTATAGGCAGCAGTACCCAGGCAGGCTTGCCCAGGGCAGGACATACACATAGTGAGGACAGAGAATTCCCCGGTCATGGGATAAAAGCTGCCCCAAGTGGATGGGCAGTGTGGACGGATGCTGGCTTAGCGGGATCGACCCCAGGAGAAAGTTGGGGTTCGGGACCAGGATAGAAGCTGGTGTTGGGCCATATACAGTATCTGCAAGGAAAGTACAGGAAACATTGTCTTGCTTGCACCATGTTAAGCAAAGTTTTCACCGTTGGAACAGAACTGTGGCTTGTGGTGTTTTCCTGAGATCTGATTCCCTACAACCGAAGTGAATGTGTGATGGAGGTAACTGACTGTAGCGCAGGACTGGGAATTCACTTGTCTTTTCATGTACAAGTGGCCGGGGTGCTCACTGACTTTGACTTAGTGAACTCGCCCACGACTACCACCCTATGCCACCTTGTTACATTTGACGTAGTCGGCAGGATCAAATCCAGAAGCTCTGCAACTACAAGACTGGTGGAAAAGATTCCCGGGACTTGTGAACTGATGATTGAATTGTGTACCAAGATGGGCCAAACCCTGTCAAGAATGAGACAGTTGTTGACACAAAAATGGAGGACAGTGCCGCCTTTTGTGGGTGTCAAGGAAGGAACTTGGCACCAAAATGAAGGAAGCCACATCCCCTTGTGATTAATGCCCGCCGAAATGGGTGCGGGCTAAGAAGAAGCTTCAGCCTTTCCAACAGAGTGTGAGGAAATGGGTGGACCAGTCAGAAAAGGCTTCGCCCATGAACGGGAGGAGCCCAAGAGAACGATTCAGTGTGTCGGGAGAGGAGACGCTATTACCTGATAATATGCAAAGGCGAAGCATGTCCTTCCGTGGTGGCATCAGATGCCAGGACTGGAAGCGATCTGTGGCCTGGGCGGAGACTGGCCTGCACTTTGAGGCCTGGTGGATGGACGAGTGGGAGCAGTGGCGCCCTTTATGACTGCCGGAAAAGCAGGCTGTCGAGGATGAGGAGATCACGGGTCTGGTGGAACCAGAACTGGAACTGGAAAAGGCCTGGAAGACCTTGAAGGCTGTTCTGACAGAGGTTGTCACAACTGTGGTTGCCGGCTCCAGCAGCCATGTGAGAAAATCATCACTGGAGCAGCGGCGGTGACTAGGAACCCACGTCCGACCAGATGGCCACATCTACTTCTACCCTTCACCTCCCCAGGCCCCGCCATCATCGTTGACTCCCACTGCCTCTCCTGGCGCATACCTGGAGGAGTCCAGGGTGCACTCTCCCGAGGAGGTCCGGTGGATCCAGGGAGTGATCGACAAGAAGAAGCGATGAGAATGCCGCATTGTGAAGGAGTTACAGCGCTGCGGTGGGGGAGCCATGTCTGACAGGGTGACCAGGGGTATTATCAGGTACTTTAACCCCACGAGGGGTTATGGATTCATTCTGGAGACCAGGACTGGAGATCAAGTATATGTAAATGCCGGATCCATTGAGAATTCCCCGATTGTGGGGATAAAAGCTGCCCCAAGTGGATGGGCAGTGAGGACATATGCTGGGTTAGTGGGATCGACCCCAGGAGAAAGTTGGGGTTCGGGACCAGGATAAAAGCCGGTGTCATGCCATATACAGAAGCTGCAAGGAAAGTACAGGAAGCATTGTCTTGTTTGCAATGTATTAAGTAAAATTTTCACAGTTGGAACAGAACTGTGGCCTGTGGTGTTTTCCTGAGATCTGATTCCCTACAACCAAACTTAATGTGTGACAGAGGTAACTGACTGTAGCACAGGACTGGGACTTCACTTATCTTTTAATGTACAAGGGGCCGGGGTGCTCACTGACTGTACTTAGTGGACTCGCCCACAACTACCACACCGTGTCACCTTGATACAGAATCAGAGGTGTAACACATATTATGGTTGCTTTCACAAATATTTCTTTACTCCTTGTTCCATATGTATTCCTGAAGTATTTATAATTTTTCTGCTTCCAGTTTGAGTCTACAATGTGCACATTGCCAAAAGAACAAGAAAAACCATTGCATGAAAAGGTTTGTCCAAAATTTTGGCTTGTACTGTACTTGCTTTGTGGTGTAGAAGGTTTTAAAACCTATTGCCACCAGTTTTGAACATAATCTGCTGTGCTGGCTTTCATACTCAGAAAATGAATATCTTTTCCACAAATTTTACCCTTGAGTTGTCACACCAACTAATAATACCATTGTCCCCCATAATCCATAACTAACATTAATGTAACAGCAAAAATCTTAGCGAAATGTTAACATAAATAATTCAACTGTAACTTGAAAACTTATCCATAAAATGGTTCAGAGACCCTAAATTTATTTGATCATTTAACTTCCAACAAATTTATGAATGGTAAGTCGACTAGGGTAAGCTACAGTCATGGCCAAAAGTTTTGAGAATGACACAAATATTAATTTTTACAAAGTCTACTGCTTCACTTTTTCTAATGGCAATCTGCATATTCTCCAGAATGTTATAAAGAGTGATCAGCTTAACAGCAATTACTTGCAAAGTCAATATTTGGCTAGAAAATGAACTTTATCCCCCAAAACACATTTCAACATCATTGCAGCTCTGCCTTAAAAGGACCAGCTAACCTTTTTTCAGTGATTGCTCCATTAACACTGGTGTGGGTGTTGAGTACATGGCTGGAGATCAATCTGTCATGATTAAGTAAGAATGACACCACTGGACACTTTAAAAGGAGGCTGGTGCTTGGCATCATTGTTTCTCTTCTGTTAACCATGGTTATCTCTAAAGAAACACGTGCAGTCATCATTGCAATGCACAAAAATGGCCTAACAGGGAAGAGTATCGCAGCTAGAAAGATTGCACCTCAGTCAACAATCTATCGCATCATCAAGAACTTCAAGGAGAGAGGTTCCATTGTTGCCAAAAAGGCTTCAGGGCGCCCAAGAAAGACTAGCAAGCGCCAGGACCGTCTCTTAAAAGTGTTTCAGCTGCGGGATCGGGCTACCAGCAGTGCAGAGCTTGCTCAGGAATGGCAGCAGGCAGGTGTGAGTGCATCTGCACGCACTGTGAGGCGGAGACTCTTGGATCAAGCCCTGGTCTCAAGGAGGGCAGCAAAGAAGCCACTTCTCTCCAGAAAAAACATCATGGACAGACTGATATTCTGCAAAAGGTACAGGCAGTGGACTGCTGAGGACTGGGGTAAAGTTATTTTCTCTGATGAATCCCCTTTTCGATTGTTTGGGACATCAGGAAAACGCCTCATTCGGAGAAGACAAGGTGAGCGCTACCACCAGTCTTGTCTCATGCCAACTGTTAAGCATCCTGAAACCATTCATGTGTGGGGTTGCTTCTCATCCAAGGGAATCGGCTCTCTCACAGTCTTGCCTAAAAACACAGCCATGAAAACAGAATGGTACCAGAATGTCCTCCAAGAGCAACTTCTCCCAACCCTCCAAGAGCAGTTTGGCGATCAACAATGCCTTTTCCAGCATGATGGAGCACCTTGCCATAAAGCAAAGGTGATAACTAAATGGCTCAGGGAACAAAACATAGAGATTTTGGGTCCATGGCCTGGAATCTCCCCAGATCTTAATCCCATTGAGAACTTGTGGTCAATCATCAAGAGACGGGTGGACAAACAAAAACCTAAAAATTCTGACAAAATGAAAGCATTGATTGTGCAAGAATGGACTGCGATCAGTCAGGATTTGGTCCACAAGTTGATTGAGAGCATGCCAGGGAGAATTGCAGAGGTCCTGAAGAAGAAGGGTCAACACTGCAAATATTGACTTGCTGCATTAACTCATTCTAACTGTCAATATAAGCTTTTGTTACTCATATGTTTGCAATTATTATATTTCTGTCTGTGATAAAAACATCTGTCAAACACACATAAAAACCAGAGGGCAGCAGATCATGTGAAAATATAATATTTGTGTAATTCTCAAAACTTTTGGCCATGACTGTACATGAGCTTGTATAGACATGGTGCAACTCCCATCTACAATAACCGTACAAAATTAAATAATAGAATAGGCACATTTGTATTTGTCTTCTATTTTGCTAAGTGGATACAATTTCTCTATAAAGATTAAAACATTTCATAATGTATTAATCAGGTAAAAACTGAATCGACACATTTGTTATAATGTTTGTCTCTATTATAATAATAAGAATCTTTATTTTTATATAGCGCTAACATATTCCGCAGCGCTTTACAGTTTGCACACATTATCGTCGCTGTCCCCAAAGGGGCTCACAATCTAGATTCCCTATCTGTATGTTTTTATCAATAAGATTACGATTTATACAGCTTAACCCCTCACCTTATATGATGCATATATCTTCCATGAGCACTGATAATCAGTGCCAGATATTTACATTATATTGATTGCATCTGAACTTGCGTGATCAGCTACAGGCCTTGCTGATATAAGGAGCCACGCTCTTGGTGAACTGCTAGGATCAGTGAAAATGCAAATCCCAGCTGCTTACTCACTAAAACTGACCATAGCATCACAGCAGCTTGAGATTTGGAGAGCGCTATTTTAGTCCGCCCATCACTTCCATCTTGCAGCACAACTGTGGGATGCTGATGGGTTGTTATAGCATACTGAAGCCTAACAAATGTCTCCCTATCTTCCATGTACCCATTCCTATTAGATGCTGCCATATTATCTAATAAGCATGAATATTTTAAATATTAACCAAATATTTTAAAAATGTCCCAAATCAAAAAAAATTCAATAAAAGGGTAAATTTGACAAAAAAAATCCACATAAAAAGACACAGCTTGGTGTTAGCTTTATGCCTGGGCTTCTGGCCGTGCATAAGCCCTGAGCATACACGATGAACTTCAAGGCCTGCTCTTGGCGGAAAGCTCCGGCCAAGAGCAATCAGAGGCAGGGAGCAGCAGTGGTGACCCAAGAGGTGAGCAGTGGGATGAATTTTTTTTATTTTTATTTTATTTTTAACCTTTTGATGACCCTCTACTTTTTAGCAAGTTGGCTGCCAACGCTGGTCGCCATATTGCTGACCTCATGCAAAGCAAATTAAAAAAAAAGTATGCATGTGGATTTTTGGCAAATTCAAGTATAATTAAATTCCACTCCAAAAAATGTGCTCATCTCTACATACAGCTTTTAAACTCTTTTTAGTACTTTTTTATAGGTGGAATGTATAAAAAAATAGTTCTGAAATATTTATAAATATAAATATTTTATAATGACAGTACCAACAGCAGTACTAGAGATATGAGTTCTTATTATTTTGCTCTAATTTTCATGGCTTTTATAAGGTGGTGTTGCACATAGGATATTCTAGGGTCGTGTATTTAGGCTTCACTATTCCCCTTTGAGCATCACCCCCAGGATAAAGATCATGGAGTTTGCACTAAATACAAAAGTTTATATCTTTGGAATCATGTGGTAGATTTGATAGAAATGAAGAGCGGAATATTCATGGGAGCAAATGGAATAAAATAAGAGCTTAAACTGATGACTTTTGACCTGGTGACAAGTCCTCTTTAAGGGGATAAACTAACTCAAATCAAAGTTCACTGAACACATTTGGCAACTGTAAGGAACTGGCAAGAAGTAAGAAGTAAGTCATAGATACTGTTTTCTCTCTATTGCTGCTATAGAATGTCAGCTATTTCTGCCTAAAGCTAGGTGACACCTCACGATATGTTTATTCATAAGTTGTGAAGAAGCCTCTGCAGCAATGTCTGACATTAGCATATCCCTTACCTGTTATCAGTGCTAGACAACACACAGTTTTACTTTGTTTTAAAGTCTTAAGGGTATGCCACACTAAACAATATCGCTAACGGGATCGCTAAAAAACGTCACTATTTAGCGATCCCGTTAGCGATATTGTTCAGTGCGGCAGCTTCCAGCGACGAGCTTCCTGCTGTGATCTCGCTCGTCGCTGGAATCGTTCCGGACCCTATTTCATCGCTGGCGCTCCCGCTGGGTAAGTATCTTATCGCTGTGTGGCACCTTTTCTTAGCGATTTAGCGGTACTTTTGTACCGCTAAAGTCGTTAAGAAGATCGCTAACGGCGATAGCGTCGTTAACTATATCGCTAAATGTGGCCGCATTTAGCGATATAGAAACAATCCCGCTAGCGATCTCATTAGTATGCAACGCTAACGAGATCGCTAGCGGGATAGCTTAAGGTACTGCCACACTAAGCAATCCCGCTAGCGATCTCGTTAGCGTTGCATACTAATGAGATCGCTAGCGGGATTGTTTCTATATCGCTAAATGCTGCCGCATTTAGCGATATAGTTAACGACGCTATCGCCGTTAGCGATCTTCTTAACGACTTTAGCGGTACAAAAGTACCGCTAAATCGCTAAGAAAAGGTGCCACACAGCGATAAGATACTTACCCAGCGGGAGCTCCAGCGATGAAATAGGGTCCGGAGCGATTCCAGCGACGAGCGAGATCACAGCAGGAAGCTCGTCGCTGGAAGCTGCCGCACTGAACAATATCGCTAACGGGATCGCTAAATAGTGACGTTTTTTAGCGATCCCGTTAGCGATATTGTTTAGTGTGGCATACCCTTTAGTGTGGCAGTACCTTTACATTCATAAAGGTGCATTTCACCCTGGGATTTGTGACAATTAGCAGTGAAATTCCTAATTAGCAAGTGGTAACAGATAAGTAGATATATCCAACTAAGTGACACATCTGACAGATTGATACACTGGAAAATGCCTGAAAGATTCATGTTAGGACTGTGATTACTCCATGACAAAGTCTTGGCAGGACTAGTTAGACTAATCGCGAGGCCTATGAAGAGACATGTTCTCACAAGCGTCAGAAAAACCTGGCACAAACATGAAGATTTTAAATTAAAATGGATGATCACATTAATCTGTATAGACTGTGATAAGAAACATAGCACTGTAATAACTCATTTCTTTTATTAGATTTTGAATAGGTTTAGATTAATTAAAATTAATTCAACATAAAGAAGAGTTTATCAATGACCTATATGAAGTGTGAACCGATTTTGAAGTATATTTCATAAGGATTTTTCAAGAGCTATCGTCAGGTTATCGAAGTGTAACATTTGGCCTTTCCTGCATTTAGAAATGTTTGATTCTTTTATGTAGTTGTGTCCCAGGCTGCTGACCATATTGATTTGTTTCAGGCCAATGTCAGAATAAGGGCAGGTGCACATCCGAAAAAAATCAGTCCGATTATGCTTATCACACTCTCATCAGACTCTGAATAGAGCTTGATCAGAGTGTAATCCTGTTTTCTTGGAGGTCAAAAGAAAAAAAAAGTTTCTCCAGTATAATGTCAGTCTGTGAAAATAAAACTGCATTCAGATGTCATTCTAGTGCAGTCCAATTATTTCCAAAAACTCATAGAATTGAATGGGTGAGTGCCATCCGATTCTCAAAGGCAAAACTGTTATGAATGTGCTAGAGATGGTTTCTGAGCAGAGGCTCCCTCTGGTGGTTACAGACAGTACTGAACCTTTCAGCGAGGAGTGGCAATCTGGAATCACGGACTGGTCTGATATAAGGGAGGTTCCCTCCCATGATGGTTGCCGGTGATCAATTGTTCTTGTCTCAATTGTGGTTCCTGGTTCATTTGGAAGTTTGCTGGAGTCCTGCCTGCATCTCCTGCTTTCAGATAAGATATTTTTTGCTTTTCTTTTTGTGCTTGCTTTTTGCATTGTTTTCTGCACTTTTGTGGAGGTCAGCCAGGTCCCCTCCTGGGGCCTGAGCTCCTCACAGTTTATCTGCAGCCACTGTTATTTGCTCATTTGCTTTTTCCTGTTTTTTTCAGCGTCTGCGGCTTGGTTTTTGTTCACACTGAGATCTGATTTAGTGGGTGGCGAGATCGTGTGATCTCAGTATTTTTGTAATCAGAATTGTTGGATTTTTGTAGGGTTTTCTGGGTTGCAGAAAGTAATCTCTCCTGTCCTATCCTATTTAGTCAGCTTGTGGCCTCAGCGTTTGCTCAGTCTATTTTCTGCCTATGTTTGTATTTTTATCTTGTCTAACCGCCATTATATGTTTGGGGCTTCCTATTTTCTTTGGGGATCTGCTCTGGGGCAGATAGCTTTCATCTTTCTGCCTTTAGGTGTAGTTATCTCTCAGGCTGTGACGAGGCATCTAGGATCAACTTAGGAACGCTCCACGGCTACCTCTAGTTGTGTCGTTAGTTTAGGAATCTGCAACCCATCAGTTACCAACATCTCAGGTGTTCGGCTGCCCTGCTGTTGTTCCTGTCCTCCTCAGCTACCGAAACATAACACAAAACCTGCATGCTGTAACTTTTTCCCCAGAACATTTGGTACGAGGACAAAAATTGGGTATGTGCACAGTCCCATAGAATAACATGGGCACGAGTGTTAACACCCGTCCAAGTTTTACGGTTTTATAAATGAGCCAGAAGGGTTTAAAAAATTGTTGTTAACTAGGGATGAGCAAATAAATTCAGAACAAATCAAATTTGTTAGGAATTTCCCCCAAAATACAGATTTGCAAGAATGCAATTTTTTCTGGATTCGATTTGCATGAATCCAGAAAAATTTCGAACTGCTGCCATTTTGCTGGATTCACTTCAGGACCAGAGAGGAGTTAAAAAGAATAGTAGTCACCTGTTCCAGCTTAGGCCTGCCGCTCACTTTTCATCTGTCTTAGTGCGGCAGCTTCTAGGTCGGTCCTCCTCTTACTTTGGCCAGCCCTTTGGACAGAAGAGAAGACTTAAGTAGTAAATGCAATTTATTTTATTCATTTTGTTTCATACATTAATAGTAAATGTGAAAATAAGAAACTTTGTCATATTTCTTAATAGATAAAGTCCCTTATTCTCCTATTGGACTGATCATTTATTCTCAAAATGTTCATTTTACAGGTTTTCACTAAATACAAATCTTCCCATTACTGAGATTTGACATGACAGTTGGTGCTCATAAAGCTCTATGGACAACTGTAACTTTCATTTAAACATTTAAAGAGAAATTGCAGTAGAATGTCTGTGTCCGCCTCTAGCTCCTCACTCCATAGAATTTTAAAAGCACCAACTGTCATCTCCTATCTCAGTAATATGAAAATCTGTCTTCACTGAATACAGAATTTATAGATTTAACCAATGATTTAAGGAGGAGAAAGAAGCAGATTTATCTGATAAGGTATCATACAAAGTTGCTTATTTTCATGTGTACCATTAATTTCTGAAATGCAAATTAAATTTATGGTTACTCTATAGAAAAAGACCTAACAAAAGCAAGCAGAAAACCAGACAGGACATTGCAGCAGCAGAACACATGAGAAGTGGGTATAGGAAAGGTGAGTATAACTTTTTTTAATTTTTTACCCCTTTTCCAACCTTCTGGTTTTAATGCTTTTGGGTCATGAGAGACCTGAAAAAATAATAAAAAGTTTTTGGGGTAGATTCAATTAGACCACATTTTTGTTTTTTAAGTGTGGGGGATTTACTTATCTCAATTGTTAACAATTCTAAAATTTATTGGCTCAATAATAGCCTCATGAATATTGAAATCTTAACAGCATTATGTCTGAGATTCTGTGCTCTTTAATTTCAGCATAAGACTGTGTGAGATTATGAAGAGCTCATCATTATAGCTCTCCAAATCACCTGCTGTTAAACTACAAAATTCTAGCTGCCTGCAGATGCCACTAAGGGGAACTTGAGGGTATGTTCACACAGATTCTGAAAAATATTCTTTGTTAAATTCAGTTTGTATTCGTTTATAATTTCCTTTTATTAGTTTCAATTTTCTGGTATGTATTTGAAATCTGCATTATAGAAAAAATGTGACATGTCACCTATTAATGTTGATACGTTGATGAAAAGTGCAACAGAACAAACACAAAATGGACATAACAGATCATGTATGTATAGAGTTAGGAAATACTGTGCATATCATAGTGTCTGAGGGTGACACTAGGGCCGGACTGGCCATCTGGCAATACTGGCAAATGCCAGAATGGCCTGTCTGGTCATGGGCCACCTTGTCTGCTACATTGATAACAGAATCCGTGTTCTCAAGACACCCATACTGTTAAGAGTTTTGATGGAGATATCATTTGAAATATTGCTCTTGTAGTAAATCTTGCTTTCCTCCACGCAGGGTAATATTAGTAATGTATCCTATCTGGTGCTTGGGAACGGGGACAACATGGGCATGTGTGATTTCAAATGCCAGGGCTGAATTTCAGCCCCAGTCCATACCTGGGTGACACATATGTCCTAGGAAACTAAATGGCAAACCATTCTGGATAATAGTTAAAGCCGAAAAGAGAACACTGAACATCAGTCAAAAAATGGATATGGGACAAAATATTATAGATAAAACATTTTTATTGTAATAATGGGTGGCAATGGTTCACACTGTATGCAAAAGAGTGCCCGCACAAGTTAAAGGGAATCTGTCACCCCATTTTAGTCATATCAGCTAAAGATATGACTGAATAGTGCCCCCGTTTTGATAGCAAAATACCTTTGTAAAGTTGGGATTCTTTTCTGTAAATCAGGGCGGTCCGGTCCGGAGGGCAGCGTTTTCTCTCTCTCTCCCCCCCCCGATCCTCTGCATCTCTTGCGTTCTGCTTCCCGCGATAGCGCTTTTCAAATTACCACCCGCACATGCGCAGTGTGCTTTGCCCAACAGTGGGCAAAGCATAAAATCATTACAGCGCATGCGCAACTATTGTCATTCACTTTCCTTGCCCCGGAAGTCGTCCAAGGCAAGCAGTTATTTCTGGGGCAAGGAAAGAGTTGCGCATGCGCTGTATTGATTTTATGATTTGCCCACTGTTGGTCAAAGCACACTGCGCATGCGCAGGGGGTAATTTGAAAAGCGCTATCGCAGGAAGCAGATCGCCGTCTGTGCGATTCACAGACGGCGATACGCAAGAGATGCAGAGGAGCCGGGGGGGATAGAGAGAGAAAACACCGCCCTCCGGACAGGACCGCCCTGATTTACAGAAAAGAATCCCAACTTTACAAAGGTATTTTGCTATCAAAACGGGGGTATCTGGATATAAGCTACATACCGATAGCTTGCTTATCGGACACACTATTCAGTCATATCTTTAGCTGATATGACTAAAATGGGGTGACAGATTCCCTTTAAGAACAATTATTTAATATGGAAAAAAAGAATAAAAACAGAATAAAGATATGAAAAGATGATAATCAAGAGAGACCACAGAATTGATGTAAGGTAAAAATGATGATTACATGTAGAAAAAAAGCAATGTCACTAAATAGCAGACAATGTAATTAGTTAATGAAAACCAACTAAGATGGAAAACATGCTGAAGATAATTCAGTCATAACTACTTGCCTATGAATAAATATAGATACTAAAATACTGTTTGTACTGACATGTCAATCATATAAGGAAAGGCATTATTAAAGTATATAGCAAAGGGGGTATGCATAAATTGAAACCTGCATATGTGGCAATGTTGCCTTTTAACAGCAAAGTATGTAGTGAATCTATATGGAGATAAGTGAATAGGCAGTGGTGGTTACCTGATGATGGTCCCCCGTTCAAGTGCGGCTTGTACACCCCGACGCGCATTTCGGAACAAGTCCTTTGTTAGAGAGTGACGCCCAAGTCAACCAGTGGGATATAAAAGCAGTGACTGACCAATGGAAGTGAATAATGATAAGGGGGCATGAGATTAATGAGGAAGAAAAATTATGATGCTAGAGAGTGATACTGATAAATCCTGGATAATGAATGAATGAATGTGCTATACAAAAAAAAGGAAATTAAGTTTGTGAAGTGAAATGGTAACTCATAGTATGCCAAGTGAGGAGCGAATAAGATAAACAAAGAAATATAAATATACATATTTGGTAATATATTGCAAAAAATATATATGGCAGAAAATATATGGTAAAATACATATATATGAACATGTGTGCACATATGTGAAGAGAAATGGTGGAGGATATAGTGATAATATACAAATGAGGTGACAAATTAAACCAAAAGACATAAAAACATATACATATATGCATGTGTATACACATACTGTATATACACTGTGTGCAGAATTATTAGGCAAGTTGTATTTGAGAGGATTCTTTTTTATTATTGAACAACAACTATGTTCTCAATCAACCCAAAAGACTCATAAATATCAAAGCTTAATATTTTTGGAAGTTGGAGTGGTTTTTTTTTAGAATTGGCTATCTTAGGAGGATATCTGTTTCTGCAGGTAACTATTACTGTGCAGAATTATTAGGCAACTTAATAAAAACTAAATATATACCCATGTCACTTGTTTATTTTCACCAGGTAAATCAATATAACAACACAAAATTTAGAAATAAACATTTCTGACATTCAAAAACAAAAATAAAAAAATCAGTGACCAATATAGCCAGTCACCTTTCTTTACGATGACACTCAAAAGCCTTCCATCCATAGATTCTGTCAGTTGTTTGATCTGTTTATGATCAACATTGCGTGCAGCAGCCACCACAGCCTCCCAAGCAATGTTTCAAGAGGTGTACTGTTTTCCCTCTCTGTAGATCTCACATTTTATGAGGGACCACAGGTTCTCTATGGGGTTCAGGTCAGGTGAACAAGGGGGCCATGTTATTATTATTTCTTCTTTTAGACCTTTACTGGGCAGCCACGCTGTGAAGTATTTGGATGCATATGATGGAGCATTGTCCTACTTGAAAATCATGTTTTTCTTGAACAATACTGACTTCTTCCTGTACCACTGCTTGAAAAAGGTGTCTTTCAGAAACTGGCAGTCGGTCTGGGAGTTGAGCTTCACTCCATCCTCAACACGAAAAGGTCCCACAAGTTCATCTTTGATGTTACCAGCCCATACCAGTACCCCACCTCCACCTTGCTGGCGTCTGAGTCGGAGTGAAGCTCTCTGCCCTTTACTGATCCAGCCTCGGGCCCATCCATCTGGCCCATCAAGAGTTACTCTCATTTCATCAGTCTATAAAACCTTAGAAAAATCAGTCTTAACATATTTCTTGGCCCAGTCTTGACGTTTTATCTTATGTTTCTTGTTCAAAGGTGGTCGTTTTTCAGCCTTCTTACCTTGGCCATGTCATTGAGTATGGCACACCTGGTGATTTTTGATACTCCAGTAACGTTGCAGCTCTGAAATATGGCAAAACTGGTGGCAAATGGCATCTTGGCAGCTTCACGCTTGCTTTTCCTCAATTCATGGACAGTTATTTTGCGCCTTTTTTTATCAACACGTTTCTTGCGAAACTGTTGGTTATTTGCCATGAAACGCTTGATTGTTCGGTGATCACACTTCAAAAGTTTGGCAATTGCAAGACTGCTGCATCCCTCTGCAAGACATCTCACAATTTTTGACTTTTCAGAGTCCAACAAATCTCTCTTCTGACCCATTTTGCCAAAGGAAAGGAAGTTGCCTAATAATTAAGCACTTCTTATATAGGGTGTTGATGTCATTAGACCACATCCCTCTTCATTACAGAGATACAAATCACCTGATTTACATAATTGGCAGTTGACTTTCAAGCCTATACAGCTTGGAGTAGGATAACATGTATAAAAAGGATGATTTGATCAAAATACTCATTTGCCTAATAATTCTGCACACAGTGTATACAGGGTGTGCAATGTATATGGATACACCTAAATAAAATGGGAATGGTTGGTGATATCAACTTCCTGTTTGTGGCACACTAGTATACGAGAGGGGGAAAACTTTTCAAGATGGGAGGTGACCATGGCGGCCATTTTGAAGTCAGCCATTTTGGATCCAACTTTATTTTTTCCAATGGGAAGAGGGTCATGTGACACATCAAACTTATTGAGAATTTCACAAGAAAAACAATGGTGTGCTTGGTTTTAATGTAAATGTATTCTTTCATGAGTTATTTACAAGTTTATGACCACTTATAAAATGAGTTCAAAGTGCTGCCCATTGTGTTGGATTGTCAATGCAACCCTCTTCTCCCACTCTTGACACACTGATATCAACACCGCAGAAGAAATGCTAGCTCAGGCTTCCAGTATCCGTTGTTTCAGATGCTGCACATCTCATATCTTCACAGCATAGACAATTGCCTTCAGATGACCGCAAAGATAAAAGTCTAATGGAGTCAGATCCAGAGGACTTGGTGGCCATTCAACTGGTCCACGATGACCAATCCACTTTCCAGGAAATTGTTCATGTAGGAATGCTCGGACCTGACTCAGGTCATCTGAAGGCAATTGTCTATGCTGTGAAGATACGAGCAGCACTTTGAACACATTTTATAAGTGGTCATAAACTTGTAAATAACTCATGAAAGTATTATTTGCCATGAACAGGAAGTTGATATCACCAACCATTCCCATTTTATTTAGGTGTATTCATATAAATGGCCCACCCTGTGTATATATTTACACACACACACACACACACACACGTGTGTGATATCCACACACAAGCACACACAAGGGGAGGAAGGTGAGGAGAAAAAAGAAAAGGGGAGAAGAAAAGGAGGGAAGGGGGATGTGATGGGGAAAGAGGTGATAAAGGAGTCAACGGAATCTCCCAAGGATGATGCAGTAATTCATCTGTAACTCTTAGATCTTCAGATTTGGTGAAGATTTTATTTATTTTTCTTTATTTTACTCATTTATATAGCGCCATTAATTCCACAGCGCTTTATAAACATTATTGGCACTGTCCCCGAGGGGGCTCACAATCTAAATTCCCTATCAGTATGTCTTTGGAATGTGGGAGGAAACTGGAGATCCCAGAGGAAACCCACGCAAACATGGTGAGAACATACAAACTCCTTGCAGATGTTTTCCTTGGTGGGATTTGAACCCAGGACCCCAGCGCTGCAAGGTTGAAGTGCTAACCACTGAGCCAAGATCAGTCCAAGTTGAACTTCAGAAGGCAGAAAAGCCGAGGGGGGCCAGACCGTCCCGGCATGCCACACATTTGCCGCACGTTTTACATTCCCAGGGTAGTCTCGATTCAGAGAGTTAATTGGTAGTGGGTTCACCGACATAGTGATTCCTCTCCAGGCTCCTAGGTAAGGTGATCTCCTGACTGTGATATTTGGATAGGTATGGAGATATTTGGATAGGACAGGATCTGCGAGAAGAATCGGCCTGGATTTGACCAGATAGTGTCACATAAATTACATTTATCCATGGTATTGAGTTATGAATTGAACAATTGTGTTGGACGTGACAGGTTTGGAAGAATACAATTCACTGTGCCTCATGGTGTGTTTTGCTCTATTATAGGCCCTTTTAATTGAGCTTTGGCTGTAGCAACGATCGAGAAATCTAGACCTCAGATCCTCTGCCTGTCTCTCAAAATCTGTGTCATCAGAACAAATTTGACGTAGGTGTAAAAATTGACCTATTGGGATTGAAAGAATCATGGCCGAGGATTGTGAGAAGGATGCATGCAGGAGAGCATTAACAACAGTGGACTTATGAAAAAGATCTGTCTAAATGCAATTTTGCTTGTCCCTTTTAATATTAACATCCAGAAAGTCAATTAAGTCCTTGTCATATTGGTATGTCAAATGTATATTAGATTGGTTCTAATTCAGAATAGACATGAAATTATGAAACGCCTCAACGGAATCCTGCCAGATCAGAAAAATGTCGTCAATGTAGCGTGTCTAAGGCTGGCTTCACACATCCGGCGGGCGCCTTGCGGCGCCCCCCGGCATTTTCCCGCAGCGCCGCATCTGAAAATCTGATGCGCCGCATGCGGCTTTTTTCGCATTGACATGCATTAGCGCCGGATGGCGCCGCATGTCAATGCGTTGCATGCGGTTTTGTCCGGATGCGGCGCAAATGTACATTGCGGCGTCCGGAAAAAGCGCTGCATGTAACGTTTTTTTTTTTTGCCGGATGATTTCTTATCTCTCCAAGCATCAGAAATCATCCGGCAAAAAACCGCATTTTGGGCGCCGGAAGTGTGAAAGCTTTTCACATGCGGCGCTGCGGTAAAATGCCGGGGGCGCCGCCAGGCGCCCGCCGGATGTGTGAAAGAGGCCTAAAAGAGGACATGGTCTATTGACGACAGGCGATCAGATAGGAAGAGGTTCCTCTCCCACAGACCCAGGAATGGATTGGCATAAGTGAGAGCAAAGGATGCCCCCATCTCTTTCCCCTGGAGTTGTAGGTAGAACGACCCCTTAAATGTGAAGAAATTGTGTGATAATAAGAACTGAAAAGTTGTATGGTGAATTTGCCCATCAGTGGTGGTAGGGAGTAAGTCTGTAAAAAGAATTGTCCTGCCTGTAAACCATCAGTGCGATGAATGTTGGTGTACAGGGATTCTAAGTCACAAGTAGAAGGGTATTGGCGTCAACGTGTAACCCATCCACTTTCTTAAGGCACTCGCTGGTGTCCTTGGTGTAAGAAGGAAGACACAAGACAAGGGGTTGCAATTCAGAGTCCACATACCTGTCTACATTTTCAAGGTAATTGTAGTGATCAGATATAATAAGTCTCCCTGGTAAAATGTGCAACAGATAGCCACAAGTGAAAGTTATTCCACAATGGAAACCAAAGGGTGCGATTCAAGCTTGTGCCACAAATAATCTGACAAACTATATTTCACTGGCATAAAATATCAATGTAAAAATACCCAAAGAGCATGTTATATTCTGTTCTATAATTTATTGAAATGCTGAATGTGTATACAGCAAACTCCTGAGCTCCCTCCTGTGGTGACTTGAGTTTTTTCATTTCCTGTTTTTGCTATATCTGGGCTTTGAATCTCTGTATCAAAAAGATGGATGTCCAAATTCTTAAAGAAAAAGCTATGTACATACATTTTTATCTAATAGCTTTCAAATGTAAATTTTTATTTCAAACATTATCTAAAACAAATAGAGTTCCTGGGTGGTTAGATGACAGGCAAGTCAGCCACATTGGTCTAAAAATGTAGCAAGCTGTGTGCAACTAAATGCATATGAATATTTGACACAAATATCTAGTCTGAAAGCATACAGTCCATATTAGAGTACATCAATATTTTTTATATTTTTTGACTGAAGGTATGCTTTAGGTAATAAAACATTAATATTGCATGGTATTAATCTTCTATGTGATTTTTTCAACTCCAATAAGCTTAAAGCATCTGACCAGGCAAAATAAATATTTTACCAGGGAAATGGATATGTAAAAAATAAAAATGTCATATTCATCTACAGGCACTCACTTGGATTCAGTGCAAAAATAGGAAGTGCTGCTACGTGTGATTGACTGCATTGGTCAGGTGACTTGAGCAGTGTGTCATTGAATGTTTGATCAAGGCATGCTGATCAAGTCACTGAAACCAATCACATGCAGCAGTAGTCTAGCGACTGGTGGATTAACCCCTCTCTGACATTAGACGTACTATCCCGTCCATAAAACCCGTGCCATTCTGACCATGGACGGGATAGTACGTCATAGGCGATTAGCTGCGCTCCCGGAGAGAGCACAGCTAATCGCCGCCGGGTGTCAGCTGATTATCACAGCTGACACCCGTGACTGTGTGTCAGGAGCGGTCACGGACCGCTCCCGGCACATTAACCCCTTGCACACCGCGATCAAACATGATCGCAGTGTGCTGGGGGCACAGGGGAGGATCGCGCAGGGTGGGGGCTCCCTGCGCGCCCCCCTGAGACCCTTAGAGCAGCGCGATGTGATCGCGCTGCTCTGAGGGCTTCCTCCCTCCCAGGACCCGGATCCAAGATGGCGCTGGGGTCCTGGAGGGAGGCGGCTTCCTCATTGCCTGCCGAGAGCAGACGCTGAGAAGCCTGCTGCACTGCCTGAGCGATCGCTGGTGTGACAGTGTGCTGTGCACACTGTCACACCAGCGATCTGATGAAATACAGTGATGTCCCACCCTGGGACAAAGTAAAAAAGTAAAAAAAAGTAAAAATAAACATGTGTAAAAAAAAATCCAAAAAAAAAAAAAAGAAAAAAAAAATATTCCCCAATAAATTCATTACTTATTGTAAATAAAAAAAATAAAACAATAAAAGTACACATATATGGTATCGCCGCGTCCGTAACGACCCCCCCTATAAAACTGTCCCACTAGTTAACCCCTTTTGTGAACCCCTTAAAAAATAAAAAATAAAAACGAAGCAAAAAATCAGTGCTTTATCATCATACCGCTGAACAAAAAGTGGAATAACACGCGATCAAAAGACGGATATAAATAAACATGGTACCGCTGAAAACGTCATCTTGTCCCCCAAAAAACGAGCCGTCACACAGCATCATCAGCAAAAAAATAAAAAAGTTATAGCTCGCAGAATAAAGCGATGCAAAAATAATTATTTTTTATAAAAATTGTTTTTATTCTATAAAAGCGCCAAAACATAAAAAAATTATATAAATGAGGTATTGCCATAATCGTACTGACCCGAAGAATAAAACTGCTTTATCGATTTTACCACACGCGGAACAATAAAAACGCCTCACCCAAAAGAAATTCATGAATTGCTGATTTTTGTTCATTCTAACCTCCCAAAAATCGAAATAAAAAGCGATCAAAAAATGTCACGTGCTCAAAAATGGTACCAATAAAAGCGTCACCTCGTCCCGCAAAAATTAAGACCTCACATGACTCTGTGGGCCAAAATATGCAAAAATTATAGCTCTCAAAATGTGGTGATGCAAAAAACTACTTTTTGCAATAAAAAGCGTCTTTTAGCGTGACAGCTGCCAATCATAAAAACCGCTATAAATAGTAAATAAGACCCCCCTTTATCACCCCCTTAGTTAGGGAAAAATAATAAAATAAAAAAAATGTATTTATTTCCATTTTCCCATTAGGGTTAGGGTTAGGGTTTCGGCTAAAGTTAGGGTTAGGGTTGGCGCTAAAGTTAGGATTAGGGTTAGAGTTAGGATTAGGGTTAGGGTTGGGATTAGGGTTGGGACTAGAGTTAGGGGTGTGTTGGGGTTAGGGTTGGAGTTAGAATTGGGGGGTTTCCGCTGTTTAGGCACATCAGGGGCTCTCCAAATGTGACATGGCGTCTGATCTCCATTCCAGCCAATTCTGCGTTGAAAAAGTCAAACGGTGTTCCTTCACTTCTGAGCTCTGCCATGCGTCCAAACAGTAGTTTATCCCCACATATGGGGTATCAGCGTACTCTGGACCCAAGAGTTATTGTGAAATTTGTCCTATTTCTTCTGTTACCCTTGGGAAAATAAAAAACTGGGGGCGAAAATATTATTTTTGTAAAAAAATAAGATTTTTTTGTTTTTACGGCTGTACATTATAAACTTCTGTGAAGCACTTGGGGCTTCATAGCGCTCACCACACATCTAAATAAGTTCCTTGTGGGGTCTATTTTCCAAAATGGGGTCACTTGTTGGGGATTTCCACTGTTTAGGCGCATCAGGGGCTCTCCAAATGCGACATGACGCCCCCAGACCATTCCATCAAAGTCTGCAATCCAAAACGTCACTACTTCCCTTTCTGAGCCCTGACATGCGCCCATACAGTAGTTTTCTCCCACATATTGGGTATCAGCGTACTCAGGACAAATTGGACAACAACTTTTGGGGTCCAATTTCTCCTGTTGCTCTTGTGAAAATAAAATATTGGGGGCGAAAAAATCATTTTTGTAAAAAAAAAAAGGATTTTTTATTTTTACGGCTGTGCGTTATAAACTTCTGTGAAGCACTTCGGGTTCAAAGTGCTCACCACACATCTAGGTAAGTTCCTTGTGAGGTCTATTTTCCAAAATGGGGTCACTTGTGGGGGGTTTCCACTGTTTAGGCGCATCAGGGGCTCTCCAAATGCGACATGACGCCCCCAGACCATTCCATCAAAGTCTGCAATCCAAAACGTCACTACTTCCCTTTCCGAGCCCTGACATGCGCCCATACAGTAGTTTTTCTCCCACATATTGGGTATCAGCGTACTCAGGACAAATTGGACAACAACTTTTGGGGTCCAATTTCTCCTGTTACCCTTGTGAAAATAAAATATTGGGGGCGAAAAAATCATTTTTGTAAAAAAAAAAAGGATTTTTTATTTTTACGGCTGTGCGTTATAAACTTCTGTGAAGCACTTCGGGGTTCAAAGTGCTCACCACACATCTAGATAAGTTCCTTGTGGGGTCTATTTTCCAAAATGGGGTCACTTGTGGGGGGTTTCCACTGTTTAGGCGTATCAGGGGCTCTCCAAATGCGACATGACGCCCCCAGACCATTCCATCAAAGTCTGCAATCCAAAACGTCACTACTTCCCTTCCGAGCCCTGACGTGCACCCATACAGTAGTTTTCTCCTACATATTGGGTATCAGCGTACTCAGGACAAATTGGACAACAACTTTTGGGTTCCAGTTTCTTCTGTTACCCTTGTGAAAATAAAATATTGGGGGCGAAAAAATCATTTTTGTAAAAAAAAAAAGGATTTTTTATTTTTACGGCTGTGCGTTATAAACTTCTGTGAAGCACTTCGGGGTTCAAAGTGCTCACCACACATCTAGATAAGTTCCTTGTGGGGTCTATTTTCCAAAATGGGGTCACTTGTGGGGGGTTTCCACTGTTTAGGCGTATCAGGGGCTCTCCAAATGCGACATGACGCCCCCAGACCATTCCATCAAAGTCTGCAATCCAAAACGTCACTACTTCCCTTCCGAGCCCTGACGTGCACCCATACAGTAGTTTTCTCCTACATATTGGGTATCAGCGTACTCAGGACAAATTGGACAACAACTTTTGGGTTCCAGTTTCTTCTGTTACCCTTGTGAAAATAAAATATTGGGGGCGAAAAAATCATTTTTGTAAAAAAAAAAAAGGATTTTTTATTTTAAGGCTGTACGTTATAAACTTTAGTGAAACACCTGGGGGTTCAAAGTTCTCACCACACATCTAGATAAGTTCCTTGAGGGGTCTAGTTTCCAAAATGGTGTCATTTGTGGGGGTTTCCACTGTTTAGGCAGATCAGGAGCTCTCCAAACACGACATGGCGTCCAGCCAATTCTGCGTTGAAAAAGTGAGACGGCGCTCCTTCCCTTCCAAACTCTGCCATGCACCCAAACAGTGGTATACCCCCACATATGGGTATCAGTGTACTCAGGACAAATTGCACAATAACTTTTGGAGTCTTGTTACCCTTGGAAAAATAAAAATTTGGGTGAAAAGATCATTTTTGTGGAAAAAATATGATTTTTAAATTTTACGGCTCTACGTTATAAACTTGTGTGAAGCACTTGAGGGTTCAAATTGCTCACCAAAGATCTAGATAAGTTCCTTAGGGGGTCTAGTTTCCCAAATGGGGTCATTTGTGGGGGGTTTCCACTGTTTAGGCACATCAGGGGCTCTCCAAATGCAACATGGCATCCAATCTCAATTCCAGCCAATTTTGGTTGGAAAAAGTCAAATGGTGCTCCTTCCCTTCCGAGCTCTGCCGTGCGCCCAAACAGTGGTTCCCCCCCACATATGGGGCATCAGCGTACTCAGGACAAATTGGACAACAACTTATGTGGTCCAATTTCTCCTGATACCCTTGGGAAAATAAAAAATTAGTGACTAAAAGATAATTTTTGTGGGAAAAAAATAGGATTTTTTATTTTCATGCCCGGGCATTATAAACTTGTGTGAAGCACTTGGGGGTTCAAAGTGCTCACCAAAGATCTAGATAAGTTCCTTAGGGGGTCTAGTTTCCAAAATGGGGTCACTTGTGGGGGATTTCCACTGTTTAGGCTCATCTGGGGCACTGCAAACGGAACATGACCCCCATCAACGTCTGCATTCCAAAACGTTACTACTTCCTTTCCAAGCCCTGCCGTGCGCCCAAACAGTTTTCCACCCCCACATATGGGGTATCAGCGTACTCAGGACAAATTGGACAACAACTTTTGGGGTCCAATTTCCTTGGGAAAATTCAAAAATTTAGGACTAAAAAATCATTTTTGTGGAATTTTTTTTTTTTTTTTTTCACACCCAGGCATTATAAACTTTTGTGAAACACTTGGGGGTTCAAAGTGCTCACAACAGATCTAGATAAGTACCTTAGGGGGTCTAGTTTCCAAAATGGTGTCACTTGTGGGGGGTTTCCACTGTTTAGGCGCATCAGGGGCTCTCCAAACGCGACATGGCATCCAATCTCAACTCCAGCCAATTTTAGTTTGAAAAAGTCAAACGGCGCTCCTTCCCTTACGAGCTCTGCCGTGTGCCCAAACAGTGGTTTTCCCCCACATATGGGGTATTGGCGTACTCAGGAGAAATTGCATAACAACCTTATCTGTCCATTTTCTCCTTTTACCCTTGTGAAAATAAAAAAAAAGTTTGTAAAAGATCATTTTTGTGGCTAAAAAGTTAAATATTCATTTTTTCCTTCCACGTTGCTTTAGTTCCTGTGAAGCACCTGAAGGGTTAATAAACTTCTTGAATGTGGTTTTGAGTACCTTGAGGGGTGCAGTTTTTAGAATGGTGTCACTTTTGGGTATTTTCTGTCATGTAGACCCCTCAAAGTGACTTCAAATGTGAGGTGGTCCCTAAAAAAAATGGCTTTGTAAATTTTGTTGTAAAAATGAGAAATCGCTGGTCAACTTTTAACCCTTATAACTTCCTAACAAAAAAAAATTTTGATTCCAAAATTGTGCTGATGTAAAGTAGACATGTGGGAAATGTTATTTCTTAACTATTTTGTGTTACATATTTCTCTGTTTTAAGGGAATAAAAATTCAAAGTTTGAAAATTGCTAAATTTTCAAAATTTTCGCCATATTTGCGTATTTTTCAAAAATAAACGCAAGTTATATGGAAGAAATTTTACCACTAACATGAAGTACAATATGTCACGAGAAAACAATCTCAGAATCGCGAAGATCCGTTGAAGCGTTCCAGAGTTATAACCTCATAAAGAGACAGTGGTCAGAATTGTAAAAATTGTCCCGGTCATTAACGTGCAAACCACCCTTGGGGTGAAGGGGTTAAAGACATTACCACTTCTTGTTTCTCTGCAGACCACGGGGTGGCATATACTGGATTCAAGTAGGTGCTATTACTTAAATTATGACTGCCTTTAATATTTTTTTCAGATTCCATTCCCTGGGCAAAGTTATATTTTGCCCGAAGAACCCCTTTCAGTGATTTTACATATGGTGGTGTATTGAAACAATGATGCAAATACTGTTACCTCTAAATTAGAATTCTTTAACCCCTTAGTGACAGAGCCAATTTAGTACTTAATGACCAAGCCAATTTTTACAATTCTGACCACTGTCACTTCATGAGGAGTGCTTCAACGTATCACATTGATTCTGAGATTTTTTTTTCTTGACATATCATACTTCATGTTAGTGGTAAAATTGCTTCAATATGACTTGCATTTATTTATAAAAAAAAATTAAATTTGGCAAAAATTTTGCAATTTTGCAATTTTTAAACTTTAATTTTTGTTCCCTTAAATCAGAGAGCGGTGTCACACAAAATAGTTAATAAATAACATTTCCCACATGTCAACTTTACATCAGCACAATTTTGGAAGCATATTTTTTTTTTGTTAGGATGTTACAAGGATTAAAAGTTGACCAGCGATTTCTCATTTTTCCAACAAAATTTACAAAACCATTTTTTTAGGGACCACCTCACATTTGAATTGAGTTTGGAGGGTCAATATAACAGAAAATACTCAAAAGTGACACCATTCTAAAAACTGCACCCCTCAAGGTGCGCAAAACAACATTCAAGAAGTTTATTAACCCTTCAGGTGCTTCTCGAGAACTAAAGCAATGTGGAAGGAAAAAATGAAAAAACTTTGGAACCATTTTTTTTATTTTTACAAAGGTATCAGGAGAAATGGACCACAAAATTTGTTGTGCAATTTCTCCTGAGTATGCCAATACCCCGAATGAGGGGAAAACCACTGTTTGGGTGCATGGCAGGGTTCAGAAGGGATGGAGCACTGTTTGACTTTTTGAACGCAAAATTGGCTGGAATCCATGGTGGCACCATGTCGCATTTAGAAACCCCCTGATGTACCTAAACAGTGGAACACCCCAAAATCTAACTCCAACCCAACCCCAACATACCCTTTACACTAATCCCAACCTTAACCATAACCCTAACCCTAGCCCAACCCTAATCCTAGCCCAACCCTAACTTTAGCCCAACCCTAAGTTTAGCACAACACTAATTTTAGCCCAGCCCTAACTTTAGCACAACCCTAACCCTAGCACAACCCAAACCCTAACTTTAGCCCAACTCTAAATTTAGCTCAACCCTAACTTTAGCCCAACCCTAACCCTAATGGAAAAATGGAAATAAATACATTTTTTTATTTTATTATTTTTACCTAAATAAGGAGGAATAAAGGGTGGTTTGATTTACTATTTTTTTTTAATTTGATCACTGTGATAAGGTCTATCACAGTGATCAAAATGAACCAATAGGAAAAATTTCCTATTGTCGCCGAGTGCCGGAAGAAGATGTCGGCGGCTCGGGAACAGGACAGGGGATGCAGGAAGGTCCAGGGACACCGGAGGTACTGGGGAGGGAATCAGGGGACCCCATTTTCTCTCTGTGCAATAACATCAGAGGAGAGAGAAATTAAATAGGAAATCAGATTTTTTTTCTGCGGTCGCTGTTATTTTGTTAATAATGGCGATTGCAACACTGGAGTCAGTAAAAACCGACCAAATCATGTTTTCTGGGGTATCATCTACCCCCAGTAGCCGAGACCCTGGAGAAATTCCGACTCTGGGGGCGCTATACACTAATTTCTCAGCACAGTTAAAAGCAGAGGAATAAGTATCCTTAACTACAGCCATGAAAAGGCGTATCGGCGGTTGTTAAGGGGTTAAATCTAGCATGTACCCTAGGAATATGTATAACCAGTCTATGTGCCCTTTTAAGAAAAAAATGGCAGCCACTTATTAATGATGTTTTTCCTAAAGGACGCCTATTGCCAAAATGCTGCCAACTGTCCTATAAAGCCTTCGAAAATAACTCACCTCACTTTATTGCAAAAGTCAGGCATGAACATCTGAGTTGTTGGATGCCATCCTGCATGGTCAGATCCCACAACTCTCAGCAGCCCCTACCATTGAAAGCACAAGATCTCAAGTGTTATTACAAGATCTTGCCCTTTGAACTATAGCAGCACTTTGTAATCTGTTACTGAACGGTAACTAGCCTAATCTTCCTAATCTTGTTGGTCAGCATAGTGGCTCAGTGGTTAGCACTGCTGCTTTATTCTGGGGTCCTGGGTTCAAATCCCACCAAGGATAACATCTGCAAGAAGTTTGTATATTCTCCCAGTTTACTGACAGGGTAATTTAGGTTGTGTGTCCCCAGTGATGACAGTGATTAATGTCTGTAAAGTGCTGTGGAATATAATGATGCAATATAAGCAAAGCATAATAATGTTGCTGAAGGTAAGAAAGAAAAAAAAGTAAAAAAAATCACAAAATAAAGAACCCAAAAAATTAATCCAATAAACATGTTTATTTATGTAAAAACAAAAATAAACATACAAAGTACACATATTTGGTATCACTGCTTCCGTAATGACCTTACCTATAAAACTGTCTCACTAGTTAACCATTTCAGTGAACACCGTATAGAAAAAATATGGCAAAAAACTTTGCTTTTTCATCATACTGCTGAACATAAAGTGGAATAAAACGCCATCAAAATGTCGGATGCAAATAAAAATGGTATAGCTGAAAACTTAATCTTGTCCAGCAAAAAAAATAAGCTACCTTTTAGGGTTTTCAGATCACCCTAAATATAAATTATGATAAAGTGCGATCGCAACCCGGGTCCACCATGCAGTGATGGAAAACTGCATCTAATGAACAATGGCGGAGCAAAGCTGCGAGCAAGCACTATAATCACGCCGAGTTAAAGATCACTCAGTGTGAACAGTGCGCAAAATACCTAACTCTGTTACACCACAGAGCGGTACTATAAAAGAATGCTCTCAGAGCTATACCGTTAGATGGCTCAGGAGTAAAGCAGAATTGATGCTAGTTGGGGTCCCTACAGCTACCCCCCAGGAATGTCTAGACTGGTGGGTATGCTTGCTCTGTGACTCTGCTGTGCTAACCGCACACAGGAAGGGAAATAGATCCCAAGCCAAGCTGGAGTTCTCACCCTACACTGCCTGTCTAGACACACATTCGCAGTGCTAGTAACGGCACACTTGCACACAGGGTGGTAACGTTTCCACAAACACATATGATCTTAGCATGCCGACGTGTGCTCCAGTGAACCTTTTATACATTCGCTTCAAGTCCAGTCTGACATGACCTTGCTCATGGATCAATCCGGAACTGCCACATCACCCAAGCAGCTGATGACTGACCACCAATGAGAGGTTGCCACCTCACGAGTATGCTCAATTGGGTGATTTCTGGACATAACCTCTGGAATGTCTGTTCGCCGCTGCCTATTGCTAGTTACTATAGCTTTGGCAGGAGGGCAAGCAGTAACTAAGCAAACAGCATGAGTCTGAGCAAGGTACTGAGACTGATGTCTTTGCTGAGCAGCTCCCACTGCTGCAGAAGCAGAATGGGAGAGCATAGAGGCAGACAAGGCTTGGGATCTACCCAGTGCAGTGGGAGAATCCAGGTGCCTAACACTACCATATAGATTCATCAATATAAAAAAAGTTATAGCTCTTAGAATAAATTGATGCAGAAACAATTATTTTTTCTACAAATATATTTTTATTGTGTAAAAGCATCAAAACATAAAAAATATATAAATGTGGTATCGCTGTACTCTTACTGACCCGAAGAAAAAAGCTGCCTTATCAATTTTATTGCAAACAGAGTGGCATAATAAAAATGCAATTCCTGAATTGCTGTTTTTTTTGTTCATTCTGCCTCCCAAAGATAGAATAGAAAGCGATCAAAAAATGTCATGTGGTCGAAAATGGTACAAATAAAAACATCAACTTATCTTGCAGAAAGCAAGCCCTCACATGACCCTGTCAACAGAAATAGAGAAAAATTATACAGTTAGGTCCATAAATATTTGGACAGAGACAACATTTATCTAATTTTGGTTCTAGACATGACCACAATGAATTTGAAACAAAACAAATCAGATGCAGTTGAAGTTCAGACTTTCAGCTTTCATTTGAGGGTATCCACATTAAAATTGGATGAAGGGTTTAGGAGTTTCAGCTCCTTAACATGAGCCACCCTGTTTTTAAAGGGACCAAAAGTAATTGGACAAATGACTCCAAGGCTATTTCATGGACAGGTGTGGGCAATCCCTTTGTTATGTCATTCTCAATTAAGCGATGAAAGGGCCGGAGTTGATTTGAGGTGTGGTGTTTGCATTTGGAAGGTTTTGCTGTGAAGGAAACATGCGGTCACAGGAGCTCTCCATGCAGGTGAAACAAGCCATCCTTAAGCTGCAAGAACAGAAAAAAACCCATCCAAGAAATTGCTACAACATTAGAAGTGGCAAAATCTACAATTTGGTACATCCTGAGAAAGAAAGAAAGCACTGGTGAACTCATCAATCCAAAAAGACCTGGGAGCCCACAGAAGACAACAGTGGTGGATGATCGCCGCATACTTTCTTTGGTGAAGAAGAACCCGTTCACAACATCAACTGAAGTCCAGAACACTCTCAGTGAAGTAGGTGTATCTGTCTCTAAGTCAACAGTAAAGAGAAGACTCCATGAAAGTAAATACAAAGGGTTCACATCTAGATGCAAACCATTCATCAATTCCAAAAATAGACAGGCCAGAGTTAAATTTGCTGAAAAACACCTCCAGAAGCCAGCTCAGTTCTGGAAAAGTATTCTATGGACAGATGAGACAAAGATCAACCTGTACCAGAATGATGGGAAGCCAAAAGTTTGGAGAAGAAAGGGAACGGCACATGATCCAAGGCACACCACATCCTCTGTAAAACATGGTGGAGGCAACGTGATGGCATGGGCATGCATGGCTTTCAATGGCACTGGGTCACTTGTGTTTATTGATGACATAACAGCAGACAAGAGTAGCCGGATGAATTCTGAAGTGTACCGGGATATACTTTCAGCCCAGATTCAGCCAAATGCTGCAAACTTGATTGGACGGCGCTTCATAGTACAGATGGATAATGACCCCAAGCATACAGCCAAAGCTACACAGGAGTTCATGAGTGCAAAAAAGTGGAACATTCTTCAATGGCCAAGTCAATCACCAGATCTTAACCCAATTGAGCATGCATTTCACTTGCTGAAATCCAGACTTAAGAGGGAAAGACCCACAAACAAGCAAGACCTGAAGGCTGCGGCTGTAAAGGCCTGGCAAAGCATTAAGGAGGAAACCCAGCGTTTGGTGATATCCATGGGTTCCAGACTTAAGGCAGTGATTGCCTCCAAAGGATTCGCCACAAAATATTGAAAATAAAAATATTTTGTTTGGGTTATGTTTATTTGTCCAATTACTTTTGACCTCCTAAAATGTGGAGTGTTTGTAAAGAAATGTGTACAATTCCTACATTTTCTAACACATATTTTTGTTCAACCCTTCAAATTAAATGTTACAATCTGCACTTGAATTCTGTTGTAGAGGTTTCATTTCAAATCCAATGTGGTGGCATGCAGAGCCCAACTCGCGAAAATTGTGTCACTGTCCAAATATTTCTGGCCCTGACTGTATCTCTCAAAATATGGCAATGCAAAAAATTTGTTTTGCAAAAAAAATTTCTAGTGTATGACAGCAGCAAACATCAAAAACTGAATAAATCTGGTATTGCTCTAATCTCACTGACCCAAGAATAAATTTGTCTAATCACTTATACCACACAAGAAATTGCATAAAAAATAAATAAACCAATTCTTTACCTGTTGTTGATTTGTTCATTCTGCCTCCCAAAGATCGCAGTAAGGCTCAGCTCACATTTATCCTGTGGTCTAGGCTGAGAGCTTACATTGGGGTTTCCATGTAAATCTCTGAAATACGGGATTCAAACAATGCCCCCTTTGGCAGATTCCCTATAATGAGGCAGATTAAGATACTGTGGAGGCCATATGTCCCATGATCTGGCTGTGTCTGTCTTTTTAGGTGTGCATAAATGTGCGGACGACCACAGTTTTGTGTCCCTCTGAAAAAAAGGACAACGCTGAACAGAGGCCAGATGTAGTTCAGAGTAACTCTGCTGACTCTAAATAGTGAATTGATCCCTCATGGATTTCACTTAATCATGTAATTTGGAGACTTAGATGGAAACCCAATGTAAATACTTAGCATAGAGCACCCACTCAGGTAGGTCAACTGTCAATGGAGATATAGGGGGCTTCCACATTACTGCAGAACAAATGCACTGGAAAAGCGCTATGGCTTCTCATCCCCCAAAAGAAATCCAGAGAATTTTACAGTCTCGAATCCAAGTGCCCCTCTCCTATTTGCCCCAAAGTGTGCCTAAATCGCAGGTACCACCCAGATTTGGCATTTATGTAGAGATGAGAGCCCAGTTAATTTACAGTTGCATGTTTCCAGAAGCATGAGCTGGGCACAATGTACTGGACACTATGTTTGGGCACTACACTGGCAGATTTGCAATTTTTACTACACTACACCTGCAGATAAATTGCCAGACATGTATTATTTCCAACATTATGACTTGAGGGGGTATTCTGCTCTTCTGGTACTGATGAGCTCTGTATAGGGAGCGAGAAAAACTATTCTACAATAACTTGTTCTTGTGAACACGGACGTGGTAGTCTGAAATAACCATGGGCGACACTACAAAAATGGTATAAAAAGATAAATATTTATTTTCTCACATATGAGACAATTAAAAAAGAAAGATGCAAGATATAATGAAAGAGGGACAATGTTCTAATAGGATTCCACTAAACAAAAACCATCATAGGTATAAACCCCATATAATGAGGAAACAATGCTTCCTAACTATGAATGTCTATGCAATAATGCATGTTTACTCACTACTTCGAAGAAGCAGTGCGAAACGCGCGTCAGGGCAGAGGGACATCTGGGGAATTCCACTCCATCTTCATCGGTATGTTTCCTGATGCATTGCATTTTTGTATTGCATGTATAAGCATGATTCACGTTTCTATGTTACCAGTCATATTGCGATGGCATTTTGCTGTGGTTATTTCACATTAGTGATCTCCTTTTGGTAAATAGTGAGTAAACATGCATTATTGCATAGACATTCATAGTTAGGAAGCATTGTTTCCTCATTATATGGGGTTTATACCTATGATGGTTTTTGTTTAGTGGAATCCTATTAGAACATTGTCCCTCTTTCATTATATCTTGCATCTTTCTTTTTTAATTGTCTCATATGTGAGAAAATAAATATTTATCTTTTTATACCATTTTTGTGGTGTCGCCCATGGTTATTTCAGACTACCACGTCCGTGTTCACATTGATATTGTGGTATAATTGCGGATATTCCTATTTAGGTTTATTCGTCTTTTTTCTTTTTTTGGGGTATTCATGTGATCTAATAACTTGTTCTTCAAGAGTCAAATAGTGCTTCTTCCCACCCGTGCCACACCAAGTTGCTAAGGAGTACTGTACAGCCACATATGGAGTATTGCCACATTCAGCAAAACTTGAGTGACAAGTTGTGTTGCCATTTTTATCCATTTTCCCATGTGACAATGTAAAACA
The DNA here is from genome assembly GCA_033576555.1 of Oophaga sylvatica. Lineage (NCBI taxonomy): Eukaryota > Metazoa > Chordata > Amphibia > Anura > Dendrobatidae > Oophaga > Oophaga sylvatica. The sequence goes on from JARQOD010000004.1 coordinate 313,609,006, forward strand.
ACATTTTTGTGATTAAAATGTAATTATTTTTTTTTCTCCACCCAATGGTGTAAGGTTCTGTGACACACCTGTAGTTTCAATGTAAACATTGGACACTTAAATTAATTCATTAAAAAGTATAGTTTGTAAATTGAGGTCACTTGTGGGGGGTTCTTATGTTCTGGCACCTCATGGGCTCTGCCAATGTGACATAGCACCAGCAAATCATTCTAGCAAAATGTGCACGACAATATGGCACTCCTGAGCTTTGCACTGTGCCTCAAAAGTAATTTTTGACCACATTTGAGGTATTGGTGTACTCAGGAGAAATTGCGTAACATATTTTGTGGTCCATTTTCTCCTGTTATCCCTTTTAAAAATAGAAAACTGGAGGACAAATTAACATTTTAGTGTGAAAAATTGAAATTTTCAATTGACTCAGTCCAATGTTATACAATTCTATGAATCACTTGAGAGTTAAAAATACTCACTACACCACTAAATCAATTTCTCAGATGTATAATTTCCAATATAGGGCCACTTATTGGGGTTTCTGATGTTTTGGCTTGTCACAGGGGCATTCCCAATCTGTTCCAGGCAAAATTGCACTCCAGAATTCAATTGTCTCTCCTTCCATTCCGAGCCCTGCCGTGTGCCCAAGTAATAGTTTTCCACAACATATAGAGTATCTGTTTAATCAGGACAAATTTAACAACCAATTGTATGGTCTATTTTCTCCTGTTAGCCTTGTGAAAATAAAAAAATGTGGAGCTAAAGCAACATTTTTTGGGGGAAAAATGATTTATTTATTTTTTAGACTCAACAATATAAAACTCTGTGAAGCACGTGTGAGTTTAAGGTGCTCACCACACCTCTAGATAAGTTCCTTGACCAGAATAGTTTTCAAAATGGGGTCACTTGTGGGGTGTCTACTGTTTAGGCACATCAGGGGCTCTGCAAATGTGACAAGGAATCCACCCTCAATTCCAGCCATTTTTTGCATTCAAAAAGGCTAACAGTGTTCCTTTGCTACTAAGCTTTGTCGTGCACCCAAACAGTAGTTTTTCCAGGCATATGGGGCATTGGGGCACTCAAAAGAAACTGCACAACAAAATTGTGTGGTCAATTTTTTCCTGTTACCATGGTGAAAATTAAAAATTTGGGGCTAAAAGAACATTTTTGTGGGAAAAAATGTGATTCTTTTATTTTCACATTATAAACTTCTGTGAAGCACCTGGGGGTTCAAGCTGCACACCACACATCTAGATACATTCATTCAGGAGTATAGTTTCCAAAATGGGGTAAACGCTGGGGGTTTCTACTATCAGGGGCTCTCAAAACGTGACATGGCGTCCACTCTCGATTCCAGCTATTTTCGTGTTCAAAAAGACAAACTGTGCACCTTCTCTTCTGAGCCCTGACGTGAGCCAAACAATAGTTTTCCCCCAAACATTGGTTATCGTGAGACTCAGGAGAAATTGTCCAGCAAAGCTTGGGGTCCATTTTCTTCTGTTACCAGTGTGAAAATAAAAAAATTGGGGCTAAAAAAATATTTTGTGAAACAAAAAGTCTAATTTATATTTTTTCCTTCTACATTGCATTAATTCCTGTGAAGCACCTGAAGGGTTTTTAAAATTCTTGAATGATGCTTTGAGGCCCTTGAGGGGTGCAGTTTTTAGAATGGTGTCACCTTTGGGTTTTTTTGTCATATAGACCCTTCAGAATCATTTCAACTGTGATACGGTCCCAAATAAAAATCGTTTTGTAAATTTTGTTGGGAAAATGAGAAATTGCTGATCAACTTTTAACCCCTCTAACTTACTAACAAAAAATTATATATCAAAACTTGTGCTTATGTAAAGTGTAAAGTGAAAAATGTTATTTCTTAACCATATTGTGTGAAATAACTGGTTTAAGAGCATAAAATTGAAAAGTTTGAAAATTGCGAAATTTTCACCAAATTTCTGATATTTTCACAAACAAAAGCAAGTTGTATTGAACAAATTTTACCACGATCATGATGCACAAGATGTCACAAGAAAACATTTTCAGAATCAGTAGGATCCGTTGAAGAGTTTCAGAGTTATTACCTCATTAATTGACGCTTGTCAGAATTGAAATAATTGGCTTGATTAGGAAGATGAAAACGAGCTTCGAGGTGAAGGGGTTAAAGTAACAACCATTTGCCTGCTTTTTCAGACATTGTTCACCCCAGTGGTATAAGTTAGTGAATCTTATATGATACTTTATCTTTAGCCACATTATTACTTTAAGTTTTGTCAATGTAAATTGCTTTGTCAGTAACTATTTCTTTTGTAGTTGATGTATGTCTAAACAATTTTTGATAAGAAGTAATGATAAAATATTAAATGCACAAGTAATGACTAAGCACATTTTACATTTCTACTTACTATAAAGGATTTTATGCATTTGGCAATATTCACTGTGTAGTATGATGAAAAGATAAGCGAGTTAAAACTATATTTAGCCACAGGAAACTGCATAATTCCATTAACTTTGAATACACTTAAATGTACTTTTCCTTCTTTAAAGCATTGATCTCTTCACTGTTTAATTTTCCACTCTGTCAATTTTTATTTTCCCCACAAATGGACCAGTTTCTTTGTACTTTTATAATGTGATATTATAATGTGTTAGTGCAGTAAAAAGGCGGGGACTTTAATAAGTTACACAGTAAAACAGTTAGGGCAAGGTGCTGCATTAGTTCAGACAAAGGCTAATTAGAGAGGCAGGATAGATATAAAAAGAAATAATGCACAAATACTTATGTAAGAAACTTAATTTTGATAATGCTGGCTCAGCTTTCTTCATTTCTCCATTGTATCAAATTACTGACTGCAATCTTCATGGAACATTCTCTATACTTCTAACCAATGTGCAGGCAGACTGAAATGTCGACCATTTTGTAAAATGTTGTACATGACATGCTGACATATCAACAAATGTCATTTTTTTCAATGAAACGGTTTTGACTTTCCTAGTGTATAATGATATAGACCGTGCTTATGACAATATTGAGTCATATATGGTTGTTCAGGTTCTTATGCAGCTTTGTTCTGTGCCTCAGGAGCAGACACAGACAGAAGAGTGCACATGTATAAGAACACCATCTGTAAAAAAAGCTGAAGTTGCAAAGAGGATGTCGTCTACAAATGGATCATGATCCTAAACACATGCTGAAGGTTTTACAATTGACCTCACAGTCCCATGATCTGAACATCATTAAAAATCTGTGGCTAGTCCTCAAAATAGCAGTGCATGCAAGACGACCAAGGAAGCTCACAGAATTGGAAACATTTTCCAAGGAAGATTGGATGAAAATCCCTAACAAAAGACTCTTGGCTAGCTACAAAAAGCATTTACAAGCTGTGATATTTTAAAAATTGGGTGCTACCAGGCACTAACCATGCAGGGTGTTAGGGTTTGAGTTCCCGCTGCTGCACAAGGGGAGTCTCAAACCAGTCCCGCTGCGGTCCCCCATTCATCTCCGTCCGCAGTGGAGCCTGCTCAGCTTAGACGTCAGTCCCAGCGTCTCACCCAGTCTAACAGTGTGCAGAGGATTACTGCTGCTCCTCCAGGCTCTGCTATTGTGGCCAGTACTGGTTAGCGGCGAGCAGACATCTTTAGGACAAAGTCCTTGTTTTCCCCTTCTGAGCATGCCCAGAGTGAGATCTCTCATTGGAGATCAGGGGTCACATGCTCAGGTACTGCAGCAGCTTCTATTGGTCCGCCAGGAAGGTCCTGTGACTACTGGTGTTCTGGAACAAGTTTCATTGGTCCTTGCTTCTGGCAGGTCCTGTAGCTGTTACTATGAAAGGGTAGCATGGCTGGGCCGCCATGCGCTACTATCAATCATCATATGCTTTGCGCCAGTGTGGTCATGCGTGTGTGTGGTTAGGGCCCGGCTGAAATAAGCCTCTAGAATACCGACTTAATCGGTGAGGAGTTTGGTATGCTAGCTGGTCAGGGTCGGTGTCCTAGATGCCCTAGATTAGCGGCATAACCGGTGAGGAGTTTGATTGCTGTATTCAGGGCCTGGAGTTCAGACGCCATAGATTGCGGGTGTCTCCCGCGAGGACATTAGCGCATGATCATGTTCTATGTTCGCTTAGCAGTCAACTGTGTACCTGGGTGCCTGACAGGACACAGAAGTTTGACTCAGTGGCTCTGTGACATAATAGGGTTCGCTTTCAATGCTAGACAGCGCCCTAGCGTGTTTATTTTGCGACTCAGTGGTGTTAAGTGAGTTCGCACACATCGCCATATAGCGCTGCGGCACTCCTAGCGGTTCTGTGGAATAACAGAGTTCGCACATATTGCCACAGCGCGTAACGGCGTTTATTTTGGCGACTCTGCGGGATAACAGAGTTTGCTTCTTGCGCCATTTTACTAGCAGCAGGCTCCGCCTGCACGGTGGACCCCGGGCTGCGAACGCACCTTTTTACATCATACATTTGGTGCGTTCCGCAGACCCTAACATAATACTAGCGCCAGGGTCTGGCTAGTAAAATGGCGGATGACCAGCGTCTACTGCAGTACATCCAGCAGCTGGAGGGTAGGTTGGCGGCTCTTGAGCGCACAACCTCAGCTGTGAATGTTACCGCAGTCGCTGTTCAGGCTGCTAGCGTGGCTGCAGCCAGTTTGTCCTCTGCCCCTACATTATCCCACCTCCCGCTTCCTGACAAGTTTGCCGGTGACAGCAAGCAATGTCGAGGATTCGTGAGTCAGTGCTCTATACAGCTCGAGCTTCTGGCTGCACGTTTCCCCACGGATCGGGCACAAGTGGGTTTTGTACTGTCTCTACTCTCGGGCAGAGCGTTGGAGTGGGCAACACCGCTGTGGGAGCGCGACGATCGTGTGGTGCGGAGTGCTCCTCGGTTTTGGAGGCTCTGAAAAAGGTCTTTTTAGGACCTCAGGTCACGCACGATGCGGCACTCCAACTGCTGGCAATGTCACAGGGCTTGTCCATGGTCAGCCAGTTCTCAGTCCAATTTCGGACTTTGGCCTCTGAATTAGAGTGGCCAGATAAAGTTCTTATTCCAGTGTTCTGGAGAGGACTGGCAGGCCATGTAAAGGACGCTTTGGCTACCAGGGAGTTTCCTGCCACACTGGAGAAACTCATTTCTATATCTACCCGCATCGACCTCCGTTTTCACGAGCGGAGGTTAGAGCGGACCCAGTGTAGGCAGAGGTTTCGGCTGGCACTCACCTTTGCCAAATCTCTGGAATTTCCCGTTCGGGCGTCCGACTCCCCAAGACCGTGGAGACTACTCGAGTGGGATCTAAGTCTCGGACCACTCGAGTATCCGTGGTCTGTAGAGTGTGTCAGCAGCCAGGACATTATGCCAACCAATGTCCCCAGCGAATGAGTAAACGATCATGTTACGTGACCATCGGTGCAGGGTCATTAGACGCGAGGGATTTTGCTCCGAAAGTGATCCTTAAAGGGTTAATCTCTCTAGGTTCATCCACTCTTCCCGCCAAGCTTTGTGTGGACTCTGGGGCAGAGGGGAATTTTATGTCCTCCTCTTTAACTCTCGCCATTCCATACCGCTGGTGACGCTCGCCGAGCCAATATCGGTGAGAGTGTTGATTGGAGCAATCCTGCCCTCACAAATCACCCACCAGACTGTCTCTCTACCTCTGTCTATATCGCCTTCACATCAGGAGAATATATCCCTATTTGTTCTTCCTGAGGGAATAGATGTGGTTTTGTTGGGATTACCCTGGCTTCGCCACCACTTCCCCATATTGAGTGGTCCTCTGGGAGAATACTGGGTTACTGTGATCATTGCAGAGACAGATGTCTCAGAGAGGACGTTCAGGTTTCCACAACGGAGATACCCATAGATCTTGATTCTCTTCCCAAGGTTTATCGGTCATACGCGGACGTATTCTCCAAAAAGGCAACGGAGACTCTTGCACCTCATCGCCCCTATGACTGTCCTATAGACCTCTTGCCTGGAACGGAGCCCCCTCGGGAAGAGTGTATCCTCTCTCTCTTCCTGAGACGGAGGCCATGTCACAATATATCCAGGAAAATCTGGCAAGAGGGTTTATTAGGAAGTCAGTGTCACCAGCAGAGGCAGGATTTTTCTTCGTGCAGAAGGATGGAGAATTACGACCGTGTATAGACTATAGGGGTCTTAATGCCATTACAGTTAAGATCAAATATCCTTTGCCCCTAATATCTGAGCTCTTGATAGGCTCCGGGGAGCAAGGGTATTTACTAAGCTGGATCTTCGTGGTGCCTATAACCTGATCCGCATCCGTGAGGGGGACGAATGGAAGACGGCGTTCAATACCAGAGATGGACATTACGAATATCTTGTGATGCCTTTCGGGCTCTGTAATGCTCCAGCCGTCTTCCAAGATTTCGTAAATGACATCTTCCGGGACATGCTTGCCACCTCTGTGGTAGTCTATCTGGATGACATTCTCATCTTTTCTCCAGATATGGACACCCATCGGAGAGATGTTTGCAGGGTCTTCGACCTCTTGCGGGCAAATTCCTTATATGCGAAGTTGGAGAAGTGTGTGTTTGAGCAGGAGTCTTTGCCATTCCTGGGCTATATCATCTCGACTCAGGGATTGGCTATGGACCCGGCCAAACTACAGGCTGTAATGGATTGGCAAGAACCCCACTCTCTTAAAGCGGTGCAGCGCTTTATGGGGTTCATTAATTACTATCGCCAATTCATTCCCCACTTCTCTACTTTGGTTGCTCCCTTGGTAGCCCTCACCAAGAAAGGAGCCAATCCCAAATTGTGGTAAGAGGAGGTCTCCAAGGCCTTTACTTCAATCAAGTCCCATTTTGCTAGCGTTCCTTTCCTACATCGTCCCGAAGTTGATAAGCCTTTTATATTGGAGGTAGATGCCTCGTCCGTTGGTGCTGGAGCAGTCCTTTTTCAAAAGGATGCTCAAGGTCGTAAACATCCTTGCTTCTTCTTCTCCAAGACCTTCACACCAGCGGAGAGGAATTATTCCATTGGGGATAGGGAGTTGCTAGCCATGAAGTTGGCCTTTTCCAAGTGGAGACATCCCCTGGAGGGGCTCGCTTTCCCTTCCAAGTGTTGACTGACCACAAAAATTTGGTCTATTTACAGACCGCCCAGCGGCTAAATTCCCGTCAGGCCAGATGGTCCCTGTTCTTCTCCCGGTTCCATTTCACCCTCCATTTTCTCTCAGGGGAGAAGAACATTCATGCTGATGCTCTGTCTCGCTCCGTGGTGTCCTCTGAGGAGGTGGAGGAGGAGCCTCGGCTGATTGTCCCCACAGAGAGCCTAAGAACTGTGGCCCCGATTTCGCTTGAGTCTGTGCCTCCGGGCAAGACTTTTGTGCCCATCAATTTGCGACCGGAGGTACTCTCTTGGGCACACTCGTCCAGGGTGGGTGGACATTTTGGGGCAAATAGGACATTTGAGTTGCTGGCGAGGACATACTGGTGGCCGCATATGGTCCGTGACGTCAGGGAATACGTTCAGGCATGCGTCTCCTGCGCCAAGAATAAGTCCCCTCGACAACGGCCAGCTGGGTTACTCTTTCCTTTACCGGTGGCAGACAGACCCTGGGAGATGGTCGGGATGGATTTTGTGGTGGGCTTACCCAAGTCTCGGGGCTGCACGATCATCTGGGTGATAACCGACCACTTCTCCAAAATGGTGCACTTAGTGCCGTTACCACGGTTACCGTCTGCATGGGCCTTGGCAGCATTATTCATTAGGCATATTTTCCACCTACACGGTATGCCAGACAAAATTTTCAGTGATCGAGGTCCCCAGTTTGCGTCTCGGTTCTGGAGAGAGCTGTGTTGTTTACTCAGCATTGAGTTGAATCTCTCCTCTGCATACCATCCCGAGACGAATGGGTTGGTAGAGAGGGCCAACCAGACCTTGGTCACATACTTGCGACATTTTGTCTCTGCCAGGCAGGATGACTGGGCATCCTTGCTACCGTGGGCTGAGTTCGCTCTAAATAATGCTGTGGATGACTCCACCGGACAGACCCCATTCCTCCTGAACTAAGGTCAGCATCCGCGGGTACCAGTGCCCATGCCCGTGTCTTCCGCCGATTCCAGGGTGGCAGACTGGGCTGTGGATGCACGGGACATTTAGGACCGCACCCAGGATGCCATTCAGGTCTCCAAAGAGAGGATGAGGTCTTCGGCCGATGCCCATCGGCGCCCCGCTCCTACATTTGCGCCGGGTGACCTAGTGTGGCTCTCTGCCCGAAACATCAGGCTACGTGTAGAGTCCACCAAGTTGGCACCTCGCTTTTTGGGTCCCTTTAAAGTTCTTGAGCAGGTGAACCCGGTGGTTTACCACCTAGCCCTTCCGCCTCGCCTTGGTATCACTGACACCTTTCACGTGTCCCTCCTGAAACCAGTGGCCATTTCCCGGTTTTCCGAGTCATCTGCCGGGACGTCTGGTTCATCTACCGATGATCATGAGGTGAACGCCATTGTTGGGTGCAAGGTGGTACGAGGCAAAAAATTTTATTTGGTGGATTGGAGGGGTTATGGGCCTGAGGATAGGTCCTGGGAGCCTGCCGAGCATGTTCACGCTCCGCAGCTCATCGCTGCCTTTGAGCGCAGCGAGGCCCAAAGAAGGGGGGCCCTAGGAGGGGGGATAATGTTAGGGTTCGAGTTCCCGCTGCTGCACAAGGGGAGTCTCGAACCAGTCCCGCTGCGGTCCCAAATTCATCTCCGTCCGCAGTGGAGCCTGCTCTGCTTAGATGTCGGTCCCAGCGTCTCGCCCAGTCTAACAGTGTGCAGAGGATTACTGCTGCTCCTCCAGGCTCTGCTATTGTGGCCAGTACTGGTTAGCGGCGAGCAGACGTCTTTAGTACAGTCCTTGTTTTCCCCTTCTGAGCATGCCCAGAGTGAGATCTCTCATTGGAGATCAGGGGGACACATGCTCAGGTACTGAAGCAGCTCCTATTGGTCCGCCAGGAAGGTCCTGTGACTACTGGTGTTCTGGAACAAGTTTCATTGGTCCTTGTTTCTGGCAGGTCCTGTAGCTGTTACTATAAAAGGGTAGCATGGCTGGGCCGCCATGCGCTAGTATCAATCGTCATATGCTTTGCGCCAGTGTGGTCATGCGTGTGTGTGGTTAGGGCCCGGCTGAAATAAGCCCCTAGAATACCGACTTAATCTGTGAGGAGTTTGGTATGCTAGCTGGTCAGGGTCGGTGTACTAGATGCCCTAGATTACCGGCATAACCGGTGAGGAGTTTGATTGCCGTATTCAGGGCCTGGCGTTCAGACGCCAGGGATTGCGGGTGTCTCCCACGAGGACATTAGCGCATTATCACGTTATGTGTTCGCTTAGCAGTCAACTGTGTACCTGGGTGCCTGACAGGACACAGAAATTTGACTCAGAGGCTCTGTGACGTAACAGGGTTCGCTTTCAACGCTAGACAGCGCCCTAGCGTGTTTATTTTGCGACTCAGTGGTGTTAAGTGAGTTTGCACACATCGCCATATAGCGCTGCGGCACTCCTTCTAGCGGCTCCGTAGAATAACAGAGTTTGCACATATTGCCTCAGCGTTATGGCGTTTATTTTGGCGACTCTGTGGGATAACAGAGTTCGCTTCTTGTGCCATTTTACTAGCAGCAGGCTCCGCCTGCACGGTGGACCCCGGGCTGCGAACGCACCGTTTTACATCATATATTTGGTGCGTTCCGCAGACCCTAACACAGGGTGCCCAAACTTTTGCATCGGCCCATTTTCCTTTTCGGTATTTTTCAAATGAAAAAAATGACAACAAATACAGTACAGACCAAAAGTTTGGACACACCTTCTCATTTAAAGATTTTTCTGTATTTTCATGACTATGAAAATTGTAAATTCACACTGAAGGCATCAAAGCTATGAATTAACACATGTGGACTTATAGACTTAACAAAAAAGTGTGTAACAACTGAAATTATGTCTTATATTCTAGGTTCTTCAAAGTAGCCACCTATTGATTTGATGACTGCTTTGCACACTCTTGGCATTCTCTTGATGAGCTTCAAGAGGTAGTCACCGGAAATGGTTTTCACTTCACAGGTGTGCCCTGTCAGTTTTAGTAAGTGGGATTTCTGGCCTTATAAATGGGGTTGGGACCATCAGTTGTGTTGTGCAGAAGTCTGGTGGATACACAGCTGATAGTCCTACTGAATAGACTGTTAGAATGTGTATTATGGCAAGAGAAAAGCAGCTAAGTTAAGAAAAACGAGTGGCCATCATTACTTTAAGAAATGAAGGTCAGTCAGTCCGAAAAATTGGGAAAACTTTGAAAGTGTCCCCAAGTGCAGTTGCAAAAACCATCAAGCGCTACAAAGAAACTGGCTCACATGAGGACCACCCCAGGAGAGGAAGAACAAGAGTCACCTCTGCTTCTGAGGATAATTTTATCTGAGTCAGCAGCTTCAGAAATCGCAGGTTTACAGCAGCTCAGATTAGAGACCAGGTCAATGCCACACAGAGTTCTAGCAGCAGACACATCTCTACAACAACTGTTAAGGGAGGAGACTTTGTGCAGCAGGCCTCCATGGTAAAATAGCTGCTAGGAAACCACTGCTAAGGACAGGCAACAAGCAGAAGAGACTTTTTTGGGCTAAAGAACACAAGGAATGGACATTAGACCAGTGGAAATCTGTGCTTTGGTCTGATGAGATCTTTGGTTCCAACCACCATGTCTTTGTGCGACGCAGAAAAGGTCAACGGATGGACTCTACATGCCTGGTTCCCACCATGAAGCATGGAGGGGGAGGTGTGATGGTGTGGGGGTGCTTTGCTGGTGACACTGTTTGGGATTTATTCAAAATTGAAGGCATACTGAAACAGCATGGCTACCACAGCATCTTGCAGTGGCATGCTATTCCATCCGGTTTGCATTTAGTTGGACCATCATTTATTTTTCAACAAGACAATGACCCCAAACACACCTCCAGACTGTGTAAGGGCTTTTTGACCAAGAAGGAGAGTGATGGGGTGCTACGCCAGATGACCTGAACTCCACAGTCACCAGACCTGATCACAATCGAGATGGTTTGGGGTGAACTGGACCACAGAGTGAAGGCAAAAGGGCCAACAAGTGCTAAGCATCTCTGGGAACTCCTTCAAGATTGTTGGAAGACCATTTCCGGTGTCTACCTCTTGAAGCTCATCAAGGGAATGCCAAGAGTGTGCAAAGCAGTCATCAAAGCAAAAGGTGGCTACTTTGAAGAACCTAGAATATAAGACATATTTTCAGTTGTTTCACACTTTTTTGTTAGGTATATAATTCCACATGTGTTAATTCATAGTTTTTATGCCTTCAGTGTGAATGTACAATTTTCATAGTCATGAAATTACAGAAAAATCTTTAAATGAGAAGGTGTGTCCAAACTTTTGGTCTGTACTGTATATATAATTTTTTTTGCCTTAAATACAATTACACTCTGATTTGAATATGAGCAGAGTGTTAGCATAGTATGATCCAATTCGGAGAAGAGAATCCGAGCACAATGTGAGACAACTGAAAACAAAATTTCTCCATCTTCTCCATTGTTTCAGAAATTGGTCTGCAGTTAGATGTCATCCGAGTGAAGTCTGATGGTTTTCACTGACTCATTGACTTATATGGCCGAATGGGATCTGAATATTCGTTCAAATTCAGATATGCTGCAATTTTTTCCTTAGAATGGAGTGGTCCAAGGCAAGAATCAGACATATGCACAGACCCATAGAATAACATTGGTCTGAATGTGATCCGATGTTTTGTCGAATCGCACTCGCAAATACGGTCATGTGCATCTGGTATACAGTGGGTTCGGAAAATATTCAGACCCCTTTAAATTTTTCACTCTTTGTTTCATTGCAGCCATTTGGTAAATGCAAAAAAGTTCATTTTTTTCTCATTAAATAATGTACACTTTGCACCCTATCTTGACTGATAAAAAACAGAAATGTAGAAATTTTTGAAAATGTATTAAAAAAGAAAAACTGAAATATCACATGGTCATAAGTATTCAGACCCTTTGCTCAGACACTAATATTTAAGACACATGCTGTCCATTTCCCTGTGATCCTCCTTGAGATGGTTCTACTTCTTTATTGGAGTCCAGCTGTCTTTAATTAAATTAATAGGACTTGATTTGTAAAGGCACACACCTGTCTATATAAGACCCTGCAGTGCATGTCAGACCAAATGACAATCATGGGAACTAAGGAACTGGCCAAGGAGCTCAGAGACAGAATTGTGGCAAGACACGTATCTGGCCAAAGTTACAAAAGAATTTCTGCAGTACTCAAGGTTCCTAAAAGCACAGTGGCCTCCATAATCCTTAAATGGAAGAAGTTTGAGACCACCGGAAGTTTTCTTAGACATGGCCGTTTAGCCAAACTGAGCAATCGTGGGAGAAGAGCCTTGGTGAGAGAGGTAAAGAAGAACCCCAAGATCACTGTGGCTGAGCTCCACAGATGCAATAGGGAGATGGGAGAGAGTTCCACAAAGTCAACTATCACTGCAGCCCTCCACCAGTCGGGCCTTCATGGCAGTGTGGCCCAACAGAAGCCTCCCCTCAGTGCCAGACATATAAAAGCCCACACAGAGTTTGCTAAAGAAACACATGAAGGACTCCCAGACTATGAGAAATAAGATTCTCTGGTCTGAGGAGACAAAGATAGAACTTTTTGATGATAATTCTAAGCGGTATATGTGGAGCAAACCAGGCACTGCGCATCACCTGCCTAATACAATCCCAACAGTGAAACATGGTGGTGGCTGCATCATGCTATGGGGGCATTTCTCAGCTGCAGGGACAGGACGACTGGTTGCAATTGAAGGAAACATGAATGCGGCCAAGTATAGAGATATCTTGGATGAAAACCTCTTCTGGAGTCCTCTGGACCTCAGACTTGTCTGAAGGTTCACCTTCCAACAAGACAATGACCCTATGCACACAGCTAAAATAACAAAGGAGTGACTTTAGAACAACTCTGTGATGACTTTTGACTGGCCTAGCCAAAACCCTGACCTAAACCCAATTGAGCATCTCTGGAGAAACCTGAAAATGGCTGTTCACCAACATTCACCATCCAACCTGATGGAATTTGAAAGGATCTGCAAGCAAGAATGGCAGAGGATCCCCAAATCCAGGCTTGAAAAACTTGTTGCATCATTCACAAGAAGACTCTTGGCTGTACTAGCGCAAAAGGGTGCTTCTACTCAATACTGAGCAAATGGTCTGAATACTTATGACCATGTGATATTTCAGTTTTTCTTTTTTAATAAATTTTCAAAAATTTCTACATTTCTGTTTTTTTTTCAGTAAAGATGGTGTGCAGATTGTACATTAAAGAGAAAAAAATGAACTTTTTTGCATTTCCCAAATGGCTTGAAATGAAACAAAGAGTGAAAAATTTGAAGGGGTCTGAATTAGTGTTGAGCGATACGATACTGCAAATATCGGGTATCGGCCGATATTAGCTCTATCGGCCTTTCGATACTTCGTTTCGATATTTTCGTCTTATCGGATACCGGAATCGGAAGTTCCCATAATTCTTTGCGAGGCAATGTGATTTTAGTCAGCCAATGAGGAATCCTAAGAAGTGTGGGCACATCCTGTACTGCTGCGGTCATGTTAACTAATGGCATGGCTGTGATTGGATGCTGAAATGATGTCAGAATGCACTATAAAAGGCGCCGCCGCCATTTTAGCGTCACTGTGCTGTGAATTCAGTAAGGGACAGAACGCTGCTGTGCTGACTCTGAGGGACAGTTAGAGATTGCGATTTAGTGTACTGTGCTGTAGGCAGGCTAGCACCAACCGCTGTGTAAAGCTTCCTTTTGCCTGCAGTGTTGTTTTAACAGCTCTGCAAGGTGTGTGTGAGTGCAGGTGACGCTGCAGTTTGCTCTGCATGCAACGCTGTCTGTAGGCATCTGCACATGTCACTGACAGACTCTTTTTTTTTTCCTTCAGTGTAATTCTTGCAGCTCCATGCAATTTAACTATTAGTGTGACGCGCTTCCATCCGTATCCAATACATTGGTTGCAAACACTATAGAAGTAGACAAAGGAGTAGCCTTTCACAGATTGTGAACAGTTGTGTTTCAGTGTTCACTTCAGTCTGTGTTTTTTATTTTTTGAGTGCACATCACGCTCCAGTTACTTGTTCAAGCACTGCTGCTTGTACTCTGCTGAGCGTGTCTAAGTGGCTCATCCTTTTCATTTATCTCCAATTGGTTCTGCTCCATTCCTTTTAAAATATAATCTATTAGTGTGACGTGCTTCCATCCATATACAATACATTGGTTGCAAACACTATAGAAGTAGACAAAGGAGTAGCCTTTCACAGATTGTGAACAGTTGTGTTTCAGTGTTCACTTCAGTCTATGTTTTTTATTTTTTGAGTGCACATCACGCTCCAGTTACTTGTTCAAGCACTGCTGCTTGTACTCTGCTGAGCGTGTCTCAGTGGCTCATCCTTTTCATTTATCTCCAATTGGTTCTGCTCCATTCCATTTAAAATATAATCTATTAGTGTGACGCGCTTCCATCCGTATCCAATACATTGGTTGCAAACACTATAGAAGTAGACAAAGGAGTAGCCTTTCACAGATTGTGAACAGTTGTGTTTCAGTGTTCACTTCAGTCTGTGTTTTTTATTTTTTGAGTGCACATCACGCTCCAGTTACTTGTTCAAGCACTGCTGCTTGTACTCTGCTGAGCGTGTCTCAGTGCCTCATCCTTTTCATTTATCTCCAATTGGTTCTGCTCCATTCCATTTAAAATATAATCTATTAGTGTGACGCGCTTCCATCCGTATACAATACATTGGTTGCAAACACTATAGAAGTAGACAAAGGAGTAGCCTTTCACAGATTGTGAACAGTTGTGTTTCAGTGTTCACTTCAGTCTGTGTTTTTTATTTTTTGAGTGCACATCACGCTCCAGTTACTTGTTCAAGCACTGCTGCTTGTACTCTGCTGAGCGTGTCTCAGTGGCTCATCCTTTTCATTTATCTCCAATTGGTTCTGCTCCATTCCATTTAAAATATAATCTATTAGTGTGACGCGCTTCCATCCGTATCCAATACATTGGTTGCAAACACTATAGAAGTAGACAAAGGAGTAGCCTTTCACAGATTGTGAACAGTTGTGTTTCAGTGTTCACTTCAGTCTGTGTTTTTTATTTTTTGAGTGCACATCACGCTCCAGTTACTTGTTCAAGCACTGCTGCTTGTACTCTGCTGAGCGTGTCTCAGTGGCTCATCCTTTTCATTTATCTCCAATTGGTTCTGCTCCATTCCATTTAAAATATAATCTATTAGTGTGACGCGCTTCCATCCGTATACAATACATTGGTTGCAAACACTATAGAAGTAGACAAAGGAGTAGCCTTTCACAGATTGTGAACAGTTGTGTTTCAGTGTTCACTTCAGTCTCTGCGTAATAACCACACTTAGGCCTTATTACTTTTCTGACTTTCTTTCTCAATCTACCAAGATGAAGAAGTCAGTGAGTAAGGCACGTGGTCGTGGCCGTGGAGTTTCAGCAGGGAGAGGACGTGGGGATTCTGTGGCTGCTGCCGCCCTCAGTGACACAGCATCCACCAGTTTTCCCCGTGAGCGTTCCTTTATGCGCACTTTGGTAGGAGCTCGGCGTGCCCCCTGCTGCGGGAAGAACAAATTGAAGCCGTTGTTGGTTGGATGGCAGCCAATGCATCGACTTCAATTCCTTCCACCTCCTCTCAGGAACACAACACTGTTGAGCAACCATCTGTCTGTTCACCGCCTGTCAAATTGCCCAGGCAGTCAGAGAGTTCTGTACAGGAGCCAGCTAAGTCTCTGCTTCTGTTCTCAGAATCTGTTGGCTCGCAAACACGGGCACAGGCAAGCAGCATTCTGCAATTTGAAGAAGAGGGAGTATGCAGTGATGCGCAACAGCTGTGTCTCTCTCAATCTGAAGAGGCGGGTGAGCCAGTGCCGATGGACAGCACACCGCAGAACGCATCTTATGATGATGATGAGACTCAGGTGCCAGGTTTTGTGGAGCATGGTGCTGCCCAGACCATCCAACAGCAGCAGGTGTTGGAAGAGGGTAGTGGAGATGATGAAGTCCGAGACCCAACATGGCGTGAGCAACAGGAAGGTGGTGGGAGCAGCTCTGAGGAAGAGATTGTCCCAACGGTACAAAGAGGAGGGAGAGGTAGGCTGCAGACTCGCTTGCCTGTAGCCTCCAGTTTGGCACCTGTTGGGAGCAGTTCTCTTAGAAATGTCAAAATTGGCGCTCCCATGACTTGCACTGCGTGGTCCTTTTTTGACAGACTTGTAGATGATATTTGCTATGTTCAATGCAAGCTGTGTAAGCAAAAAGTTAAAAGAGGTAAAAATATCAGTAACCTGAATACCACAAATATGTGGAAACATGTACGGACAAAGCACGTAGCTGAGTTACAAAGACACACTGGAGATGTAGGCCAACCTACAGCAGCACCTACATCTTTAGGTCATGTTCGAGCCTCTACCTCCAGCTCTCACACACCTGGTTCGGCTTCCTCACAGGATCTCCATGGAAGAACCTCGGTCACTGTTGTCCATAGACAAACTGTTATTCCACCCACTGCAGCAAGTTCACAGTCATCGTCACACTCCCAGAACAAAAAACAGCCATCGGTAACACAGGCATGGCATAAAAGACGGCCATACTCGGCAAACCATCCACGAGCACAGGCTCTGAATGCTGGCCTTGCAAAACTCCTGTCCCTTGAAATTCTGTCATTCAGGCTGGTGGAGACTGACAGTTTCAGGAACTTTATGGCATTGGCAGTCCCACAATATAATGTGCCAAGCCGATTTTATTTCAGCAGGCAAGCTGTCCCTGCTCTGCAAAAACATGTCGAGGGAAACATTAAACATGCGCTACTAAACGCCGTCAGTAGCAGGGTCCACCTGACCACCGATGCGTGGACCAGTACCCATGGCCAGGGACGATACCTTTCCCTCACTGCCCATTGGATCAATGTTGTGGAGCCGGGTACAGATCTTGCCAGTGGCGCTGTACGTGTTCTGCCAACTCCAAGGATTGCAGGAATCCAGTCTGTGCACATTGATTCCTCCTCCTACTCCAGTTCCTCAGAATCATCGCTGCACGAGCCGTCACGGTATACCTCCACATGGACCCGTGAACGCTTACCTGTTGCGACCGATATGAGCACAGCCGTGGCCAAACGTCAACAGGCCGTCCTGAAATTAATTCCCATGGGGAATCGAAGCCACACAGCGCAGGAGCTCTGGGATGCCATCAAGCAGGAGAGCGACGTGTGGTTTTTGTCAGCTAATCTCCAGCCAGGCTTGGTAGTGTGTGACAATGGCCGAAATCTGGTGGCAGCTCTGGGCCTTGGCAACCTCACTCACATACCATGTCTGGCACATGTGCTCAGCTTGGTCGTGCAGAGTTTTTTGAGGGACTATCTGGATCTTGATGCACTGCTGCACAAGGTCCGCCTAGAGTGCGCTCACTTGCGACGTTCCAGCATGGCCAGATCGCGCATTGCAGCTCTGTAAGTCAGATTTCGCCTTCCTGAACATCGCATCATATGTGACGTACCCACCAGGTGGAATTCCACGTTACATATGTTGGAGCGGTTGTGTGAGCAGCAGCCAGCAGTAATGGAGTATCAGCTGCAACAGGCGCAATCAACTCGCAATTTGCGCCGTTCACACTTCACCACTACTGAGTGGGCCTCTATGAAGGACATCTGCGACGTTTTGCGTGCGTTTGATGTCTCAACGCGGATGGCGAGTGCAGATGATGCACTAGTCAGCATGACTGTCCCCCTTATCTGCCTGCTTCAGAAATCACTGAAAGCACTAAAGGAAGAGGTTTTGGAAGAGGTGGAGGATGAGGAGTCACAAATTCAATTACCTTCAGGACAGTCAGCGCAACGTGGTTCCTCACAAAGGGCTGGGCAGGGCTCACTTTGTGAGGAGGATGAGGAGGAGGAGGAGTCAATGGAGGAGGAAGAAATCCCTACAGAGGGAGGTACACAACGCTCTAGTCAGTATGTAGAGCGAGGGTGGGGTGATGCAGAGGAGACAGAGATGACGCCTCTTCCAGAGGACAGCCTTTGTTGGCCAGTTGGGAGTCTGCAGCACATGGTTGATTTCATGCTTCAGTGCCTGAGAAACGACCGCCGCATCGCCCACATTCTCACCACGTCAGATTATTGGGTGTACACCCTCCTAGACCCTCGCTACCGGGACAACTTACAAACCCTCATCACACCGGTGAACCGGGACCGTAAAATGCAGGAGTACCAAGACACACTGGTGCAATCCATACTGTTGTACATTCCAGCCGAGAGAGCTGCTGCTGCTGCTACTGCTTTACAAAGCAGCTCTGTGCGTCGAGGCAGTGTAGACACCTCTACAACAAGAGGGAGCAGAAGCAGCGCCTCTGCACAGGGCAAGAACTGTATGTTACAAATGTGGCAAAGTTTTGTGACAGCTCCAGCAAGGTCTACACCATCCGAGACGGCTCCAGTCACCAGGAAGAAACGTTTCCGTAAGATGGTGACAGACTACTTGGCTTTCCCTCTAAGTGTACTCCCAGATGCCTCTTCCCCTTTCAAATTTTGGGTCTCTAAGTTGGATACATGGCCAGAGCTTAGCCAGTATGCATTGGAGGTGCTGGCTTGCCCTGCTGCCAGTGTATTATCTGAGCGTGTCTTTAGTGCTGCAGGTGGTGTAGTAACAGACCGTCGCATGCGACTATCCTCAGAGAATGTAGACCGGCTTACTTTTCTGAAAATGAACAAGGCATGGATCTCACCTGAATTTGCCTGTCCGTTTTCAGATTAAATAACTGTTTGGCAACGTTTTCCATGTCTCCTGTTATGTTCATCTTTCTACCACCTGAACTCTACTCCCTGGGCTACAACACCGCCATTTGTTGCTCGTAAGTAATTGGCAGGGGTACTGACTCCTGGCCAGCCTGGTTACAGCACGACAGCTGTTTCCTGGCAGTGTGAACGTCAATTATCCTCCAATAAGTTGTGCTGTCGTGTTGCATTCGGGTTAGCCGACTCTATGGTGCCTGCAGTTTAGGTGATTCCTATGTGTGCTGTGGGATATGTAAATAAAGGCGGTTTCCATTGTGACAATAGGATAAGCACCCACTGTAGGACTGTGTGATTCGGTAACTGCGGACGGCTTGCGTCCTGTCAACTTACATTTTCATGGGTGCGTTCTTCTACCCGTCCGAGGTCCAGTACCGTCAAGTGGTTCTCCCCAGTGCCTTTGGCCTAGGTGCCTCCATCTCCGTATCCGAGTTCCAGCAAGGTCTGCTGGTCCTTGGTAGTGCTTTGGAGCACAGGTACCTCCTGCTTAGTAACCGTGTCACAGTAACGTCAGCTGGTACTCGGTTGTGACATTGCCTCTTTTCCTTCTGCTACCCGTCCGGGGTCCAGTACCGTCAAGTGGTTCTCCCCAGTGCCTTTGGCCTAGGTGCCTCCATCTCCGTATCCGAGTTCCAGCAACGTCTGCTGGTCCTTGGTAGTGCTTTGGAGCACAGGTACCTCCTGCTTAGTCACCGTGTCACAGTAACGTCAGCTGGTACTCGGTTGTGACATTGCCTCTTTTCCTTCTGCTACCCGTCCGGGGTCCAGCACAGTCAGCTGGTCCTCGTTACTTCCATTGTCTCTTGCTCCATCTGATACCCGTCAGGGTTCCAGTAACGTCAGCTGTTTCTCGGAAATTAGACGACCTTAAAGACCACCCAGAAGAAGATGACGACAACAAGGACGACGAGCATGAAGCCAACCAGCCTGAACACCATCACAAAGAAAAAATAAAAGATTACCCAGAAGAAGATCACCAACAGGACAAAGAAGGTTAAGACAAACTACAAGATACAGAACAAGAGACAGAAGAACAATAAGCAAAAGATCAAAAAGCAGAAGAACATGAAGTATAAGACCAAAATGAAGAGCAAAATATATGCTCTAAATTCTAAGCAGAAGAAGACTAAGCAGTGTATGGGGGTGAGTCCATTCCTCCTCGTGGTGCCCCTGGAAAATGCCTGCTGCTGCTGCAGGCTAAACTGAACACGGACAAATACTGTTGTAATTTAAATCTTTTGTGACAGCAAGAACGGAAGGATGAACAATTCATACTTTTACAGATTACAAGTACAGGAATCTCTGTCACAAATAAGAATATGATGAAGAAGATGAAGAGGAAGAAGATGAAGAATTTGAATATGAAGAAGATTAATTAGTTTAATAATAACAATATGAGTAATGTAAACAAAAACATGAATAGCAAGAAGTTTAAGAAGAAGATTAAGAAGGTGAAGATGAAGAATAATTTGATGAGAAAGATGATGCTGCTGAAGATTATGAAGGAGAAAGTGTGGCACTGGCAAAAGTTAAAAAGGTGAAGAGCATGGAAGTTGTGAAACATACATATTTGCCAAAATAGAAAAAAGGTTAACAACATTGTCAATTTGTTCGTCAATCCAAACGTATTTCCAAAAAAAAATATATTAATGCTATTCCAATGCATTGGGTTAAATATGTATGCCTTTATTGTCTCCTCAACCTCCCCCAATACATTCTACATTAGTCTTTGTTGTTTTCCTTCATGTACAATTAACCAACAAGGCAAGAATGGTTTTTTTTAATGTCGATATTTGGTTCCCATAGACTTACATGGGACTTCCGGTATCGGAATCGGATATCGACGATAGTTAGTGATATCGGTGATACCATTCCGATCCGATAGTTTTAGATATCGAGCAGTATCGCTCAACACTAGTCTGAATACTTTCCGAACCCACTGTATTTTGGGCTATATTGACTTTCACTCTTATAAGTGTAGTATCATAGCTGAAAAGCTTTTAGGTGTTGGCAAGTATTACAGTTTGAGAATCAGCTGTAAAAGGGGTAAGCTAAAGACATTTGTATGGTGAACTCCTGAGTGGCTCAAACTGGCTTTGCAACACAATGTTGATCATATTGAGGAGAAACGCTGTGGAATTCAACATTGTGTCCATTTGTTAACTACGTATATAATATTAGGCTTATTAATATATATATATCTACAGAAATAATGGTCCAGTAGGGACTATCCAGGTCATAAACATAGCAAAAATCCATTTATTTGATAGAAGCTCAATAAATATGTCCCTGGTATATCTATGAATGTATTTACCTCTGTGATTTTTCTATCCAAACAAAAGTAATAACAGAACATAATATCCTCCTTAGTTATAGGCTGCCAGAGCCCAACAGAGGTAACTCTATTCTTTTCCCAGACCAATCTGATCGTTGCATAATTAGATTTGGAATCACCTCTGATGACAGTGACTGCTAAACTTTAAAATCCTTTAAAGGGAATCTGTCACTCCATTTTAGCCATATCAGCTAAACATATGACTGAATACTGCGTCCCATAAGCAACCTATCAGTATGCAGCTTATATCCTGATACCCCCGTTTTGATAGCAAAATACTTTTGTAAAGTTCAGATTTTTTTCTGTAAATCAGGGGGGTCCGGTCCAGAGGGCGGCGTTTTCTCTCTTCTCCCCCTGCTCCTCGGCATCTCTTGCGTATGGCCGTCTGTGAATCGCACAGACAGCGTTCGGCTTCCCGCGATTGCACTTTTCAAATTCCCCTCCACGCATACGCAGTGTGCTTTGCCCAACAGTGGGAAAGCATAAAATCATTACAGCGCATGCGCAACTATTGTCCTTCACTTTCCTTGCCCCGGAAGTCGTCTAAGGCAAGCAGTCATTTCCGGAGCAAGGAGAGAGTTGCGCATGCGCTGTAATGATTTTATGCTTTGCCCACTGTTGGGCAAAGCACACTGCGCATGCGCAGGGGGAATTTGAAAAGCGCAATCGCGGGAAGCCGAACGCCATCTGTGCGATTCACAGACGGCCATATGCAAGAGATGCCGAGGAGCGCGGGGAGAGAAGAGAAAAAACGCTGCCTTCCGGACCGGACCACCCTGATTTACAGAAAAAAATCCGAACTTTACAAAGGTATTTTGCTATCAAAATGGGGGTATCAGGATATAAGCTACATACCGATAGGTTTCTTATGGGACGCACTATTCAGTCATATCTTTAGCTGATATGACTAAAATGGGGTGACAGATTCCCTTTAAGAATATTAATACAGTTTTGTGTTAATGTCCATTAAATTATTTTTTAGGTGTATGTTTTTTTTTATTTCATTGACCACAAATGTATTAGTCAATCTCTATAACATATAAGAAAAATTAATTCTCTTTATTAGTCCAGCATGCAGAGAGAACTGTAGAGGGTAATGCTATCCTGAAATTCTTGAAGAGTTTTTTTTATTTTCTACTTTTATATAAAACTTTGTTTTAAAACTGCATTTTTATCAAGACATATTTTACTGCTGTTTCATAAAGCCTCCTGATGCTGATTTCTGTTTAATATTTAATGATTATTTTAGTTTTCCTTGCCAGTTCCCATTAGAAAACTGCACCATTAAACATGAACTCATTTAGTCTAGAACAGGTTATTTCCATGGTTGTTTGCCACTTCTTTCTTATTGTACTGTACCTTGTATTGTAAATAACCAGATTCTGACCTTCATTAAATTTACCAGTTCAAACATGTATCTCGTAATTTTTTTCATGTTATACCTGAAGGCATTCCAAGAAAAAAACACAGTGGGTGGTCTGACTCTAGATAACACAAATTAACCAGTTATGCATGGTTCAATAACCTGTTTGAAATATCATTTTTTTTAGTGAGAAAGAAAGAAATGTTGACTTCATGTTGATATTTTGTTTAAGATTAGAGCCCTTGATTTACATTTACTCTGCACACAAGAGTATATTGTCTTTATTTGTGTAACAAAATGATTTTTCTCATTTATTATTTATTATTTACTAGGTTTTATCTTAGCTAGAATTTCTTAATGCTCAACCCCTTAAATGACCACCGATACACATTAAAATGACTTTTGCTAAGGGGCCTTATTCCTCATTGGGAATAATTACAAAAACAATTACAAAAATATTGTACAAGAAAAGTCAAAAGGCAGAATAAAGGCTCAGGTGTGAAGGACGCACACACATCGTCAATCCATACAGGGTTAGGGAAAGCTAAACCAAGCATGAATGGATGTCAATAGTATCTTAAATTGCAAGAGTGTAAAGTGCTTTTAGTGCAAACAATATGTAATACAATTGCCCAAAGGTACGTATAGGAAGTCATTAATTCAGCCCTGAGCTCATGTGAATAACATGCTACCAACAGGTGGTACCAGCTTCCTGATATGTGGAAGCATGAAAAATGTAAGGTGAAGCGCGAGCAGAGTCATATGCAAAGCAGTATACAGACGCAGGCCAGCTTACCCATAACATTGCCTGTGTGATGTGTCCCTGACACGCGTTTCATGTGGGCTTTCTCAGGGGCTGTCACGAGCGTTTATTAAGAAATTATGAACCATCTTAGGTTTTGGAGTTTTTAGCTGCTAGCGGAAAGTGGAGGGGATTTAGGTTCAGCCCAGAGGGCAGGAGGGAATGACCCAAAGGGAATAAAGGCTAGTGAAAGGCCATGTGGTGCCTCTCTCTGTTATGCATGTAGTCCATTTGAAAGGGGGATCATATCGAGTAACATGCTATGAAGGACCTAGGAGCCAGCTTGCTGCCCATGCCTCCTGTGGCCCAATGCACACATGGTCTAACATCGAACCGATAATTGACACGATCCATCTACTTATATCTTTTGCCATACTACTATTATTTATTATGTATTTGTGTATCTGACTATTGCATATGTGTACACATCATGTACATAGTGTATTGTCTAGTGTGCCCTTAAAGAGATGCAGGGAGCTGGTATCCAAGGTACACAACGGGTTTCCAGGCACCGCGCAGCGCTTGGAAACCCGCTGTGTACCTTGGATACCAGCTCCCTGCATCAGCGCGCTGGTATCCAATGTACACTGCGGGTAACTAAGCAATGTTACCCGCAGTGTCGCTGTCCCAGATCGCTGCCTGAGCTGCCTGTTTGGCAGCTCAGCAGCGATCATGTAGCGAAACACCAGCGATCCTGACAAGTGCATATCGTTGTCGGGATCGCTGGTGTATCGTTATGTGAGACCCAGCCTTTAGTACAAGTGCCCTTTGTAACATGATGGCCAATACACTTAATAGTTCACTGTATCACTGTTTGACTAACTTACAGCAACCTGTGGACTTATCAGCTCAAGTTGCACTATGTCTCTGGCCACACTTGCTGACATGGCTTTTACCCACCATCAGTACAATTACACTAGAAGTTTTCACCAACTACTCAATCAAGAAATTCCAGGTTGCACTGAAATTGGTCTGTGACTGTTCAGCTGTGGGGTGGTTGAAGTGGTTCCTAAGGGCTTGATTGCAGTGATTTAGGATGAGATAAATGGAATTCAAGTTCAATGTGATCCTTTCCATAAGATACCTAATTTCAGTTGTGCAAACAGTATCTTTATTATTATTATTATCTTAGTTCCATTTTTAGAATAGGGGAAAAAGTTCAGCATGTATGACTTTTATTCTGTTCTAAAAAATAGACACCAGAAGGTACCTAGATGGTCCCAAGAAAAATCAATGGAACCCCTTTATTTTAGTTTACATCTTGACTTACATAACAGATCACTTTATTAGCATAAATTACATTAGTCTGTTCTTAAAATGGAGAGGATAAATTGAGTGTGCAAATGGAAATGTGAACAGAGCCCAACAAAACAACTTTCCAAGACAATAAAACTCGATATTCAAAAGTAACTAGTAAAACAGCTATAAATATGTTTAGCTTGTTATGTTTGTACTTCCTATATGCCTGTTTTAGGTACAGACAAACCAAACGTGCTAACAGACTTGTGAACTTGGCCTTAACTTCATGGTGCCACAAGGAAGATTTCATTTGCTTTCATTTAGAGAAAATGTTTTTAAGTCCTGTTCAAATATTCAGAGATACTTAATCCTAGTTCAAAGAGCAGGTGTTTTAGGGATTTGTTTTAGTTTACAAGTCGTCCATCAAAATGAGTATTTTTGGCACATCATCAACGCAGGATAATTACATGGCAGATGAGAGCTCGCACTCTTGTCACTTTACCACAAAGCCTTCCTAATTCTTCAATATCATTGATAACGTCATAAGATAACAGAAAAGTGTCTACCTGCTATATCATTTGAACCAAAAGTTAACAAAGAGAACACAACTTTCTTTAAACACACAACCTTACTGTCATTTTATACTGATAGTGATTCTGATAAGAATGACTAAATTCTCCTTATGTATCCCAGCATGTTGTTAAAGATAATACCTTTCATACTATCAATTGGCTATGAAATATCCTCTTTATTTCAAACACATTTAAGATTAAATACCAAGATAGCTAATAACATTGTATAGTAATAGATGCCTTTACTTTTTTTATGGTTTTTTTTAGGAGATATGTTAGAATTATGTGATGAAAGGATGACTGAGAAAGTCTTGCTACTGCAGAACATTTGTTGATTTAATAGACTATGCAAAACTTATTAAAAGGTCTGATATACTATATAGGTTCAGTACATAAGTATATATTGATATTTATTATTTTCTGAATTTTATGTCTACAATAGGTTTTATAGCACAATAAGACTGAGGCATATCTTGAGGCTGCTAAGACCACATATTATCCAGTGCAATGTAGGCATGGGGAGATAATTATGTAATATGTAACTGCCAATGAGCTGTAATTTTGTATGGCAATATCACTTACCAACTACTAGAGATGAACACAAACATTTACAGGAAACTACCAGTAGCCATGTTAATACTCTTTAACAGCCAGACTAGTGCACGGAACCTTCACTGATTATTAAAAGTCTATGGCTCCATAACTGTGTAGTTACCAGCATTATACAATATGGCCCTATTATTACAGTATATTATGTCAGCTCTACACCAATATTTCACTAAAGTATATGATGTGAAAGTTCTACTGCACTTTGTGATAGTGGTAGGGAATATATATCTCATGAAGCAGGATATTGCCAAAACTATATGAGCAAAGAAAGAAATAAAGAATAAAGAAAACACAAATCAATGTTCAGAAATCAAATTCCTGTCAAGATGTACTTTGTAGACTAGTTATAATTATGATGGCTAATAAATGTAAAAATGCAGTGAACTGTTGTAGCAGAATTCAATTTCTTTGTAATATTGGAAGCACTAAATCTAAATAATAAATAATATTGGATAAATGAAGGAATACACATTTACCCCGTTTTTTCCAGAAGAAAGTTAAAACTCTCTATAAGATGTGAAGCAATTTCTTTTAGTTTTTTTTTTTAATTTGAGACTCTTCATGGTGGATTCTATCAAAAGATTCATAGTCATCACAGTAAAAAAAAATATACTCTCACCATGCTCACTATAGGACTACAACTTTTTTTTTTAATCCTGCCAGAGAGAATGCCAAATAGTTTTCTGAGATAAGAAGTAGCTGAATACCATACAAACTATACTAATGTAATCTAAGCTGGCCATTAGATACATTTTTATAGGCTTTTCCATTTTCTTCCAACGACACATATGGGTGGGGAAAGCAAGTTAAATTCAGGGTAGTAAATTCAAAAGAAAAATACCTACTCCAACTACATGGCAAAATAAAAATATTGAATGTTATATATTATTATAATAGGACTATCAAATTGATAGCTTACTGAGTAGTTAAACACACACACATATATATATATATATATATTTATATACAGTATATATATATATATACACATATACAGTACAGACCAAAAGTTTGGACACACCTTCTGCGCCATACAGAATGGGCTCCTTATAATGCTCCATACAGAATAGGCCCCATATGTGCTCCATATGATGCTCCATATATAATGGGCTCCATGTGATGTACCATAAATAATGAACCCTATATGATGCTCTAGTATCTGATGGGCCCCATATATGATGCTCCAGTATATGATGGGCCCCATGGATGATGCTCCAGTGTATGATGGGCCTATATAATGCTCCATATATCATGGGCCCCATATGATGCTCCAGTGTATGATGGGCCTATATAATGCTCCATATATAATGGGCCCAATATGATGCTCCAGCGTATAATGGGCCCCGTATATGATGCTCCAGTGTATGATGGGCCCCATTTATAATGCTCCAAAGTATGATGAGCCCCATTTAATGCTCCAAATATAATGGTCCCCATATATAATGCTCCATATATAATGGGCTCCATGTGATGCCCCATAAATAATGAACCCCATATGATGCTCTAGTATATGATGTGCCCCATCTGATGCTCCAGTATATGATGGGCCCCATGGATGATGCTCCAGGGTATGATGGGCCTATTTAATGCTCCATATATAATGGGCCCATATGATGATCCAGTGTATAATGGGCCACGTATATAATGCTCCAGTGTATGATGGGCCCCATTTACAATGCTCCAGTGTATGATGAGCCCCATATAATGCTCCAAATATAATGGTCCCCATATATAATGCTCCATATATAATGGGCTCCATGTGATGCACCATAAATAATGAACCGCATATGATGATCTAGTATATGATGGGCCCCATGGATGATGCTCCAGTGTATGATGGGCCTATATAATGCTCCATATATAATGGGCCCAATATGATGCTCCAGCGTATAATGGGCCCCGTATATGATGCTCCAGTGTATGATGGGCCCCATTTATAATGCTCCAAAGTATGATGAGCCCCATTTAATGCTCCAAATATAATGGTCCACATATATAATGCTCCATATAAAATGGGCTCCATGTGATGCCCCATAAATAATGAACCCCATATGATACTCTAGTATATGATGTGCCCCATCTGATGCTCCAGTATATGATGGGCCCCATGGATGATGCTCCAGTGTATGATGGGCCTATATAATGCTCCATATATCATGGGCCCCATATGATGCTCCAGTGTATGATGGGCCTATATAATGCTCCATATATAATGGGCCCAATATGATGCTCCAGCGTATAATGGGCCCCGTATATGATGCTCCAGTGTATGATGGGCCCCATTTATAATGCTCCAAAGTATGATGAGCCCCATTTAATGCTCCAAATATAATGGTCCCCATATATATGCTCCATATATAATGGGCTCCATGTGATGCCCCATAAATAATGAACCCCATATGATGCTCTAGTATATGATGTGCCCCATCTGATGCTCCAGTATATGATGGGCCCCATGGATGATGCTCCAGGGTATGATGGGCCTATTTAATGCTCCATATATAATGGGCCCATATGATGATCCAGTGTATAATGGGCCATGTATATAATGCTCCAGTGTATGATGGGCCCCATTTACAATGCTCCAGTGTATGATGAGCCCCATATAATGCTCCAAATATAATGGTCCCCATATATAATGCTCCATATATAATGGGCTCCATGTGATGCACCATAAATAATGAACCCCATATGATGATCTAGTATATGATGGGCCCCATATGATGCTCCAGTGTATCATGGGCCCCATGGATGATGCTCCAGTGTATGATGGGCCTATATAATGCTCCATATATAATGGGCCCAATATGATGCTCCAGCGTATAATGGGCCCCGTATATGATGCTCCAGTGTATGATGGGCCCCATTTATAATGCTCCAAAGTATGATGAGCCCCATTTAATGCTCCAAATATAATGGTCCACATATATAATGCTCCATATATAATGGGCTCCATGTGATGCCCCATAAATAATGAACCCCATATGATACTCTAGTATATTATGGGCCCAATATGATGCTCCAGTATATGATGGGCCCCATGGATGATGGTCCAGTGTATGATGGGCCTATATAATGCTCCATATATAATAGGCCCCATATTATGCTCCAGTGTATAATGGGCCCCAATGTATGATGCTCCAGTGTATGATTGGCCCCATTTATTATGCTCCAGTGTATGATGGGCCCCATATATAATTCTCAAGTGTATAATGCTCCCCATATATTGCTCTAAACATTAAAAAATGAAATACTTCTCCTCGCTGGGCACTGCTCTACTCAGGACTCCTCAGCGTCGCCATCTTCCAGCTCTCTGCACTGTGACTGTTCAGGCAGAGGGCGCACAGACGTGATGTCAATGCACTCTCTGACCTGAATGTCACTGTCAGGAAACACGGAAGACGTCACAGCGGTGGAGCAGGGAGAGGTAAGTATTGCAAGTGCTGGGGCCCTGAGCAAGCAGGGAGGGCCAACTCGTGGGCAACGGCACTGGCACAGGGCCCCTCATAGTACGCCGGTGTCTCTGACGGCGAGTGGTCCCCCCCATCTACTCAGGGCCCCGGCACTTGCCCGGGTGCGCCAGGTGCTGACGCCGGCCCTAGGGGGGTACAGGCCAATTAGGGAGGTGGAAAAAGTGACATATGTTGAGGTGTAGGCTGGACGTTCAGCAGCTGCAAATGGAGGAATTGGAGAAGTCGGAGGAAGAGGAGGACAAGGCTAGCCATTTTGCTGGCAATCTATGTGTCATCAGGGGAAGGTGGTACAAAATCCTTTGAAACCCAGGCATGGTTCATTTTAATGAAGGTGAGATCACCAACATTTTTGGTCGACGGCCTGGGTCCTTCTTTCTGTCAGGATTGATCCAGCAGCACTGAAGACTCTTTCTGATGCACACTACCAGCAGGGCAAGCGAGCTCCTGTAAGGCATATTGTTCCAATTCAGGCCAGGTGTCCAATTTACAGGCCCAGTATTCAAAGGGGAATGAACTGTGAGGGAGAACATCGATAGGGGAGGAGAGGTAATTTTGATCCATAGTTGACAACTGCTGTCTCCTGTCTGTTGCAATCCATTCAGTATTAACAGTCGTGTGAGCGGTACTCGAGAAATCAGTCCACAACATGGTCATGAAATCCCTGTCTCCAACGCCACTTCGGCTGTGTGCACCACGAAAACCTCTCCATGTTGCCCAGTACGGCTCGTGGTAGAACCTGCACTGCTGCTGTGTGCTGGGAATGCCTCTAAACAAACGGTTTACCAGAGTTGCTTGTTTGTTAGCCAATATTAGCCCTAGGTTCTCCTGTGGCATGATGTTCTGTAATTTGCCTTTATAGCGTAGATCGAGGATGCTGGCCAACCAGTAGTCATCATCCTTCATAATTTTGGCAATGCGGGGGTCCCTTTTTAGGATCCGCAAGACATAGTCACACATGTGGGCTAATGTTCCAGGTGTCAATGATGCACTGTCAGTGGTGGGTGGAGGAGCACTTTCTGGCAAATCCACATCCCTCCAGTCACGCATATAACCTGTACCTGAACTTGGCAAGCCAACATTTTCTCATGCCCCCTCAGAAGCATCCTCCTCCCCAAAATAATCATCCCCCTCATTCTCCTCTTCTTCCTCTTCTTCCTCCACCTCGCCCAGGACAGTTCCCTGAGCAGACAAAGGCTGACTGTCATCAAGGCTTCCCTCCTCCTCCTCCTCTTCCTCCTCCGCTGCAGACGCCTGATCCTTAATGTGAGTCAAAGTTTGCATGAGCAGACGCATAAGTGGGATGATCATGCTTATGATGGCGTCATCTGAACTTACCAGCCGTGTGCATTCCTCAAAACACTGAAGGACTTTACAGAGGTCTTTCAGCTTTGACCACTGCACACCCGACAACTCGATGTCTGCCCTCAAACTGCCTGCCCGTGTATCCTCCCACAAATGCATTACAGCCTGCCTCTGTTCGCACAGCCTCTCAACCATGTGCATGGTGGAGTTCCACCTTGTTGCAACGTCTATGATTAGTCGGTTCTTGGGGAGGTGGAGCAATGGCTGCAGCCCCTTGCATACGACTGGAATCTACGGGCGAGCGACGGACGTGCGAGCACAGTATTTGCACCTTATGGAGCAGGTCTGTTAACTCCGGTTAATTATTTATGAAGCACTGCACCACCAGGTTCAAGGTGTGAGCCAGACAAGGTATGTGTCTGAGTTTTGCCAGGGCTATGGCCACCACAAAATTACGGCCGTTATCACTGACTACCTTGCCTGGTTCAAGATGTAGACTGCCCAGCCATGGCTCAATTTCTTGCTGCAAGTAGTCGGCCAGTACCTCCGCTGTGTGTCTGTTGTCGCCCAAAGACATCATCTTTAAAACAGCCTGTTGACGCTTACCACTAGCTGTTCGATTGTGGGACACCTCGTGTGCAACACTGGCAGCTGCAGATGGAGTGCTTGTGCGACTGCGCTCTGTCAATGAGCTTTCGCTTCTGGAGGAGGAGGAGGAGGGTTGAACGCCTACAGCCAACTGTTCGGCCAGGCAGCACTGTCCCACCGCCGCTGTCCCCTGTGGACCCTGCATCCACCACATTAACCCAGTGCGCAATGATGGAAACGTAACGGCCCTGGCCATGCCTACTGGCCCATGCATCTGTTGTGAGGTGCACCTTTCCACTCACTGATTGTTTGAGTGCATGGACAATGCGGTCTTTCACATGCAGGTGGAGGACAGGGATAGCTTTTCTAGAAAAGAAGTGCCAACTGGGTAGGTCATAGCGTGGAACAGCGCAGGCCATGAGCTCTCGGAACGCTGCGCTTTCAGCAAAACTGAAGGGCATCATTTCTAAAGAGATCAGTTTGGCAATGTAGGTGTTCAAAGCCAGTGTACGAGGATGAGAGGATGAGTACTTTCTTGTCCTACTCAGAGTGTGTGCTAGGGTGAGCTGGACTTGAGAGCTGCATATGGGGGAACTATCTGTGGACATGGCGGACTGAGAGGGGGTTGGTGATGGTGGTGGTGGTGGTAGTGATAGCCTAGATTGATTCTTTCATTGGAAAAACATTGTGATTCCCTGACTGCTTTTGCCTTGCGACGACACCTCAACATTTGTTGCTGGTGGTGTGCTAACTGGTAGTCTTACAGTGGGGGAAGCAATGTAGCATTGCTGGCTACCTTCAGTCGGAGCAGGTGTACATGTGCTACCTGAGGTATTGTAGTCCGTCCACGCTTGCAAGTGCATGGTGTTTAAATCTAAGCATGCAACTGGTATTCAAATTTTGGAGATTTTTCCCTTGGCTAAAGGTCCTTCCGCACTTGTTACAGATACCCTTTGCCTCATCAATGGGATTTTGGTAAAAAAAGTGCCACACTGCACTCTTCCTACTATGGGATAAATTTTCAGGGCTTGCACGCTGTGCTAATTTGACCGTCTGGCCAAGCTGTCCTGCAACTCTTTTGTTTTTTTAACACGTTTTTGGACTGCTACGGGCCTGCCAGAAAACCGCAGCTGCGATGTCGATGCCTGCTGCGGATCCTCCTTCTCTTCTGAGCTATTGCCAGCGGCACCCTCTTCCCCCAATGGATGCCAATCCAGGTCAACAACTGGGTCAGCCATCACCTCCTCTTCAATTTCATCTGCACCTTTCTCTGTGTCACCATGTAAGGTGGTATAGTATTCGGGAAGAGGCACCTGAGTTTCATCAGGGTCAGATTCTGGCTTAGTAGACTGCAAGGGCAATGTAGTGATCTGGGTGAATGTACCTGCAGAATCATATAGCAGTGGCTGTGCATCAGTGCACTCCATGTAAGAATCATCTTGGACTGGGGAATTCATTATTTGACTTGATAACCCAGGCATGGTATGTGAAAAGAGCTCCATGGAGTAATCTGAAGTGTGGCCTGCCACATACATCACTGTTGGTGAGGGTGAAGAATACAAGGCAAGGTGTTGTTCCTGACCAAGAGCTTGCATTTTTTGAAACTTCAGAAGAGGAAGCGATAGAGCTGGTGGCTGTTTCGGCAATGTTAGCCAAAACCTGTTCCTGATGCTTCAGCTTTAAAAGCGGTTTACCTACTCTCAGAAAAGGGAGCCTTCCAGGCCTTCTGGAGCCAGACGATTACGCAGCAGAAAAGCAAGCTGATTTCCAACCTAGACCAGGAAGAACAATTGAACACCGGCAAGGATCATGGGAGGTCAGCTCACTTATAACAGGCCAGTCCGTCCCACCTGATAACCATTCATCAATTGCAGGTGGTGGACTTTTGCTGTTCAACATAGGTTCATTACCCTCAGCAACCATTAGAGGGAGCCCCAGCTTTGAAGTTGTCTCCAACACGTTCACAACAGTACCCCCCCTTGAGGAAGGGTCACCGAACCCTCACGTGCGCCACCAAGCCGATCATGATGAGCTCGTTGATAGGCACAGACCAGTCTTTCAGCATGAATGTCAGAAGCAAACACCCAAGAATTGTCCTCCTGACCATAGCCTTTCCACTTAACCAAGTACTGGAGTCTCTGCCTAGCCAAACGAGAATCCAATATCTTCTCAACCTCATACTCCAAATTGCCCTCAACCAAAACAGGATCAAGAGGCGCAGCCATAGGAACTACTGGCTCGACAAACCTCTTCAATAAAGATTTGTGGAATACTTTGTGAATCTTAAATGTTCCTGGAAGAAGCAAACGGAAGGAAACGGGATTAAGAATTTCCACGATCTTATAAGGTCCAATGAACCTTGGCTTAAATTTTGGAGACGCAACCTTCATAGGGATATTTTTTGAGGACAACCAAACCAAGTCACCCACTTTAAACCGAGGACCATCAGTCCTATGCTGGTTGGCAAACCGCTGGGCCTTCTCCTGAGAGAGGGACAACTTATCCACTACTTGATCCCAAATCTTCTGCATTCTCTCCACTATAGAGTGAACACCCGGACAGACAGAAGCCTCCACCTGCCCTGAAGAAAATCGAGGATGAAACCCGAAATTGCAGAAAAATGGAGACATCAAGGAGGCAGAATTAGCCCTATTATTCAAAGCAAACTCAGCCAAAGGTAAAAAAGAGACCCAGTCATCTTGATCAGCAGACACAAAACATCTCAAATAAGTCTCCAAGGTCTGGTTTGTTCTCTCAGTTTGTCCATTGGTCTGAGGGTGGAACGCAGGGGAAAAAGACAGCTGAACTCCCAGTTTGGAACAAAATATCCTCCAAAATCTGGAAACAAACTGGACTCCTCTGTCAGACACAATGTTCTCAGGAATGCCGTGCAACTGAACCACCAGGTTGAAAAAATAAGGGCACCAACTCGGAGGAGGATGGCAACTTAGGCAGTGGCACAATGTGTATCATCTTGGAAAACCTATCACAGATCACCCAAATAATGGTCATTCTCTGAGAGACAGGGAGATCGGAAATAAAATCCATAGATACATGGGTCCATGGCCTCTTGGGCAAAGGCAATGGCATTAACAAACCACTAGAGCGAGAGCAAGGTTTGGACCGAGAACAAGTTCCACAGGACTGCACAAAGTTCCTGACGTCACGAGACAAAGTGCGCCACCAAAAGGACTGACTCACCCAAAACCTGGTACCAAAAATACCAGGATGGCCAGCCAACGGGAGCAATCAATCTCAGACCCTCACATTCTTTCCTCCAGTGGTCTGGGACAAACAATTTTCCAAAAAGGGCACGTTTTGGTTTTTCCTCCTGAAAATTTCCCCAAACCCGTCTCAAATTGGGCGAGAAGCAAAGAACCACACCCTCCTTTTAAATAACACAAACCTGTTTCCTTAAAAGGGGAATCCAAAGAAACTCCTTGAGAGGGGATCCGCCTTAAAAATTTTGTGCCCCGGGAGAAAAGGACCCCAAAATTTAAAAGGGGAAAAACAAGGCCCCCCGGCCTGTTAGGATTAAGTCGCTTGGGGTTCAAGAAAACCAGGTTCTTAAAGGGCTGTGGGGCCACCCCCTATTTTTGGCTCCTTCACCAATGTCTCCAAATTTCAAAAGCCATTCAAGCCAATAAATCCCCCATTTCCCCTATCATAATTACTTTTTGCTGGGGAAAAATTTTTTTAGGAAAAAGGCACAAGGGAAATCTTTGAGGTTAAAGGATCCCCTTTGGGGCAAAACGGTCCTGCACCATCTCAAAGCATCAACCTCCACCCGAAAATGGTAAGAAACATAGGTTTTTCCTTAGAACAGGGGCGAAGTAATCCCGCTTAAGCCCCCCAAAGCAGAAACTGCCCCAGGGGACCCAAATTTACTACATCAGAAACTTTTTTTGCTTAAATAGTAGTGGTTTCACAATAGAGAAAAAAACCTAAAAAAATTTTGATAAAAAAAATTTGCAAAACCCCAAAAATCTCTGAAGAGTCTTCAAAGTATGGGTTGAACCCAATCACAAATGGGCCAAAAATTTTACCTGGTCCATTTCAATAAAAATGGAGATAAATGAATCCCCGAAATTAAAACCTTTTACACCAACAGACTTTTTTTATCCCTTTACATACAATGCATTTCCCCTCAAAATCCCGATTTTTTTTTTTTTTTTTTTTTCAGTCCCAACATGTTCCACATGAAATCCCAGTCATTTGGAAAAAACAAA
>JARQOD010000004.1:313644487-313767849 GCA_033576555.1 Oophaga sylvatica
GCATCAGTGCAACCTCATACAAGTGCCTTACATGTCTCACGTCCTCAACCTGGTGGTACAGCAATTTCTTCACCACTATTTCGGCCTGGATGAGCTGCTGCAGAAAGCACAGTCACTGTGTACTCAGATTCACCATTCAAACAAGAAGTGTTCACATTTAAACAAATGAGGGCCTTACACCACAGAACTGGCATCAATTTCACCTCAGTAGAAATAGTATAAGAGGGACCGACAGTTCTTCCACTACACCCAATACAGCAGATGGACACCCAACAAGGAGTATACACATTTCCAAACATTATGGGCAGACACCACCAAAGTGGCATCAATTTCACCTCTGCAGAAATAGTATAATAGGAACCGACAGTTCTTCCACTACACCCAACACAGTAGATGGCCACCCAACAAGGAGTGTTCATATTTAAACAAATGAGGGTCTTATATCACAGCAGTGGCATCAATTTCACCTCAGTAGAAATAGTATAAGAGGAACCGACAGTTCTTCCACTACACCCAACACAGCAGATGGCCACCCATCAAGGAGTGTTCACATTTAAACAAATGAGGGCCTTATATCACAGTAGTGGCATCAATTTCACCACAGTAGAAATACTACAAGAGGGAGGGACAGTTCTTCCACTACACCCAATACAGCAGATGGACACCCAACAAGGAGTGTTCACATTTAAAGAAATGAGGACCTTACACCACAGAAGTGGCATCAATTTCACCTCAGTAGAAATAGTATAAGAGGGATCGACAGTTCTTCCACTACACCCAACACAGCCGATGGACACCCAACAACGAGTGTGCACATTTCCAAACATTATTGGCAGACACCACCAAAGTGGCATCAATTTCACCACAGTAGAAATAGTATAATAGGGACCAACAGTTCTTCCACTACATCCAGTACAGCAGATAGACACCAATAAGGAGTGTTCACATTTAAGCAAATGAGGGCCTTACACCACAAAAGTGGCATCAATTTCACCACAGTAGAAATAGTATAATAGGGACCGACAGTTCTTCCTCTACACCTAATACAGCAGATGGACAAACAGCAAGGAGTGTTCACATTTAAAGAAATGAAGGCATTACCCTACAGGTGTGGCATCAATTTCACCACAATAGAAATAGTATAATAAGGACCGATAGTTCTTCTACTACACCCAATCCAACAGATGGATACACAACCAGGAGTGTTCACATTTAAACAAATGAGGGCCTTACATCACAGAAGTGGCATCAATTTCATGAGAGTAAAACAGTATAATAGTGACCAATAGGTCTTCCACTAAACCCAATCCAGCAGATGGACACCCAACTATTTTTAAATTCAGGTTCCTTACTGTATGACGTTAATAACAGAAGACTTTTTTGTGGCCTATGGATCAGGCCTCGATAACACACTAGATGCTGCAAACTATTTTAAAGTCAGGTCCCTTACTGTATGACGTTAATAGCAGAAGACTTTTTTGTAGCCTATGGATTAGGCCTCTATAAAACACTAGATGCTACAAACTATTTTTAAAGTCAGGTCCCTTGCTTTATGTCAATAATAGAAGAATTTTTGTGGCCTATGGATCAGGCCTCTGTAACACACTAGACGCTACAAACTATTTTTAAATTCAGGTCCCTTACTGTATGACATTAATAATAGTAACATAGTATTAAAGTTTCAAAGAAGACCTTGAGTCCATCTAATTCAACCCATAGCCTAGACTGTTTTGTAGCCTATTGATCAGGCCTCTATAACACACTAGATGTTGCAAGCTATTTTAAAGTCAGATCCCTTACTGTATGATGTTAATAACAGAAGAATTTTTTGTGGCCTATGGATCAGGCCTCTATAACACACTAGAAGCTACAAATTATTTTAAAGTCAGATCCCTTACTGTATGACTTTAATAACAGAAGATTTTTTGTGTCCTATGGATCAGGTCTCTACAGCTTAATTTCAACCCAACCAAATAAAGTGTGATAC
The DNA here is from genome assembly GCA_033576555.1 of Oophaga sylvatica. NCBI lineage: Eukaryota > Metazoa > Chordata > Amphibia > Anura > Dendrobatidae > Oophaga > Oophaga sylvatica. Next base: position 313,646,475 of record JARQOD010000004.1, read on the forward strand.
GGCAGGTTGTCTAACTTTTTGCATCTGAAAAATTATATATATTTTTTTAATGTGCCTTAGGTCTGCAGACAGGTTCATATCACTGCCTCCAAATGACAACGTGTGATACATCAGACTGTTTCACATTTACCAACAGAAAAAAATATAACTTTTTTTAATGTGCCTTAAGTCTGCTGACAGTTTTATATCACCACAGCACTAAATGACAAGGTGGGATAGCTGTAATGTGCACACATAAAGTTAGGAAAAAAAATGACTGCTGACAAGAAAACCATGCCTCTGAGCTCTGCAAACCCCCTCCCCTCATCAAACAAGTGCCAAACGCAAATAATACAGCTTCATTATCATTGCTAAAGTGCTTAAAATATTTTTGTGTCAATGCAAATATTTTCCCACACTTTTACCGAATGTTACCGAGTTTTACAGATTTTATAAAATTTTGCTCGGGTTTCCGATTACGAATCCGAATGTGCCATATTTGTGCTGAATTTATGTTTGGCGATCGTTTTCCAAACAAATTCATTCATCACGAATGAGAGGAAAGAGGTGATGGGTGGCGCAATAGTCAGGAGATGAAGAGGATAATGATCCCTTCTCTGTTGTCTGTGGTTGGTAGGAGGGGATTTTGGAAGCAAGCTTGAGTGTTACCCCACCACCATGAACACCATGGACTTGGACCTCATGAAAGTCCCTGATACATGTGCACATTCTTGCTGCACTATCAGTAACATTTTGCCTGTATTGTTAGGATTTGAAATAGTGCTGACTACTGGGTTGCCACTCTGATAGATCCACGGTACAAGTGTAAATTTTGCCAGTTGCTTCCCAATGGAAAGGGACGCGAGCATGCTAGAGTATCGAAACACACTTGTAGACAATCATAAGAGTGGTTTTCCACAAGACAGTGGTGAGTAACACAATTTGCATCGCAATTATATACTTCCAATCCCGGGAAATCAAGTTGTCTATGCTAAAAAAATTAGCAGCAGCAGTGTAATTGGCATAAGCAATTTCTGTGAGTCGTTTCACACATTTGTTAGACCAGCCCATGCACCAGCAGAACAGAGTACAAGTCACACGTGTTGTGAATGACTGGAGCTCAATATTAATGACATCAGGGACAATTTGGACCCTTTTGCATTTTGATCTTCAAAAATGGAAGAGTGGTCTGAGCTTGCCTATCATGCTTTTGAGGTTTTGTCATACCCAGCAGCCAGCGTTCTGTCAAAACGAGTCTTTAGAGATGCTGGTGATGTCCTGGTGGATAAGCGCATCTGGCTGTCCCATGAAAGTGTAGACTGCCTAACTTTCATTAAGATGAACATTATCATGGTCCTCCAATGACTTTTGCACCCCAGTCGCAGAATGGGCAGACTAGGCGATGGTATTGTTTTTAGTGTGATGCATTGATCTCGTGTTATTGCAGTCTGTGACACCTTTAATGTGGCTTCTGTGCCTGCTGTTGGGTCTCCATCTGATGTGCTGCCTGTAGTTGAAGGGGTGTCAGAGGTCCATTATACTTTTTCTACTCCAGGGAAAATGATGCCACTTTAATAATGTGTGACCATAATTTTAGAAATGTGGAGACTCCAAATTGGGTCTTCATTTTGTGAGTTGACTGTGGTGGAAGGGGTGTCAGAGGTCCATTATACTATTTCTATTCTGGATAAATTGATGCCACTTTAGTGGTGTATTACAATATTTTTTTAAAGTTGGGTCTTCATCTGGTGTGTTACCTGTAGTGGATGCCTTCGAAAGGGATATTTTTTTTATACCAATCCACTATTCATAAAAAAAAAAATCTAAATGCTGGTGAAGATATTATATAGATGATGTGTTCTGCATCTCGGATGGGATACCAGAAACTACACACCTTTTTCAATTATCAAAATTCAATTTGTCCCGAATTAATATTTACTCACCACTAGTGTTGAGCGATACTGCTCGATATCTAAAATTATCGGATCGGAATGGTATCGCCGATATCACTAAAATATCGGCGATACCCGATACCGATACCGGAAGTCCAATGTAAGTCTATGGGAACCAAATATCGACATTAAAAAAAACCCATTCTTGCCTTGTTGGTTAATTGTACATGAAGGAAAACAACAAAGAGTAATGTAGAATGTATTGGGGGAGGTTGAGGAGACAATAAAGGCATACATGTTTAACCCAATGCATTGGAATAGCATTAATATATATTTTTTTGGAAATACGTTTGGATTGACGAACAAATTGACAATGTTGTTAACCTTTTTTCTATTTTGGCAAATATGTATGTTTCACAACTTCCATGCTCTTCACCTTTTTAACTTTTGCCAGTGCCACACTTTCTCCTTCATAATCTTCAGCAGCATCATCTTTCTCATCAAATTATTCTTCATCTTCACCTTCTTAATCTTCTTCTTAAACTTCTTGCTATTCATGTTTTTGTTTACATTACTCATATTGTTATTATTAAACTATTAATCTTCTTCATATTCAAATTCTTCATCTTCTTCCTCTTCATCTTCTTCATCATATTCTTATTTGTGACAGAGATTCCTGTACTTGTAATCTGTAAAAGTATGAATTTTTCATCCTTCCGTTCTTGCTGTCACAAAAGATTTAAATTACAACAGTATTTGTCCGTGTTCAGTTTAGCCTGCAGCAGCAGGCATTTTCCAGGGGCACCACGAGGAGGAACGGACTCACCCCCATACACTGCTTAGTCTTCTTCTGCTTAGAATTTAGAGCATATATTTTGCTCTTCATTTTGGTCTTATACTTCATGTTCTTCTGCTTTTTGATCTTCTGCTTATTGTTCTTCTGTCTCTTGTTCTGTATCTTGTAGTTTGTCTTAACCTTCTTTGTCCTGTTGGTGATCTTCTTCTGGGTAATCTTTTATTTTTTCTTTGTGATGGTGTTCAGGCTGGTTGGCTTCATGCTCGTCGTCCTTGTTGTCGTCATCTTCTTCTGGGTGGTCTTTAAGGTCGTCTAATTTCCGAGAATCAGCTGACGTTACTGGAACCCAGACGGGTATCAGATGGAACAAGAGACAATGGAAGTAACGAGGACCAGCTGACTGTGCTGGAACCCAGAGGGGCAGCAGAAGGAAAAGAGGCAATGTCACAACCGAGTACCAGCTGACGTTACTGTGACACGGTTACTAAGCAGGAGGTACCTGTGCTCCAAAGCACTACCAAGGACCAGCAGACGTTGCTGGAACTCGTATACGGAGATGGAGGCACCTAGGCCAAAGGCACTGGGGAGAACCAGTTGACGGTACTGGACCCCGGACGGGTAGCAGAAGGAAAAGAGGCAATGTCACAACCGAGTACCAGCTGACGTTACTGTGACACGGTTACTAAGCAGGAGGTACCTGTGCTCCAAAGCACTACCAAGGACCAGCAGACGTTGCTGGAACTCGTATACGGAGATGGAGGCACCTAGGCCAAAGGCACTGGGGAGAACCAGTTGACGGTACTGGACCCCGGACGGGTAGCAGAATGCACCCATGAAAATGTAAGTTGACAGGACGCAAGCCGTCCACAGTTACCGAATCACACTGTAAGGTTCTTTGTCTCTTTTGACATGTTCCTTGAAACTCAGTTTTCCGTCGGCCATTTTGCTTTCTGTCTTTCTGCAGCTCTTGCCCTCAGTTAATATGGAGTTTCCAGTTTTCATGTTCCCGCCCTGATTCTTCCCTCTTGCTTCTTAAGCAGCCTCAGCTGAACAATCAGTGCTCCTGAATCAAGCCTCAGTCAGCCTGTGACCTGACTCCTGGAAACCTAGGATTTTGGACTCCAGCTATTTCCTACTGAGGAACTTTGGAACACTTTTGGACTTTGGAAACCTGCTGTCTGGTGAATCCATGTTTGCAGAGGAATTACGGTACAGAGAAGAGATCCTGAACCTGCTTGGAGAGTTATTGTAGAGCTTGAAGTTACTCTGGCCTGCTGTGTTCTCCTGCCTCTGTTCCTGCAAACTGTGTGACCTTTTCTGCATGCTTGTATGAAGTAATACAAGTAATTTCATATCAACCTATGTCTCATGTGTTTTCCTCGCACCCAAGCACAAGACGCTATAGGAACTGTACACTATACATGACAAGATTCAGGAGACAATGTTTAGTGTCTGCTGGGTCTGGGAAAGCCGTGTCTGCTGTGACTGTGGATATCAGATGTCCGTTTAATACCTTCTGTGATGACAGTGGTTGTGACTTCTCACAACCATTCCAGGTGAGCGCATTCCCTTAAATGTTACTCTGGAGTGTTACCACAGGTAAACACTATTGTTTTTTTTTTCCTTTCCTCTTCTCCTTCCAGCACTTCTGCCTTAAAAGATCTGGAAGATGGAGGCCCGCATAAAGGAGCTTTGCGGAGTGACTGATACAATCCTTGCAGATATACAGACTATAAAGACCCGTTTTGCAAGCCTACAGGACCTCACTAATCATAATTTGCAAGTGTTTGGACAAACTACTCAGGAATTACGAGCCAGGATTGAGGCTCTAGAGGAACGAGTCCAGGCTCCTGCCATAACCCCGAGTTCTGGGATCCCCAAGTTACCTCCTTTTCGTTTTGGCGGTGAACGTGAGAAATTCAGGGGATTTATTAACCAATGCAATCTATTTTTCTCTGCACATGCTTCACAATTTCCCACTGAACGATCCAAAGTGCTTACTATAATCATGTTGCTTACCAATAAGGCTTTGATGTGGGCAAACCCTCTGATTGAGACTGAGGACGATTGTTTGAATCACCTTGATGCTTTTATTTCAGCCATGGGGCAGGTGTTTGATGACCCCAATCGAGGTGCAACAGCTGAAGCAGCCATGTTAACTTTTATGCCAAGGTAAGCGTTCAGTAGCCGAATATGCCTTGGATTTCAGGAGATGGGCTCTTGATACCACTTGGGACACTTCTGCCAAAAAATCTATTTTTCGGAAAGGGTTGTCTCCACTGATTAAGGATGAACTTGCTCGTGCCGACCCTCCCACTGCGTTAGGTGACTTTATTAACTATTGTATCCGTATTGATGCTCGTCTGACTGAACGCAGACAAGAGAGATGGTTCGAAAATAATCGCACTAACCTTTTCCTACCTCCCTCCTCAGCTAAGGAACCTTTGAGTAGGATCACAAGGGAACCAGAACCTGAACCCATGCAGGTGGACTCTTTACAAAGACGGGTTAGTGATGCACGCAAAGAACATCGTATAAAGGAAAATCTATGTTTTTACTGTGGTAAGTCAGGGCACTTCATTATAAACTGCCCCAGCCGTTCTCGTAAGACTACTGCAGCAGTCATTCACTGTGAGTGTTGCGAGAGGAGCTCTGTCATGTCCGAGCCTCAGACTCCGGAGAGATCTGCTGCAAGAGATCTTGATTTTTCGGACTTAAACTCTGTTAGTTCTGGGGACAATGACGGTATAAACGCTGCAATTTTTCAAGTTTCCTCAGCGGTGTCCCAGCTGAGTTGTAAAAGAAATAATTCTCATTGCTTCCTTTCCATCAAACTCTGGGTGGACTCAGTCTGGGTGTCTAGCTCTGCTATGATCGACTCAGGAGCAAGTGGAAATTTTATGGATATCTCCTTTGCTCTGAAACAGGGGATACGTTCAGTGAAGAAGGCTACTCCAGTACAGATGAGAGACTGTGGATGGCTCCCTGCTGACCTCTGGACCAGTGGATCAGGAAACAGAGCCTTTGAGGGTCCTTATGGGTAAAGCTCATCAGGAGAAAATGTATTTTATGCTTATCTCTTCTCCCCACTTTCCCATTATTCTAGGGCTACCATGGCTGCAGGCGCAGAATCCTACGATTAACTGGGAGACCAAGGAATTACACTTTCCGGAAAAAACAGATGAGTCAAGGAGTTTCAGCTTGCTCTGTTCCTAAAGGAACCATGTCAGTCCCTGAACTACCAGCTGTATACCAGGACTATGTGGATTTATGTGACAAGAAGAACGCTGATCAGCTTCCTCCTCACCGTCCATATGATTGTCCAATCGAATTATTGCCTGGAGCCGAGATACCTTTTGGTAAGATCTACCCCTAGAGGGGCCTGAGCTAAAAGCTGTGAAGGACAACATAGATGAAAATCTAGCCAAAGGCTTCATACGCCCCTCTTCATCTCCCGCAGGTGCACCCATCTTCTTTGTGAAGAAGAAAGATGGATCTCTGAGACCCTGCATAGACTATAGGGAACTCAATAAGGTTACTATTAGAAACCGTTATCCATTGCCTTTAATCCCTGAGTTGTTGGAGAGAGTGCGGCATGCCAAAATTTTCTCTAAACTGGATCTCCGTGGGGCCTATAACTTGGTCCGTATTAGACCTGGGGATGAATGGAAGACTGCATTCAGGTCACGCTATGGACACTTCGAATATCTAGTTATGCCTTTTGGTCTGAGTACCGCCCCATCCACTTTCCAACACTTGGTGAATGACATCTTCAGGGATCTCCTAGATACATTTGTGGTGATTTATCTGGATGATATTCTAATTTTTTCTAACTCCACAGAGGAACATCATGGACATGTGAGAATGGTCTTAGAACGCCTAAGACAAAACCATCTCTACATCAAACTTGAAAAGTGTGAATTCCATAGGACCGAAATTCAATTTCTGGGGTATGTACTATCTACGCAAGGGATTAGTATGGATGGAAGCAAGACCCAAGCCATCAAGGATTGGCCAATTCCTAGAAATGTGAAGGAGGTGCAGCGCTTCATCGGGTTTGCCAACTTCTATAGACGTTTCATTAGGAATTTCTCTGAGGTAGTGTCACCTATCACCCAACTTACCCGGAAACAGTCTAGGTTCTCCTGGACCCCGCAAGCTCAGGAAGCATTTTCCTGTTTAAAGGATAAATTTACCACCGCACCTATCTTAGTACATCCCAACCCCGAGCTTGCCTTCATAATAGAGGTGGATGCTTCAGACTGTGCCGTTGGAGCTATACTCTCTCAGAGAACAGGTGAGAAGAATGTTTGTCATTTTTGGCCCTGGCCTATCGATCCCACAGTATACTCCGGTTATGTTAAGCCTCTATGTGTTAGTCTGTTTATAGATGGGTTTCCTCTGTACATTGAGGATTTGAACACTCTACACCTATAATTATTGTGCGGTATGGTTAGGTGGCGATATTAAATTCAGTTTTCTGGGCAATCACAGGTTGGTCTTATATATATAGCAACTATCATATGGGGTTTACTGTAATGTTCTTTATTGGGGATGCGGTAACCCAAATGTGTAGCATAGTTCTCGTCTTTGCGCTCTTTTTTTATGCTATGGACATATCATATATTTCATTACAATTTTGGTGGGATGCTGCCGCTTTATGCGTCTTTGATGACACTTGTAGTGGGTATGTTCATGAACCTGGACATGGATTTGTCATTGATTGGAACTTAGATATTAGTTGCGAACAATATCGCTTGAGCTGCGTCATCATCTGCCTATATATGTACATGTGCGCACACTTTTTTCTGCAGTGTATATGCGTCTTGGTAGCCATGACTACAAGGTGGGCGGAGACGTGGATACGTCACATATACTCTAAAACATACCCCTCACGTGTGTGCTGCCTTGTCCTATGACGTGTCTCTTTCTCCTCCTTTAGTAGGTCGCGGATTGATGACGTTGCCAGCGTTTTCCTTTTCAGAGACGTTACCTGTGATTGGAGAAGTAGCCGATGTTCCTGTGTCTTGTACGGTTGGGTAGGTTTATACCTACCCTGGCGCCTCTTTGCGATACTCACCAGATTGGCTGTAGTGATCGAGTATGTACTGTGGGTGGTTTCGATCGGCCTAAAGTTTCCATGACAACGGATCAACACTATTCTATTTATGTATTTTTCTATGGTTTAATAGTATCAAAATGTGTGTTTATGTTCACTGTTTTTTGAATATGTTACACTATATGTTATCCTTATGTCTGATCGCCAATATACACTGTGTAGCGCCCGCGTCCCCGCCTGCTGCCAGACAGGGACGTCGCTCTCCTCACCTGCGCTTAGCGTCCTCAGTGCTCCCAGCCCCCTCTGCGCCTATGACGTCCTCCTTCCGCCCTGCTGGTCCCGCGCGCTCCTTCCCTGCTACTGGCCTTAGGGCGCGCGCCCGCACCCTCCCCCGCTCTTAAAGGAGCCGCGCGCATTTTCCAAATCAGTCTCCAGCCAATGCTGGAGGACTCCACCCTATATTAAGGGCTTCCTCCTTAATGTAGGTGCCCGAGCAATGTTGTTCCTGTGCAGTCTAACTCTGTTTCAGCCTTCAGCTCCTGATTCCAGTTACCTGCCTGTTACCTGTCGGCTTGCCTGTCTGCCATCCGTCTGCAGTTCCATCCAGAGGTTCGGACGTCATCTGCAGAGATCCCCGGCTCTTGCCTGCTCACCTAGGAGCGATCATCTGCCATCCGACTGCAGCTCCATCCGGAAGTTCGGACATCATCTGCAGAGATCCCCGGCTCTTGCCTGCTCACCTGGGAGCGATCATCTGCCATCCGACTGCAGCTCCATCCTGAAGTTCGGACATCATCTGCAGAGATCCCCGGCTCTTGCCTGCTCACCTGGGAGCGATCATCTGCCATCCGACTGCAGCCTACCTGGAGGCTCCACCATATCAGGTCGTATATACCTGCCTGTCTAGAGACTGCCTGGTCACTTGTTGTGACAACCTGCCTGTCTAGAGACTGCCTGGTCACTTGCCATGACAACCTGCCTGCCCAGAGTCTGCCTGGTCACTTGCCGTGACAACCTGCCTGCCCAGAGACTGCCTGGTCACTTGCCGTGACAACCTGCCTGCCCAGAGACTGCCTGGTCACTTGCCGTGACAACCTGCCTGCCCAGAGTCTGCCTGGTCACTTGCTGTGACAACCTGCCTGTCTAGAGATTTCCTGGTCACTTGCCGTGACAACCTGCCTGCCCAGAGACTGCCTGGTCACCTGCCGTGACAACCTGCCTGCCCAGAGACTGCCTGGTCACTTGCCGTGACAACCTGCCTGTCCCAGAGACTGCCTTGGTCACTTGCCGTGACAACCTGCCTGTCCAGAGACTGCCTCGGTTACTTACCGTTACAACCTGCCTGCCCAGAGACTTCCTTGGTCACTTGCTGTGACAAACCTGCCTGTCCAGAAACTACCTATATCCTCTGCCGTGAATCCCTGCCCTTTTCCCAGGTGCCACCCGCTCTCTTACAAGTAAAATCTCTTGTATAATAAAGCTATGTGGTTCCACCAACCTGACCTGTCTCGTCAGTAGTTCCACCCACCAGACCCGTTACAGTTTGCTCGGGCCATGGAACCCGGTGGCACCCAAACCCCTTCACTCCCGGAACTGTGTCATGAGCTGTCTCGCCAGAGGTCTCAACAGGAGACCATCCTGGGTCACCTGCGGAACGTCAAATCCCGTCTGGACACTCTGAAATCATCACTTGCAACCATCGCTGGAGCCATGACTCATAATCCGTCAGTCCCGCTGATTCCCAATTCCGTGGTTTCCATTCCCGGACCCCGACTGTCAGCTCCTCCTAGGTTTGGAGGCGATCCTGCTCTGGCTTGGGGTTTCATTAATCTGTGCACCCTGCATTTTGAACTCCTGGCACACCAGTTTAACTCTGACCGGGCCAAAATTGCCTTCATCATGTCCCATCTCACCGGAGAAGCCCTGGCCTGGCTTAATCCTCTCTGGGAGAGAGAGGATCCTCTGGTATCTGACCTGCCTGCTTTTCTCTCGACCTTCCGGAAGGTATTCGACGAACCTGGACGGAAGACTTCCTCTGCATCATCTCTGCTGCGTCTCCGTCAGGAGAGTCTCACCGTTGGTCAATATGCCATACGGTTCCGGACTTTAGCCTCAGAACTAGCCTGGGACAATGAAGCTCTAATCCGGTCTTCTGGGAGGGTCTGTCCGGCCGTATTAAAGACGAACTTGCCGGTCGGGACGTTCCAACCTCTCTAGATGATTTAATAAATCTTGCCAATCGAATTGATCTTCGGTTCCAGGAACGAGCCAAAGAGATCACCCGTAAAAAATAATTTTCCCATCTTGCACCCTCGTGTCAGAGATCTATAACCTCTTCCGTTTCTCCTCAGGTGCACACTGCTGAGCCTATACAGGTCGACCAGACCAAGATGGTCAAAGCCCGTCAGGACTCACGCCGTGCCGAGAAAAGTTGCTTCTACTGCGGCAGTAAGGAGCACTGGATCCAAACCTGTCCGGAGAAGTCGGGAAAACGCCTGTGTCTAGGTTCGCTCGGAGAGGTCAATCTAGACAAAAATAAATCCTCTTCATCCCTGCTGCTGTCGGTTTCAATTCTGATTGGTAAGAACCGCCACTTCGAAATGGCCCAACTTGATTCTGGAGCAGCTGGGAATCTCGTGTCACAGGCTCTAGTAGAGAAGTATCACATTCCCACCAAACCTCTTGTTGAACCTGTATCTGTTGCTGCTGTGGATGGGGCCTCCTACCTCGTCCCATCCGACTTATCACCGAAGTCATAACCCTGCAGGTGGGAATGTTGCATTCTGAGAGCATCTCATTTCATGTTCTGCCTGGACTCTCTCATGCTTTCTTACTAGGTCTGCCTTGGCTTCAAAAACATGCACCTGTGCTCGACTGGCAGAATGGAGAGGTTCTTCGCTGGGGACAGGACTGTCATAAAACGTGTCTGGTGCCTGTTCATCCTGTCTATTCTTCTCCTACACCTGCTAATCTACCTGGACTCCCGATTCCATATTGGTCATTTGCTGATGTTTTCAATAAAAAGGAAGCAGAGACATTACCCCCGCATAGACCATATGATTGCCCGATTGACCTGTTACCCGGTACTACGCCTCCCCGTGGGCGTATTTACCCGTTGTCTGCTGCTGAGACCAGGTCGATGTCCGAATATATCGAGGAGAACTTAGCAAAGGGATTTATCCGGAAATCTACCTCCCCAGCGGGAGCAGGTTTTTTCTTCGTTAAAAAGAAAGACGGATCTCTCCGTCCCTGTATTGACTACAGAGGCCTAAATTCGATCACGGTGAAGAATAAGTACCCTCTTCCGCTCATTCCAGAACTGTTTGATCGTCTTAGAGGGGCTAGAGTCTTCACCAAACTAGATCTTCGTGGAGCATACAACCTGGTTCGTATCCGTCGAGAGAGATGAATGGAAGACGGCATTCAACACCCGGGACGGCCACTACGAGTACTTGGTGATGCCCTTTGGTCTCTGTAATGCTCCAGCAGTCTTTCAGGAGTTGGTCAACGACATCTTCCGGGACCTCCTCTATTCCTGCGTTGTGGTGTACCTTGACGACATCTTGGTCTTCTCTCCGGATCTTCAGTCTCACCGGAGGGATGTTCGTCAGGTTCTGCTCAGGCTCAGGCAGAATCACCTCTTCGCCAAATATGAGAAGTGCCTCTTTGAGCAGACATCGCTTCCGTTTCTGGGCTACATCATTTCTCAGACAGGCCTACGAATGGATCCGGAGAAATTGTCTGCCATCGAGAAGTGGCCCCGACCGGAGGGGTTGAAGGCCATTCAGCGGTTCCTGGGATTCGCCAACTATTACCGTCTCTTCATACCGCACTTCTCTTCCAGGACTGCTCCAATCTCAGCGCTCACTCGCAAGGATGCTAACCCCAAACAGTGGACGACCGAAGCAGAGGAGGCCTTCCTTTCTCTGAAACAGGCCTTTTCTTCCGCTCCAGTGCTGCATCGCCCGGATGGCAACAAGCAGTTCTTCCTGGAGGTGGACGCTTCCTCTGCTGGAGCCGGAGCGGTTCTTACCCAAAAATCGCCATCCGGGAGGATGGTGTCCTGCGGTTTCTTCTCCAAACTCTTCTCCTCTTCCGAGCGCAACTACTCCATAGGAGATCGAGAGTTATTGGCCATTAAGTTGGCATTGGAGGAGTGGCGTTACCTACTCGAAGGGGCTCTTCATCCGGTAATCATCTACACGGATCACAAAAATCTGGCATACCTCCAGCAGGCACAGAGACTTAATCCTCGCCAAGCCCGGTGGTCCTTGTTTTTTGCCCGCTTCGATTTTCTTTTGCATTTTCGCCCAGCTGACAAAAACGTCAAGGCGGATGCCTTGTCTCGGTCTTTCCTGGTGTCGGATCTCGAAGATGAGCCTAAACATATCATCGATCCCGCCAGAGTGATGCAGGTGGCTCCCGTGAGTCTAAATCGTCTCCCTCCTGGTAAGACGTTCGTATCAGAAACCGATCGGAAGAGAATCCTACATTGGGGTCACTCGTCTAAACTCGCTGGCCACGCTGGTCAAAAAAAGACCCTCCAACTCATTACTCGGCATTATTGGTGGCCTACCCTGCACAAAGACGTAATAGACTTTGTTTCTGCCTGTGTTTCCTGTGCCCGCAACAAAGTTCCGAGACACCTGCCTACCGGCCGTCTTCTTCCGCTTCCTGTACCCGCTGCCCCCTGGCAGCATATAGCCATGGACTTCATAACAGATCTGCCCGTCTCTGCCGGTTGTACGGTCATTTGGGTGGTCGCTGACCGCTTTTCCAAGATGGCTCACTTCATTCCTCTGCCAGGTCTTCCGTCTGCACCCGAGTTGGCTAAAGACTTTATCCGCCACATCTTCCGTCTTCATGGTCTGCCTCGTCACATTGTGTCGGATCGTGGGGTTCAGTTCACCTCACGTTTCTGGAGAGCCACTTGTAAGTTGCTAGACGTCACCCTGGATTTTTCCTCCGCTTACCACCCACAGTCCAATGGACAAGTTGAACGAATAAATCAGAATTTGACCAGTTATCTTCGACACTTCGTTAATGCCCACCATTCTGACTGGGTGGAGCTCCTGCCTTGGGCCGAATTCTCCTACAATAATCATGAGAGCGAATCTTCCACCAAGTCTCCGTTTTTTGTAGTCTTCGGTCAGCACCCTCGGATCCCTGTCCCTGTTTCCATCTCTGTGGACAATCCAGCTGCGGAATCTCTGGTTAGAGAATTCTCCTCCATCTGGGAGAGTACCCGGTCCGCACTCATTCAGTCATCCGAGCGCATGAAAAGACATGCTGACAAAAAACGTCTGGATCCTCCTCAATTCCGTCCTGGGGACAAAGTCTGGCTTTCGTCCAAATATGTTCGACTCAAAATTCCGTCCTACAAGTTAGGTCCTCGGTTCATCGGTCCTTTTGAGATCATCAGTCAGATCAATCCGGTGTCCTATAAATTGAAACTCCCGGCCAATTTGAGAATTCCTAATTCTTTTCATGTATCTCTCCTCAAACCTGTGGTTCTTAACTCTTTTTTTAAGTCTACAGGTACACCTCCTGCTCCAGTGTCTGCTGATGATGAATTTGAGGTAGAGAACATTCTGGCCACAAAAAGGGTAGGAAGAAAGACTTATTTTTTGGTGGATTGGAAGGGGTTTGGTCCTGAGGAGAGAACCTGGGAGCCTCGGGAGAACATCCATGCCCCTCTTATCCTAGCTAAATTTCTTTCTGGCCTAAAGAAGGGGGGGCCTAGAGGGGGGGGTACTGTAGCGCCCGCGTCCCCGCCTGCTGCCAGACAGGGACGTCGCTCTCCTCACCTGCGCTTAGCGTCCTCAGTGCTCCCAGCCCCCTCTGCGCCTATGACGTCCTCCTTCCGCCCTGCTGGTCCCGCGCGCTCCTTCCCTGCTACTGGCCTTAGGGCGCGCGCCCGCACCCTCCCCCGCTCTTAAAGGAGCCGCGCACATTTTCCAAATCAGTCTCCAGCCAATGCTGGAGGACTCCACCCTATATTAAGGGCTTCCTCCTTAATGTAGGTGCCCGAGCAATGTTGTTCCTGTGCAGTCTAACTCTGTTTCAGCCTTCAGCTCCTGATTCCAGTTACCTGCCTGTTACCTGTCGGCTTGCCTGTCTGCCATCCGTCTGCAGTTCCATCCAGAGGTTCGGACGTCATCTGCAGAGATCCCCGGCTCTTGCCTGCTCACCTAGGAGCGATCATCTGCCATCCGACTGCAGCTCCATCCGGAAGTTCGGACATCATCTGCAGAGATCCCCGGCTCTTGCCTGCTCACCTGGGAGCGATCATCTGCCATCCGACTGCAGCTCCATCCTGAAGTTCGGACATCATCTGCAGAGATCCCCGGCTCTTGCCTGCTCACCTGGGAGCGATCATCTGCCATCCGACTGCAGCCTACCTGGAGGCTCCACCATATCAGGTCGTATATACCTGCCTGTCTAGAGACTGCCTGGTCACTTGTTGTGACAACCTGCCTGTCTAGAGACTGCCTGGTCACTTGCCATGACAACCTGCCTGCCCAGAGTCTGCCTGGTCACTTGCCGTGACAACCTGCCTGCCCAGAGACTGCCTGGTCACTTGCCGTGACAACCTGCCTGCCCAGAGACTGCCTGGTCACTTGCCGTGACAACCTGCCTGCCCAGAGTCTGCCTGGTCACTTGCTGTGACAACCTGCCTGTCTAGAGATTTCCTGGTCACTTGCCGTGACAACCTGCCTGCCCAGAGACTGCCTGGTCACCTGCCGTGACAACCTGCCTGCCCAGAGACTGCCTGGTCACTTGCCGTGACAACCTGCCTGTCCCAGAGACTGCCTTGGTCACTTGCCGTGACAACCTGCCTGTCCAGAGACTGCCTCGGTTACTTACCGTTACAACCTGCCTGCCCAGAGACTTCCTTGGTCACTTGCTGTGACAAACCTGCCTGTCCAGAAACTACCTATATCCTCTGCCGTGAATCCCTGCCCTTTTCCCAGGTGCCACCCGCTCTCTTACAAGTAAAATCTCTTGTATAATAAAGCTATGTGGTTCCACCAACCTGACCTGTCTCGTCAGTAGTTCCACCCACCAGACCCGTTACACACTGTTAGTATGGTTTTACATGGTGTTGTTATTCTGTATATGTTTATTATGGTGGGCGTGCATTATGATATGATTGGGCATGATTTCTGTGCCCATACTATTTAAGACCGCCCTTTTTAACTTGGGCTTACACTTGAAAAAGACCTCTCTAGGTCGAAACGTTGTGTTTTTGTGATGGCCTGAAATAAAGTTTTTTCTACATTACTCACCTGGATGGAGCGCTGTTCTTCCTGCCTTGATACGTCTTCTCCAAGTTGGTTCCTTGGACCTGGTACGTGCGCCCCTTTTCCTGAGAGTGCTGTCGACTTGCTTTCTCTACTTGCTGTTTATTGAACCGAAGTTGACCTGCACCCATTCCATAAGGATGGATATTACTACTAATCCAGAGGTTGGTGAGCTGGACAATGCTGTCACGTTTTCATATACGGAAGATGATGCTATTCGCATTTTGTCTGTGCATAACATTGACAACACGTTTCTGAGTAAACCTACGAATGAAATGCTCCGTAGGAAATGGGAAAATGAAAAAAGGAGGCTCATTTCGTTTGAACTTCATGTGGTCACATTGACCGAATATTACAGAGCACGTAGAATCCCACGGGGCCTACGTCCACATCTGAGACCTACCTTGTTACCGGATAATGCACAGTTCTGTTCTAAGTTTGAATCTATATCCAATAAATTTGCATTTGATATTATGCTCCTTAATATTGAGTTTTTGCAGAAAGAAATGGAGCAGATAAAGAAGAATATCCAGGAGTTGGAGGAACAACTTACTTTACAGTTGACAGCACAGGAATGGGGCACGATGAAGACTAAGGTAGAAGACAGTTTGATCAAATACCGTAATGATATCGAACTAACGAAACGGTCTAAATGGTTCCGTGACGCTGATGACTATAAAACAGGGCGCATCTTCTCTTGGCAATTGGGGAATCAGGTCCCCCGTTATAATACTGGGGGGAGACGTATTAGACCAACACGAAAACGTAGGGGACCGCAGGATAGAAAACCGTCCAATTTTGGTTTTACAACGGCGGATTCCGAGTCCACTGATGACTCTTGTATGGTTAATACTAATAATAAGAAAGTTTTTTTAGGCAAGGAGAAAGCGGCCTTCGTGTGAGGAGGATAGTTTCAGATGAGGGATTGATTGATGTACGCCTGGATGATATGTGTAAAAAATTTCTAGTGAGGGGTTACCCTACTGATATAGTAATGGGATATAAACATAAAGTCCTGAATACAACACGAGAGGCTTCTCGACATCCACCCCACACGAATTCGAAAGAGAAACGTATACCATTTGTGTCTACCTTTAACCCCGCTAGTAGTGGGGTCGGTTCGATCCTCAAGAAACACTGGTCCCTATTACAACGAGGTCATCCGGCTATTTCTGAGTTTAATTCTTCACCGTTGATGTCTTATCGGAGGGGGCGTAATCTACGTGATCAACTAGTCAAATCAGATTTTGGACCAAGTGGTTTACCTATACAACGCACTCTTAGTACTCCTCGATACGGTAACTTTCCTTGTTTGGGATGTGCATGTTGTAATAACATGTTGAAAGGGGAATTTTTTCATCACCCACGCACTGGTAAAAAGATCTATCTCAGGGAGAGGTATACCTGTACGTCTAGCTTTGTTGTTTATATGGTTGTCTGCCCATGTGGACTTGTCTATGTGGGTGAGACAACCATGGAGGTGAAAGCTCGCATCAGCAAGCACAAAAGTACTATAAGAACAAAATTAATGGATTTGCCCGTACCTAAGCATTTTATTGAGACCCAACATTCAGTTAATCAACTCAGATTTAGAGTAATTGATAGTGTACCGGTGCTTAGAAGGGGCGGTGATAGGGCAAGACTTTTGAGGAGAAAGAATTGAGGTGGATACATAAATTGGGAACTCTTCAACCGGCTGGTTTAAATATAGAGTTCAACCTCAATAACATATAAATACATTAATTATCTACTGGCACATCGGTCATGACCTTCCTTATAGAACCTCTGGTAATTCAGAGAGGGTTGTGTTTGTTTTGCGATCCAATTTTAATTAACACTGTATATATAAATATTTTTTTAGCAGTCTTTTTAGTGGTTAAATCCCTACATTGGTAATGGTTTCACTGTATAAGTTGGATAGTATGTTTGTCATTTTTGGCCCTGGCCTATCGATCCCACAGTATACTCCGGTTATGTTAAGCCTCTATGTGTTAGTCTGTTTATAGATGGGTTTCCTCTGTACATTGAGGATTTGAACACTCTACACCTATAATTATTGTGCGGTATGGTTAGGTGGCGATATTAAATTCAGTTTTCTGGGTAATCACAGGTTGGTCTTATATATATAGCAACTATCATATGGGGTTTACTGTAATGTCCTTTATTGGGGATGCGGTAACCCAAATGTGTGGCATAGTTCTCGTCTTTGCGCTCTTTTTTTATGCTATGGACATATCATATATTTCATTACAATTTTGGTGGGATGCTGCCGCTTTATGCGTCTTTGATGACACTTGTAGTGGGTATGTTCATGAACCTGGACATGGATTTGTCATTGATTGGAACTTAGATATTAGTTGCGAACAATATCGCTTGAGCTGCGTCATCATCTGCCTATATATGTACATGTGCGCACACTTTTTTCTGCAGTGGATATGCGTCTTGGTAGCCATGACTACAAGGTGGGCGGAGACGTGGATACGTCACATATACTCTAAAACATACCCCTCACGTGTGTGCTGCCTTGTCCTATGACGTGTCTCTTTCTCCTCCTTTAGTAGGTCGCGGATTGATGACGTTGCCAGCGTTTTCCTTTTCAGAGACTTACCTGTGATTGGAGAAGTAGCCGATGTTCCTGTGTCTTGTACGGTTGGGTAGGTTTATACCTACCCTGGCGCCTCTTTGCGATACTCACCAGATTGGCTGTAGTGATCGAGTATGTACTGTGGGTGGTTTCGATCGGCCTAAAGTTTCCATGACAACGGATCAACACTATTCTATTTATGTATTTTTCTATGGTTTAATAGTATCAAAATGTGTGTTTATGTTCACTGTTTTTTGAATATGTTACACTATATGTTATCCTTATGTCTGATCGCCAATATACACTGTTAGTATGGTTTTACATGGTGTTGTTATTCTGTATATGTTTATTATGGTGGGCGTGCATTATGATATGATTGGGCATGATTTCTGTGCCCATACTATTTAAGACCGCCCTTTTTAACTTGGGCTTACACTTGAAAAAGACCTCTCTAGGTCGAAACGTTGTGTTTTTGTGATGGCCTGAAATAAAGTTTTTTCTACATTACTCACCTGGATGGAGCGCTGTTCTTCCTGCCTTGATACGTCTTCTCCAAGTTGGTTCCTTGGACCTGGTACGTGCGCCCCTTTTCCTGAGAGTGCTGTCGACTTGCTTTCTCTACTTCCTATTTTCGTCGCTGGCGCCCTGCTGGGTAAGTATATATCGCTAAGTGTGGGACCTTTTTAGCGATTTAGCGGTACTTTTGTACCGCTAAAGTCGTTAAGGAGATCGCTAACCGCGATAGCGTCCTAACGACATCGCTAAAATAGGTAGCCACTAGCGATATAGAAACAATCCCGCTAGCGATCTCATTAGTATGCGACGCTAATGAGATCGCTAGCGGGATTGTCTAGTGTGGCAGTACCTTTAGGCTGGAGACTTGGACCTCTGAACCATTATCAGTACCTCCAAGGTAAGGGATTAGTTAGGACCCCAGTGTAGGGTCAGGTTAGACCCCGGTCCTCCTCTTTCCTGTTACAGCTCATCAAGTCCTCAAGATTAACCCTGAGTTCAACTGATATCGTCTCTGCACATCTAGTCCTCAAGATTAACCCTAAGTTCTGCTGATATTGTGTCAGGTAAATCTATTTTATACTTACATTCTTATGTTGCTAAACTATATGTTGTATAGAGTGTGGTTCCTGTATAAATAGTTTACTGACATTGTAGTCATATCATTAGACAGCGTGACATTTTCACTGGCCATAAAAAATTATCTCTAGTTACCATGGATCCAGTAGCCCAGCTGGCTCTGCAGTTGCAGGGATTATCCATGGAGCTGACGGACATTAAGTCCAAAGTTTTGTCTCCCCTGGAGCAAACCAGAGTTGAACCTAAGGTGGCTCTTCCAGATAGGTTCACTGGTGGGCGAGACAAATTTTTTACCTTCCGGGAGGCATGTAAATTATATTTTCGGCTTCGGCCGCGATCATCAGGGAGTGATGAGCAGAGAGTGGGAATTGTTATCTCACTTCTTCAAGGGGACCCTCAATCCTGGGCATTTTCCCTTCCTCCGGGATCCCCGGCTCTACAGTCTGTAGATCAATTTTTTACTGCTCTGGGATTGGTATATGATGACCCAGATCGGGTCTCTCTTGCTGAGACTAAATTACGTAAGATATAGCAGGGAGATCGTCCTGCGGAGGAATTTGCTTCTGAGTTTCGTAGATGGGCCACGGATACTCAGTGGAATGACCCAGCTCTTAGGAGCCAGTTTTGTCATGGGCTTTCTGACAAATTAAAAGACGTTTTGGCTCAGTATGAGTCTCCTCCTTCTCTGGAGGCTGCTATGGCCCTAGCTATCCGTACTGATAGACGGCTTCGGGAGAGGGGTGAGGTAACTCCACTCCCTGTTGTTACTCCACCTACTACTAAAGTCCCTTATGTTGAGGTTCCCCTAGTCTGTTCGGATGAGCCTATGCAGTTGGGAGGGACATCTTTTCGTAGTAGGGGATTGGCGGCACGCCGCAGGACTAGAAGGTGTTTTTTCTGCGGGAAAGAGGGACATTTTGTTGGAGAATGTCCATCCCGTGTCTTGTTAAGTAAAAAGTCGCCGGAAAACTGCTAATCCCAGGTTGTGTGGTGGATGACAACCTGGGAGTATGTATTTCATCCGCCGGTTCTTCTCAGTTCCTTGTACCAGTGGAGGTGGTGTTGGTACTAGAGTGAAGAGATTGTCTGTTCTTCTGGATAGTGGTTCCGGCGCCAATCTGGTTGACGCTCAGTTTGCTCAGGCTCAAGGTATGCATCTGAGTGTATTGGTCAAACCGATCCCTATTTTTTCCATTGACGCCAGGCCTCTCGGCCAAGGTAGCTTTGTTCATGAGGTTCATAACATTGACCTTCGGGTAGGGGCAATACATAGGGAACAATTATCTTGTTATGTGTTGGAGGGTCTACCTACTCCCATTGTGTTGGGACTTCCTTGGCTGGTTAAACATAACCCTGTAATTAATTGGCAGTCCAGAGAGATAAGCCAATGGGGTGAGTTTTGCAAAAGCAACTGCATGAACACAGTCATCAGTGCGGTCGTACCTAGTACATTGCCTCCTTTTTTGGAGGATTTTGGGGATGTTTTTTCTGAGGAGGGGTGTCGGGAGCTGCCTCCTCATCGTGTGTATGACTGCTCTATTAATCTTCTTCCTGATGCTAAGTTACCTAAAGCTAGGTTGTATAATCTTTCTGGTCCTGAAAGACAGGCTATGAAAGATTATATTTCCGAAAGTCTGGCCAAAGGGCATATTAGACCTTCATCTTCCCCTGTAGCTGCGGGGTTCTTCTTTGTGAAGAAAAAAGATGGAGGCCTACGCCCTTGCTTGGATTTCCGCGAACTTAATCGGATTACTGTTCGAGATCCGTATCCACTCCCTCTTATTCCTGATCTCTTCAATCAAATTGTTGGCGCCAAATGGTTCTCTAAATTGGATCTCAGGGGGGCGAATAATCTGATTAGAATAAAAGAGGGGGATGAGTGGAAAACGGCGTTTAACACGCCGGAGGGACATTATGAAAACCTGGTTATGCCTTTTGGTCTGACTACTGCACCAGCAGTATTCCAACATTTTGTTAATGACATTTTTCGTCACCTTGTGGGGGTGTTTTGGTCGTATATTTGGATGACATTTTAATTTACTCGCCAGATCTTGTGTCTCACCAGGAGCATGTGAGACAGGTGTTGCAGATCTTGCGAGACAATAAACTATACGCCAAACTGGAGAAGTGTGTTTTTGCCGTACAGGAACTTCAGTTTTTGGGTTTTTTGGTGTCAGCCTCCGGTTTCCGTATGGACCCTGAAAAGGTGAGAGCAGTGCTTGAATGGGATCAGCCAGGGGATCTTAAGGCTCTGCAGTAGGGTTGAGCATTCCGATACTGCAAATATCGGGTATCGGCCGATATTGGCTGTATCGGAATTCCGATTCCGAGTTCCGATATTTTCGTCTTATCGGATACCGGAATCGGGATTGTCACTGTCACTGTCAGTGTCCGTCGGTCGGGTCTGTCAGGAGTCAGCGGCACTTACCTGGCAGAAGATCTCCGGCGGTCACGGGCTGGACTGCTTCATGGCCGCCATCTTCTTTCCCCGGCGGTCACATGCAGTTTCTCGCGATAACTGCAGTGACTGCTGGGTAATCCCGGCCGTAAAGCAGTCAGTCCGATGACGTCACCGCCGGGGAAGCAGGTAATCAGCTGTGCTGCGTTGCAATGACAGGCTCTGCCTGTCATTGCGATGTAGCAGAGCTGGATCGTCGTGGGACTATCGTTATGGACTGCGTCGGACAGGTGGTATACTGTTGGTTAGTTTTTTTTCTTTTTTTACAGGAGATCGATGGCGTCGCAGGAATGAGAGAGTAATAAAATTAATGAAAACTGTGTTGTCTCTTTTATTTCATTAAAAGACTTTTTTCTTGCTTTGTCTTTTTTTTATGCATTTAATAACTTTGGGATTAATAATGGATCGGTGTCTTATTGACGCCTCTCCATTATTAACCGGGCTTATTGTCACTGTGCAATCAACGGTGACAATAACCCCTTATTACCCCGCTTGCCACCGCTACAGGGCAAGTGGGAAGAGCCGGGTAAAGTGCCACAATTGGCACATCTTTTGATGCGCCAAATGTGGGGCTGCTGTAGCCTGGTATTATCAGGCTGTTGAGGGCCAAAATCCATGGGCCTTGACAGTCTTTTAATACCAGGCCGCAGCAGTCTGCATTTTACTTGGCTGGTTAACAAAAATAGGGGGGATCCCCACGCCGTTTTTTTTTCGAGGGGATCCCCTATTTTTGTTAACCAGCCAAGCTAAGCAGACTGCTGTGGCCTGGTATTATCAGGCTTGCAAGGTCCATGGATATTGGATCCTTACCAGCCTGAAAATCCAGGCCTCAGCGGTCTGCTTCATCTGGCTGGTTAACAAAAATAGGGGGGACCCCACGCCAATTTTTTTCGAGGGGATCCCCTATTTTTGTTAATCAGCCAAGATATGCAGACTGCTGTGGCCTAGTATTATCAGGCTGGCAAGGTCCATGGATCTTGGCTCCTTAACAGCCTGAAAATCCAGGCCTCAGCGGTCTGCTTCATCTGGCTGGTTAACAAAAATAGGGGGGACCCCACGCCATTTTTTTTTCGAAGGGAACCCCTATTTTTGTTAATCAGTTCCCTCTGACGTCACTGATTGTGTCCCTGGCTGACCTGAAGTGAAAGTGGAAAGCAATCAATTAAGCTTTCCACTTAAGGGCCCATCTCACATAGCGATATCGCTACCGAGATCGCTGCTGAGTCACTAGTTTTGTGACGCAGCAGCGAGCTCACCAGCGATATCGCTGTGTGTGACATTCAGCGACGATCAGCCCCCCTGCCGGGTATCGCTGATCGTCGCTGAAATGTCAGGACCTTTTTTTGATCGCTGGTTTCCCGCTGACAGGCACGCATCGCTGCGTGTGACAGGCGGGAGACCAGCGATCCGCTGGTAACCAAGGTACACAGCGGGTTTCCAGGCGCGGGGCTGTGCCTAGAAACCCGCTGTGTACCTTGGATACCAGCGCCCTGATGCAGGGAGCTGGTATCCAAGGTACACAGCGGGTTTCCAAGCGCTGCGCGGTGCCTGGAAACCCGCTGTGTACCTTGGTTACCAGCGGATCGCTGGTCTCCCGCCTGTCACACGCAGCGATGCGTGCCTGTCAGAGGGAAACCAGCGATCAAATAAAGGTCCTGACATTTCTGCGACGATCAGCGATACCCGGCAGGGGGGCTGATCGTCGCTGAATGTCACACACAGTGATATCGCTGGTGAGCTTGCTGCTGCGTCACAAAACTTGTGACTCAGCAGCGATCTCGGTAGCGATATCGCTATGTGAGACGGGCCCTTAAGCGATGTTACCCGCAGTGTCGCTGTCCCAGATCGCTGCCTGAGCTGCCTGTTTGGCAGCTCAGCAGCGATCATGTAGCGATACACCAGCGATCCTGACAAGTGCATATCGTTGTCGGGATCGCTGGTATATCGTTATGTGACACCCAGCCTTTACTCTCCTGTCAGGCAGGAGAGGAACTCATTCATTTGGGGTTTACTGTGAGGCTGCAGCATTAGCTGCGGTCCCTGCAGTAAACATTAACCCTTTCTGAAGGATTACACCGTGGGACCTGACTGTGCATCGGATTAGTAAGAATAATCTTGCTTTATTATTTTATTTTTATTACAGGAAATGGTTTTAGCAGGTAAATAAAATATGGTCAAAAACTGTGTGATTATTTCATTAAACTTCTTTTTTATTAAAGTGTGTGTGTTTGATTTTTCTTTCATACAATAGGATTAATAATTGATAGTTGTCTAATTGACAGCTCTCAATTATTAACCTGGCTTAAAGTGACCTTTCAATTGCAAGGTCATTTTAACCCCTTATTAACCCATTCGCCACCGCTACAGGGCAATGGGAATAGACGGGCAAAGTGCCAGAAAGGGCAAATCTAATTAGAGATTTGCCCTTTTTGGGGTGTCTGGGGGCAGATGTTAAGTAGCCGGGGGGGCCAAAAAAAATGGTCCCTCTCTGGGCTATTATTATCTGCCCCACTCACTGGCTTTGTCTGTCTGGTTGCGAAAATAGGGCGGGAGCCCACGCATTTTTTTTCAGCAATTTTACACCTCATATATATATATATATATATATATACATGTCATTGAATTTGTGACACATATATATATATATATTTATATTTGTAGTTCATACACTTCTACATAGTATAATAGCCGCTAATTCAATTGCCGGCTTTTGTGAAAATGCAGAACCCGACATGGAATGACACTTGGTGTACATAGGGTTAACCATGTCTTTTCATGTCCTTTGCTATCTAATTTGCACAAACAATTAAATCAGACTATGTGTGCAAAATTTCACACCTGTAGGGGTTAATTAAAGGTGTAAATTCGTAGCAAAAAAGTCCGTTTTTTTTACAACGAATTTACACCTTTAATTAACCCCTACAGGTGTGAAATTTTGCACACATAGTCTGATTTAATTGTTTGTGCAAATCAGATAGCAAACGACATGAAAAGACATGGTTAACCCTATGTACACCAAGTGTCATTTCATGTCGGGTGCTTCTGTCTTTTCACTGAAGCCGGCTTTACCCGGCAATTGAATCAAAGGATATTTTACTATGTAGAAGTGTATAAACTATACATATATGTATATATATATGTCACAATGACATGTATATATATATATATGTATTCTATGTGTGTATATTTAGTGTTTACAAGGAAAGAATGGGGTTTTTTTAGTTGCGATATTTTGTTCCCATAGACTTACATGGGACTTCCGGTATCGGTATCGGGTATCGCCGATTTTTTAGTGATATCGGCGATACCATTCCGATTCCGATACTTTAGGATATCGGAAAGTATCGCTCAACTCTACTCTGCAGCGTTTTTTGGGGTTTGCTAATTACTACCGGAAATTTATTTGTAATTTCTCGTCTGTCGTCAAACCTCTCACGGACATGACGAGAAAAGGGACGGATTTTTCTAGGTGGTCGGACAAAGCTTGCCAAGCCTTTTCCTCTTTAAAGAGATGTTTTGCTTCGGCACCCGTTCTCATCCAACCAGATGTATCTCAGCCGTTCATTGTGGAGGTGGACGCGTCTGACGTAGGGGTGGGTGCTATATTGTCCCAGGGTCCGTCCCCTGGTAAATGGCATCCGTGCGCTTTCTTTTCTAAGAAATTGTCGTCCGCCGAAAAGAATTATGATATCGGCAATAGGGAACTTTTAGCCATTAAATTGGCTTTTGAAGAATGGCGTCACTTTTTGGAGGGGGCAGTCCACCCGTCACCGTTATTACTGATCACAAGAACCTGCTGTATTTAGAATCCGCTAAGCGTCTGAATTCCAGACAAGCTCGATGGTCGTTGTTTTTTACCAGGTTTAATTTTGTCGTCACTTATCGTCCGGGGTCTAAGAATGTAAAGGCTCATGCTTTGTCTCGCAGTTTCCCAGGGGCCGGGAAAACGGATGACCCGATTCCTATCCTTCAGGAGGGGGTGGTAGTGTCGGCTGTATGTTCTGAGCTTGAGGAGGAGGTGTTAGAGGCTCAGGGGGATGCCCCTGCAGGACCTCCAGGGAGACTGTTTGTCCCGAATCAGTTGAGACAAAAGGTTATTGAGGCACATCATAATTCTGCTTTAGCAGGACATCCAGGGAGTAAGGCTACTTTAGATCTCCTTTCTCGCCGATTTTGGTGGCCTAACGCTAATAAAGATGTTATAACTTTTGTCGCGTCCTGTGGGGTTTGTGCTCGCTCTAAAACTCCTCATACCCGTCCATCTGGGACCCTTTTACCCTTGAAACTTCCGGAGCGTCCATGGACTCATTTATCTATGGACTTCATTACGGATCTTCCTCCGTCGTCAGGGAATACTGTCATACTGGTGGTTGTTGACAGGTTCAGTAAGATGGCACATTTCGTTGCTCTTCCTGCACTCCCTAATGTTAAAACTTTGGCGCAGGTGTTCATTAGGGAGATCGTGAGACTTCATGGGTTGCCTTCTGATGTGGTGTCAGATAGGGGGTCTCAGTTTGTGTCCAAATTTTGGAGGGCATTTTGTTTACGTCGGGGGATGCAATTGTCGTTTTCCTCGGCTTTTCATCCACAGACCAATGGTCAGACAGAGCGTCTGAATCAGAGTTTAGAGACATATCTCCGGTGTTTTGTCTCGGAGAACCAGGAGGACTGGTCATCTTTCTTGCCTCTGGCAGAGTTCGCTCTTAACAACAGGCGGAGCGAGTCCACTGGTAAGTCCCCGTTTTTTGGGGCATATGGTTTTCATCCCCAGTTTTGTACTTTCAATGGGGGGGTCCTTCTGGGGTTCCTGAGGAGGAGCGTTTCTCGTCGTCACTTGCTTCTGTGTGGCGAGGTGTATTGAATAATTTGAGTACGATGGGGAACCGTTACAAACGTATGGCTGATAGGAGGAGAGTTTCTGGTCCAGATCTGAATGTGAACGATCTGGTATGGTTGTCTACCAGGAATATAAAACTTAAAGTGCCCTCCTGGAAACTGCGTCCCAGATTCATCGGGCCGTACAGGATCAGTTCCATAATTAATCCTGTGGCATTTCGTCTGGAACTCCCTTCTACTTTTAAAATTCATAATGTGTTCCACAAGTCATTACTTAAAAGGTATGTGGCACCAGTCATACCGTCACCTCTACCTCCTCCTCCAGTGTTGGTCAATGGTAACTTGGAATTTCAAGTATCAAAAATCATTGACTCTCGCCTGAATCGCCGGTCCCTTCAGTACTTGGTGCATTGGAAGGGGTATGGTCCGGAGGAGAGGACGTGGGTCCCTGCGTCTGATGTTAACGCAGATCGTTTGGTTCGGACCTTCCACAGAACTCACCCGGGCAGGCCTGGCCCTGAGGGTCCGGAGGCCCCTCGTAGAAGGGGGGGTACTGTCATGTGTGCATTGCCACGAAGATTTTCGCGGTTGCACATTTTGACTTCTCACAGCTGAGTTGCTGTTTCTTTGTGTTTGGCAGCTAGGGAGTTAATTCTGTCTGTGCTCGGTGCTGGGACTGGGTGCAGTTTCTCCCGGCTGCAATTGATTATTGTTGATTGGTTTTCTTTAAGTTTCTGGTTGTCTGCTTTGGGAGTTGCCAGTGAAACACTTCATGCAGACCACAGATAGGAATGAATCTGTATAGACTCTAGTTGAGAGCTCCTTAGTTGTTTTAAGCTTAACTTGCTTAGAGTTTATTTCCCAGACCATTTATGTTCCTTCGGTGTTTGAGTGTGTATGCAAGAGAGTGCTATCCTGTCTGTCTTATATGTCTAATCTGTGTATTTAGCTGAGATCAGCCCATATCCCTTTGGTGGTAATCAGGATCCTTCTTAGGACTGATTACAGGGTTCAGGGTCTGATAGGAGACAGGGTTAGGCTGGAGACTTGGACCTCTGAACCATTATCAGTACCTCCAAGGTAAGGGATTAGTTAGGACCCCAGTGTAGGGTCAGGTTAGACCCCGGTCCTCCTCTTTCCTGTTACAGCTCATCAAGTCCTCAAGATTAACCCTGAGTTCAACTGATATCGTCTCTGCACATCTAGTCCTCAAGATTAACCCTAAGTTCTGCTGATATTGTGTCAGGTAAATCTATTTTATACTTACATTATGTTGCTAAACTATATGTTGTATAGAGTGTGGTTCCTGTATAAATAGTTTACTGACATTGTAGTCATATCATTAGACAGCGTGACAGGCACGCCGAGCTCCTACCAAAGTGCGCATAAAGGAACGCTCACGGGGAAAACTGGTGGATGCTGTGTCACTGAGGGCGGCAGCAGCCACAGAATCCCCACGTCCTCTCCCTGCTGAAACTCCACGGCCACGACCACGTGCCTTACTCACTGACTTCTTCATCTTGGTAGATTGATAAAGAAAGTCAGAAAAGTTATAAGGCCTAAGTGTGGTTATTACGCAGAGACTGAAGTGAACACTGAAACACAACTGTTCACAATCTGTGAAAGGCTACTCCTTTGTCTACTTCTATAGTGTTTGCAACCAATGTATTGGATACGGATGGAAGCGCGTCACACTAATAGATTATATTTATTTTAAATGGAATGGAGCAGAACCAATTGGAGAGAAATGACAAGGATGAGGCACTGAGACACGCTCAGCAGAGTACAAGCAGCAGTGCTTGAACAAGTAACTGGAGCGTGATGTGCACTCAAAAAATAAAAAACACAGACTGAAGTGAACACTGAAACACAACTGTTCACAATCTGTGAAAGGCTACTCCTTTGTCTACTTCTATAGTGTTTGCAACCAATGTATTGGATACGGATGGAAGCGCGTCACACTAAAATTTAAATTGCATGGAGCAGCAAGAATTACACTGAAGAAAAAAAAAAGAGTCTGTGAGTGACACGTGCAGATGCCTACAGACAGCGTTGCATGCAGAGCAAACTGCAGCGTCACCTGCACTCACACACACCTTGCAGAGCTGTTAAAACAACACTGCAGGCAAAAGGAAG
The DNA here is from genome assembly GCA_033576555.1 of Oophaga sylvatica. NCBI lineage: Eukaryota > Metazoa > Chordata > Amphibia > Anura > Dendrobatidae > Oophaga > Oophaga sylvatica. Next base: position 313,674,611 of record JARQOD010000004.1, read on the forward strand.
CTTTACACAGCGGTTGGTGCTAGCCTGCCTAAAGCACAGTACACTAAATCGCAATCTCTAACTGTCCCTCAGAGTCAGCACAGCAGCGTTCTGTCCCTTACTGAATTCACAGCACAGTGACGCTAAAATGGCGGCGGCGCCTTTTATAGTGCATTCTGACATCATTTCAGCATCCAATCACAGCCATGCCATTAGTTAACATGACCGCAGCAGTACAGGATGTGCCCACACTTCTTAGGATTCCTCATTGGCTGACTAAAATCACATTGCCTCTCAAAGAATTATGGAAACTTCCGATTCCGGTATACGATATATGGAAAATATCGGAACTAAGTATCGAAAGTCCGATACAGCTAATATCGGCCGATACCCGATACTTGCGGTATCGTATCGCTCAACACTACTCACCACTCCAACACAACACAAGTCTCTTTCCTGGACACACTAGTGTACAAAGACATTGAAGGCACAGATATTCACCCAAAACCCTCAGATTGCAATAACCTACGTTATTCAAGTTGTCACCCAAAAAGCACAAAAAATAGTTGCCGTTCTCAATTTCAATGGGAATCCAGGATTGTGTCAGATAAAAGCTTATTACCTACATGATTAGATGAAATGACACACTTATTCGTAGAAAGAAATTACCCACTACAAATCCTCAAACAAGAGAAACACAGAACTCTCAGTGCTCAGGAACATTCATCACTAATCACTAGAAAAGAACGCATTCTGTTTGTGTATACACTTCACCCGATAATGGCCAAGATTTGTAATTGCTTTAGAATTCTTCTAAAAAGGCATATCCACAGGTTGATGCCTTCACAAATCCAGCATTGATGTGTACTAGAAGACCCTGGAATATTAGAGGTTACTTCATAAAAGCTGATGTGGGAGATTCTTAAGGTAACCAACACAAACATTTTTGGGATCCAAAAGAATGGGTACATTTCCATGTTTAAACTGTGCCACCTGTTCTAACATCATTAAAGCCAGTGTAGTCACTCATCCACACTCAAGTAAAAAATACCCCATTTGAACTTTTTTCACCTGTGACACCAACTTTGCGATCTACATCATCAAAGACTTCTGCATGCTTTTGTACATTGATGAAACTACGCAACACGTAAGGCAGGGGTCACACTTGCAACTGCAATGCGTGAAAACTCGCGTGAGTCTCTCGCCTCAATACCCAGCACTGCCACTGGCGGTTCAGACCAGAGCGTTCAGCTGCATAGAAATATATGCAGCCGCACACTCCGGTCCCGAGTGCCGGCGGCAGTGCCGGGTATTGAGGAGAGAAACTCGCGCGAATTTCTCGCATTGCAGTTGCAAGTGGGACACTGACCTAAGAGACAGAATCGCTAGTCACAAGTCTATCATCAGATGCAAGAAGACCTGTCTCCCGCTAACTCATTACTTCATAACAGCAAAACACACGGTATCACAATTAAGGTTTCAGATTCTTGAACAGATTCCCAGACTCAGATGCAGAGGCAACCATGTCAGATTGCTAAAAGAGAGAGAATCATATGGGATTTATACATTACAGACCCTGGCACCCAAAGGTTTGATTAGGGAATTGGACTATTTAATCCATTGATAAATTTATTTTCTAACTCTGTATCTAGTGGATTTCACTGTTTGTTATACAATATTTGTCCTTGTCTAATTATATTTTCCCTTCCCCTCCCCTTTTTACAGACCTATTGATCTCAATACACCTTATGGGGTAAGAATAGGAAGGAATACAGCTATATTTTTAATTTTTTGCCTCCTTATTTTCTGTACTTTATTTTACTCCATTTCCTGTTAATTTTTAATTTTACTTAGAGTTTTAGTTTTATCGTCATTTTTATTTTTCCCCTCACTTTACTTTTTCACAATCTTCTTCATTTATTCATTATTTTCATTATTTTTTTCATGTTACTGAATTTGTAATAATTTTTATTTCAGTTTTATTCGTAGTGTTATTTTTACTATTTCCTGCTGTTGACAATATTTTTTTTATTTTACACCATTTCATGTTTTTTTCTGATTTATCATTATTGTTTTGCTTTTTTAATTTTTTCAACATTTCTTTAATTCCCTTCCTTTTTGCTCATTTCTTTATAAGTATACTATTTAACATTATTTTATTTTCATTATGAATTTCTCATCATGATTACCATTTTTTATTTTACTTTTTTTCTATTTTTTTCACCTATCCCAGTAATTTCTCCATCTAGTCCACTTTTTCTACACCTTTCCCTAATCTTCTTCATACTTTTTAATTGTACATGTTTCCACTATTAATTCTCTGTCATCATCACCAGCCTTTTTCTTATTTAGGTATATTATGTCCTTCCAGTCAGCATCCACCCCAACCATTCTATAGCCCAAGCCTTTTTCCAGTATATTGGCACCCCATTTAATACATCTATTTATTTATACATCATACTCTGTTCCAAATTATTATGCAAAAATTGTTTAGGAGTGATAAGGTAAGAATTTTTTTGTTTGTCAGTTAAACTCATTGATGGTGATGTGTGTCAGGGCTCTTTATATCACTGTAAGCAATTGCAGACACCTGTGCTAATTAGTTTGGTAGGTGTGTCCAATGAAAGGAAAAACTACTTAAGAAGGCTGTCCCACATTATTAAGCAGCCTACATTTTCTGCCAAAATGGGAAAGAAAAAGGATGTGTCGGCTTCTGAGAAGCAACAAATTTTGGAGTGTTTAGGTCAAGGCATGACCACAATCAACATTGCCAAGACACTTCATCGTGATCATCGCACAATCAAGAAGTATGTAGCTGATTCACAGTACACACATGTGCGTGCTGATAAGGGAAAATTCAGGACTCTTTCCTACAGGTAATTACGTCAGGTTAAAAAAGCAGCGGCAAAAAAGCCTTGTCATAGCAGCAGACAAGTTTTGAAGCTGCTGGTGCCTCCAACGTCCCCCGAACAACAAGATGCAGGGTCCTTCAGAGGTTTGCAGCTGTGCGTAAGCCATCCTGTCGACCTCCTCTATCCACTGCACACAAGCAGAAATGGCTCCAGTGGGCCAAACAATACATGAAGACTGACTTCAATACTGTTTTGTTCACCGATGAGTGCCGTGCAACGCTCGATGGTCCAGATGGATGGAGTGGAGGATGGCTGGTTGATGGACACTCCATGCAAACACGGCTACGGCGCCAACAAGGAGGAGGTGGAGTAATGTTTTGGGCTGGAATCATGGGGAGACAAATTGTCAGCCCCTTTAGGATCCCTGAAGGGTAAAGATGAACTCCATAGTGTATGTTGAGTTTCTCAAACAGCACTTCCTGCCATGGTTCAAGAAAAAGAACCGTGCATTCCGCAGCAAGATCATTTTCATGCATGATAATGCACCGTCTCATGCTGCACATAACACATCTGCATCTCTGGCTGCTATGGGCATAAAAGGGGACAAACTTATGGTGTGGCCCCCATGCTCCCTTGACCTCAACCCCATTGAGAACCTCTGGAGCATCATCAAAAGGAGTGTCTATGATGGCGGGAATCAGTTCACATCTAAGCAAAAGCTCTGGGAGGGTATTCTGTCCTCATGCAAAACAATTGAAGCAGAAACCATCCAAAACCTGACAAATTCAATGGACGAGAGAGTTCAGAAGCTCCATTCGAACAAGGGGTCCTATGAGCAAATGTAACATCACCTAGAATAAAGTTTTGAGCTGACAACTGTTTGATTTCAGTTTGTAACAACCTGCTAATGCTTATAATTTCAAAAATTATCATTATTTTGTTCTTTATTTAAATGAAAAGGTAGAAAACTCTGCTGTGCATAATAATTTATAACATGCATTTTGAGTGCAATTAGAGTGTTTTATTTTTTTAAAAATATACTGATATCATAGGCATGTTTGTACAAAAAAATTTCAATTGTACTCTAATAGTTATTTGACTGGAAAATTACAATGACTGCAATTCATATAGGTATTTTGTGAAAATCTGAGAAATATTATTTGCATAATAATTGGAACACAGTGTACATGTCTCCTCCTCACAGCTCCAGTTGCACCATTCGGCACTTCCAGTTTTCTAGCCCACTGACTGTACATCTCCCACCACCAGGCCTCACTTTGGGCCTCTTCCAGATGTCACTTCCGTATCACGACACCGGAACTACCTGACACAGCATTCAAGCATCTTTGGGTATGGCTCATTTCCATTTTCGATACCAGAATGCCATCAGCAATTTCACACGGATTAGACGACCCTGATAGTATTACCATTTCAAGTTTTTTTTTGCCCGGCTATACCGAAGGCACCATACAGACGCCATTTTTACCCCAAGGGTGATATGCCCTTAAACGAACTGTATCAGTAAATGCTCTTCCCTTTACCTATTTCTATTATCCTATCAAAATTTCCCATCGTTACTAAACTTCTATACCCCAATCGGTCTTTATATTCTCCTAATGAATTCTCGACATACCATGAACCTTGTAACCCCATAGTGAATATGCCTTATATACTATTTGCCTATCTATTACAATCTTTTTCTGTTCCTTTTTGTTCATTTCTTTCATTGCTTTATTCTTTCTATACACCCCATTTGCCTCATACATGTTATAAAGACAGATGTCTTAAGTACCCAATCTATGCTACATTCCTAACAGCATACTGATTGCTTCGATGTTCCTATACCTATAATCGCCACATCACATATGTTTCCACATAACCTTCACTCTATCTACCTCTCATATCCATTATATTAAAAACATACTAAATTAATTTCACATGGTTAGCACGTGATTTAGGGTTGTACGCTGTCCTGCCTTTAGTTTTGTCTAATCACTGAAAAACACCAAATTTAAATAGTGTACGATTTTACGCAATCGTTACATAAACTCAGGATTGGATACCTAAACGTTGCATACTGCTATCTTCTGAACCATCACCTATTGTTATGTTTCTTAGTGTGGTGACTATTGTAAATAAAACGTTTTGCTATTTGTATCCACCCACAAGTGTGGCTGTTTTAATCCTATTGTTACAATGTATTAGTCCAGTTTAGTCTGCATCAACCCACCCCGCTGAGTGCACACATTTTCTACTTTCTAGCTGTAGTGAAAGGGGTGTTAGAGGCCCATCATACTATTTGTACTCTTGGAAAATTTATGCCATTTTAGTGGTGCATGGCAATAATTTTTTTGAAATATTTGCATTCCAAGTGGGGTCTCCTTCATGTGTGTGGCCTGTAGCAGTAGGGTTCCCAGACTAGCAGGCCTGCACTTACTTTCAGTCAACTACCTGTGTTACTATCCTTACATTTTTCTAACATTAGCAGTCTATCAAGCTGAAATTTATGCCACCTGACTGTGGCTGAGAAGAAAAGCAGTTTGAGCTGTTGCATAAGGTGTCAGGACTCCCAGCAAAGCAGGCTAAGGCTACTTTCACACATCAGTTTTTTTGTGTCAGGCATAATGCGTCATATACCTGATAGGACGGATCCGGCGCTGAAATGAAAAAACTGATGCAACTGATCAGTTTTCTTGTCGGATCCGACCTGACCTTTTCAACCCGGAAAAAGAAATTTTCTATGTGGAAAATGCAGGTACGCATGTCTGTACCGAGGGAGAGAGAGAGAGAGAGACCTTGATTTCCAGAATCTGGATCACTCTTTTGATGGATTTCACAAAAGACTGGTCCGGTTCCATACACTTGTATTATTTCCGGCCGCCTGATGCGCCGCTTCAGGCACTATCAGGCGGCTCCGGAAAAAAAAAAAAAGTTGCAGTCAGCGTCTTGTCCGGCCGCCGGAATGTACATTTCCGCCGGATCCGGACAAAAACGGATGCAACACAATTACATCAGGCGCGATCCGGCGCTAATGAAAGTCAATGCCAAAAAACGCATCCGGTGCCGGATCCGTTTTTTTAAAAACACGCCGGATCGCGCCTGACGTAAAAAAACTGATGTGTGAAAGCAGCCTTACACCGCTCCTTCACCCACCTCATCTTAATTGAAACTTCAATTCAAAGGTCTAAATGCTGGCCTACAAGAAAAAAAGGTAGCACACTTTAGCGCTATAGCCCGCAAACACGAAATATGAAAAATATGAAAAATGAATTGCATCATTACCTTAGAAATATGAAAAATTGAGAAGTCTTAGCGCATAAGATGGCCAAATTATGCGAGCCTGATAGCCACGTCAAGGCTCCTCTCGTATATCAGGTCCTAACTAATGCCTATACTTGCTTTAGAAAAGTCTGTCTGCATGGGAACATATGAGTCCTCTCTTCAGACTAAAATCTACATCTCTGTGGAGGGGTGATGAACCTGTTGTAATTAAAAAGCCTGTGACCACCAGGTGGAGTGCTCAGGTAGAAGGTAAATGAATACATATCAAAAAACTGACCGGCACATCCAAACATAGATTCAGTGTGAACAGGTGCTAAACCTAGAGTCACCAACTCATATACATACAAGAAAAAAAGGTAGCACACTGTAGCGCTATAGCCCGCAAACACAAAATATGAAAAATATGAAAAATGAATTGCATCATTACCTTAGAAATATGAAAAATTGAGAAGTCTTAGCGCATAAGATGGCCAAATTATGCGAGCCTGATAGCCACGTCAAGGCTCCTCTCGTATATCAGGTCCTAACTAATGCCTATCCTTGCTTTAGAAAAGTCTGTCTGCATGGGAACATATGAGTCCTCTCTTCAGACTAAAATCTACATCTCTGTGGAGGGGTGATGAACCTGTTGTAATTAAAAAGCCTGTGACCACCAGGTGGAGTGCTCAGGTAGAAGGTAAATGAATACATATCAAAAAACTGACCGGCACATCCAAACATAGATTCAGTGTGAACAGGTGCTAAACCTAGAGTCACCAACTCATATACATACAAGAAAAAAAGGTAGCACACTGTAGCGCTATAGCCCGCAAACACGAAATATGAAAAATATGAAAAATGAATTGCATCATTACCTTAGAAATATGAAAAATTGAGAAGTCTTAGCGCATAAGATGGCCAAATTATGCGAGCCTGATAGCCACGTCAAGGCTCCTCTCGTATATCAGGTCCTAACTAATGCCTATCCTCGCTTTAGAAAAGTCTGTCTGCATGGGAACATATGAGTCCTCTCTTCAGACTAAAATCTACATCTCTGTGGAGGGGTGATGAACCTGTTGTAATTAAAAAGCCTGTGACCACCAGGTGGAGTGCTCAGGTAGAAGGTAAATGAATACATATCAAAAAACTGACCGGCACATCCAAACATAGATTCAGTGTGAACAGGTGCTAAACCTAGAGTCACCAACTCATATACATACAAGGAAAAAAGGTAGCACACTGTAGCGCTATAGCCCGCAAACACGAAATATGAAAAATATGAAAAATGAATTGCATCATTACCTTAGAAATATGAAAAATTGAGAAGTCTTAGCGCATAAGATGGCCAAATTATGCGAGCCTGATAGCCACGTCAAGGCTCCTCTCGTATATCAGGTCCTAACTAGTGTTGAGCATTCCGATACCGCAAGTATCGGGTATCGGCCGATATTCGCGTTATCGGAATTCCGATACTTAATTCCGATACTTTTTCAATATCGTATACCGGAATCGGATGTTCCCATAATTCTTTGAGAGGCAATGTGATTTTAGTCAGCCAATGAGGAATCCTACGAAGTGTGGGCACATCCTGTAATGCTGCGGTCATCTTAACTAATGGCATGGCTGTGATTGGCTGCTGAAATGATGTCAGAATGCACTATAAAAGGCGCCGCAGCCATTTTAGCGTCACTGTGCTGTGAACTCAGTAAGGGACAGAACGCTGCTGTGCTGACTCTGAGGGACAGTTAGATATTGCGATTTTGTGTACTACTGTGCTTGAGGCAGGCTAGTTTACCAACCGCTGTGTAAAGCTTCATTTTGCCAGTGTTGTTTTAACAGCTCTGTGCAAGGTGTGTGTGTGACAGTGCAGGTGACGCTGCAGTTTGCTCTGCATCCACCGCTGTTTGTAGGCATCTGCACGTGTCACTGACTCTTTTTTTTTTATTTTATTTAGTGGAATTGGTGCAGCTCCATTATATTAGAAAAAAATCAAATCTATTAGTGTGACGTGCTTCCATCCGTATACAATACATTGGTTGCAAACACTATAGAAGTACAGAAAGGAGCTTTTCACAGATAGTGAATAGTTGTGTTTCAGTGTTCACTGCAGTCTGTGAGGTTTTGATTTTTTGAGTGCAGATCACGCTCCAGTTAGTTCTTCAACCACTGCTGGTTGTAGTCTGCTGAGCGTGTGTCACTGCCTCATCCTTCACATTTTTCTCTAATTGGTGCTGCTCCATTTTAGTGGAAAAAAATCTAATCTATTAGTGTGACGCGCTTCCATCCGTATACAATACATTGGTTGCAAACACTATAGAAGTACAGAAAGGAGCTTTTCACAGATAGTGAATAGTTGTGTTTCAGTGTTCACTGCAGTCTGTGAGGTTTTGATTTTTTGAGTGCAGATCACGCTCCAGTTAGTTCTTCAACCACTGCTGGTTGTAGTCTGCTGAGCGTGTGTCACTGCCTCATCCTTCACATTTTTCTCTAATTGGTGCTGCTCCATTTTAGTGGAAAAAAATCTAATCTATTAGTGTGACGCGCTTCCATCCGTATACAATACATTGGTTGCAAACACTATAGAAGTACACAAAGGGGCCTTTAACAGCTACAGAACAGTTGTGTTTCAGTGTTCACTGTAGTCTGTGAGCTTTTCATTTTGTGAGTGCAGATTACGCTCCAGTTTGTTCTTCAACCACTGCCGGTTGTAGTCTGCTGAGCGTGTGTCACTGCCTCATCCTTCACATTTTTCTCTAATTGGTGCTGCTCCATTTTAGTGGAAAAAAATCTAATCTATTAGTGTGACGCGCTTCCATCCGTATACAATACATTGGTTGCAAACACTATAGAAGTACAGAAAGGAGCTTTTCACAGATAGTGAATAGTTGTGTTTCAGTGTTCACTGTAGTCTGTGAGCTTTTCATTTTGTGAGAGCAGATTACGCTCCAGTTTGTTCTTCAACCACTGCCGGTTGTAGTCTGCTGAGCGTGTGTCACTGCCTCATCCTTCACATTTTTCTCTAATTGGTGCTGCTCCATTTTAGTGGAAAAAAATCTAATCTATTAGTGTGACGCGCTTCCATCCATATACAATACATTGGTTGCAAACACTATAGAAGTACAGAAAGGAGCTTTTCACAGATAGTGAATAGTTGTGTTTCAGTGTTCACTGCAGTCTGTGAGGTTTTGATTTTTTGAGTGCAGATCACGCTCCAGTTAGTTCTTCAACCACTGCCGGTTGTAGTCTGCTGAGCGTGTGTCACTGCCTCATCCTTCACATTTTTCTCTAATTGGTGCTGCTCCATTTTAGTGGAAAAAAATCTAATCTATTAGTGTGACGCGCTTCCATCCGTATACAATACATTGGTTGCAAACACTATAGAAGTACACAAAGGGGCCTTTCACAGATACTGAACAGTTGTCTGCAGGGTTCACTGTAGTCTGTGAGGAATAACCACACTTAGGCCTTATAACTTTTCTGACTTTCTTTATCAATCTACCAAGATGAAGAAGTCAGTGAGTAAGGCACGTGGTCGTGGTCGAGGCCGTGGATTTGCAGCAGGGAGAGGACGTGGGGATTCTGTGGCTGCTGCCGCACCCAGTGACACAGCATCCACCAGTTTTCCCCGTGAGCGTTCCTTTATGCGCACTTTTGTAGGAGCTCAGCGTACCCCCCTGCTGCGTGAAGAACAAATTGAAGCCGTTGTTGGTTGGATGGCAGCCAATGCATCGACTTCAATAGCTTCCACCTCCTCTCAGGACCACAGCACTGTTGAACAACCATCAGTCTCTTCACCGCCTGCCAAATTGCCCAGGCAGTCAGAGAGCTCTGTACAGGAGCCAGCTGAGTCCTGCTTCTGTTCTCAGAATCTGTTGGCTTGGAAACAGGGGCCCAGCCAAGCAGCATTCTGGAATGTGAAGAAGAGGCAGTATGCAGTGATGCGCAACAGCTGTGTCTCTCTGAATCTGAAGAGGCGGGTGAGCCAGTGCCGATGGTCAGCCACACGCAGAACGCATCTGATGATGATGAGACTCAGTTGCCAGTTTCTGTTGAGCATGGTGCTGGCCAGACCACCCAACAACAGCAGGTGTTGGAAGAGGGTAGTGGTGGAGATGATGAGGTCCAAGACCCAACATGGCGTGAGGAACAGGAAGGTGGTGGGAGCAGCTCTGAGGAAGAGATTGCCCCAACGGTCCAAACAGTAGGGAGAGGTAGGCTGCAGACTCGCTTGCCTGTAGCCTCCAGTTTGGCACCCGTTCGGAGCAGTTCTCTTCCAACAGCCAAACCGGGCGCTCCCAGGACTTGCTCTGCGTGGTCCTTTTTTGATACAGTTGCAGATGATATTTGCTATGTCAAATGCAAGCTGTGTAATCAAAAAATTAAAAGAGGTAAAAGTGTCAGTAACCTTAATACAACAAATATGTGGAAACATGTGCGGTCAAAGCACTTTGTTGAGTTACAAAGACACATTGGAGATGTAGGCCAACCTACAGCAGCACCTACATCTTCAGCTCGTGTTGGAGCCTCTTCCTCCAATTCACACACAGCTGGTTCGGCTTCCTCAAAGGATCGCCATGGAAGAACCTCTGTCACTGTTGTCCAGAGACACAGTGTTATTCCACCCACAGCTGCAAGTTCCCTGTCATCCTCACACACCCAGGCCACAAAACAGCCATCGGTAGCACAGGCATGGGATAAAAGACGGCCATACTCGGCAAACCATCCACGAGCACAGGCTCTGAATGCTGGCATTGCAAAACTCCTGTCCCTTGAAATGCTGTCATTCAGGCTGGTGGAGACTGACAGTTTCCGTGAATTAATGGCATTGGCAGTCCCACAATACAATGTGCCCAGCCGATTTTATTTCAGCAGGCAAGCCGTCCCTGGTCTGCAAAAGCATGTTGAGGCAAAAATTAAACATGCGCTACTAAACGCCGTCAGTAGCAAGGTCCACCTGACCACCGATGCGTGGACCAGTACCCATGGCCAGGGACGATACCTTTCACTCACTGTCCATTGGGTGAATGTTGTGGAGCCGGGTACAGATCTTGCGAGTGGCGCTGTACGTGTTCTGCCAACTCCAAGGATTGCCGGAATCAAGTCTGTCCACATTGACTCCTCCTCCTACTCCAGTTCCTCAGAATCATCGCTGCAGGAGCCGTCACGGTCTACCTCCACATGGACCCGTGGACGCTTACCTGATGCGACCGATATGAGCACAGCCGTGGCCAAACGGCAACAGGCCGTTCTGAAATTAATTCCCATGGGGAATCGAAGCCACACAGCGCAGGAGGTCTGGAATGCCATCAAGCAGGAGAGCGACGTGTGGTTTTTGCCAGCGAATCTCCAGCCAGGCTTGGTAGTGTGTGACAATGGCCGAAATCTGGTGGCAGCTCTGGGCCTTGGCAACCTCACTCACATACCATGTCTGGCACATGTGCTCAACTTGGTCGTGCAGAGTTTTTTGAGGGACTATCCGGATCTTGATGCACTGCTGCACAAGGTCCGCCTAGAGTGCGCTCACTTGCGACGTTCCAGCATGGCCAGATCGCGCATTGCAGCTCTGCAACGCAGATTGCGCCTTCCTGAACATCGCATCATATGTGACGTATCCACCAGGTGGAATTCAACGTTACATATGTTGGAGCGGTTGTGTGAGCAGCAGCCAGCAGTTATGGAGTATCAGCTGCATCAGGCGCAATCAACACGCAATTTGCGCCGTCCACACTTCACCATTAATGAGTGGGCCACTATGAAGGACATGTGCCACGTTTTGCGTGCGTTTGATGAGTCAACGCGGATGGCGAGTGCAGATGATGCACTAGTCAGCCTGACTGTCCCCCTTATCTGCCTGCTTCAAAAAACACTGCAAGCAATAAGGGATGAGGTTTTGGAAGAGGTGGAGGATGAGGAGTCACAAATTCCATCACCTTCTGGAAAGTCAGCGCAACGTGGTTCCTCACAAAGGGCTGGGCAGGGCTCACTTTGTGAGGAGGATGAGGAGGAGGAGTCAATGGAGGAGGAAGACATCGCTCCAGAGGGAGGTACACAACGCTCTAGTCAGTATGTAGAGCGAGGGTGGGGTGATGCAGAGCAGGCAGAGATAACGCCTCTTGCAGAGGACAGCGTTTCTTTGCCAGTTGGGAGTCTGCAGCACATGGTTGATTTCATGCTGCAGTGCCTAAGAAACGACCGCCGCATTGCCCACATTCTCACGACGTCTGATTATTGGGTGTACACCCTCCTAGACCCTCGCTACCGGGACAACGTCAAAAGCCTCATCACACCGTTGAACCGGGAGCGTAAAATGCGGGAGTACCAAGACACACTGGTGCAATCCCTAATGTTCTACCTTACTGCCGAGAGCACTGCTGCTGCTACTGCTTTACAAAGCAGCTCTGTGCGTCGAGGCAGTGTAGAGAGCTCTGCAACAAGAGGGAGCACACGCAGTGCCTCTGCACAGGGAAAGACCAGTATGTTAAAAATGTGGCAAAGTTTTGTGGCAGCGCCACAAATGTCTACACCATCCGAGAGGGCTCCAGTCAGCGGGAGGCAACGTATCCGTCAGATGGTGACAGACTACTTGGCTTTGCCTCTCAGTGTACTCCCAGATGGCTTTTCCCCATTCAAGTTTTGGGTCTCTAAGCTGGATACATGGCCAGAGCTTAGCCAGTATGCATTGGAGGTGCTGGCTTGCCCTGCTGCCAGTGTATTATCGGAGCGCGTCTTTAGTGCTGCAGGTGGTGTACTAACAGACCGTCGCATGCGACTATCCTCCGATAATGTAGACCGGCTTACTTTTCTGAAATGAACAAGGCATGGATCTCGCCAGAATTTGTCTGTCCGTTTTCAGATTAAATAACTGGTTCGCAACGTTATCCATGTCTCCTGTTATGTTCATCTTTCTACCACCTGAACTCTACTCCCTGGGCTCCAACACTGCCAGTTGCTGCTCAGAAGTGTCGTGTCCACAGAACAAAACACAAGCTCTACTGTTAGTGGGGTTCAGTAACGCCAGCTGTTCCCCTGCTGTGTCAACGGCAAGAAGTCTCCTGTTCCCGACACATGGACAGAAAAACACATGACCAACATGCTCCAAATAGGGAAGAGCCATCACCCTGCTTGTTATGCTGAAAACATGAATTGTGAAGTTTTGCAGGCCTAGAATGATAAATTTTTATGACAAATATGGACAAATAATATTTGTCATCACAGCGCATATCTGCACATGTCTATTAGAAATGGTAACAAAAAATAAAACATAGTCTACTCTTCACATTTTGAAATTAATGCATAAAAGTACATTTCAGACTTATGAATTAATGCTTTTTAAGGAACTTTATCTGTACCTGTAAGATAATGCAGTCAATGGATGTACGAATCATTAAATCCTCATTATCATCATCACGAGTTTTATTTATGACAGACATTATAAAATACACATACTGATGCCAACTGTAACTTCAAACACCATATATGAAATGGCCAGCATGTAAACATGGTAATAATGTCCAATAATAAATTATTACATCAGAAAGTGCATCATGCATACTGACAATATGTAGTTATACCTGCAAGTGCTGTTGAAACAACCACAAGAGATATAAATTAATACTGGTATATAGGTATCACAGTGCATAGTTACTCATGGACAATGTTTGATGTAATACTGTATCTCAATTAAGTCAGCGTCAACCATTAGGCTTGTTAGTCTTGTACATTGTTAAAGAGGGAACGTAATTTTTTTTGTTTGTCATAGGTGGAGTATTACACACATTAAATTATTACTGCTGTATTTTTTTTTGCGTCCCTAGTGCGCAATAACGCAGCCTAACCTCACATTTGATAGTCAGCTAATTGCCACACGCTACCCTACCCTACGCGTGACAGTAGGAAGGTAGTGTTGACGGATAAAGCTTTGCGCAACCAGACATTCTTTTACCCTCTTCAACACTCTACAAGCAAAAAATGCATGATTTCAGCCGCAGACTTTATTGACGTACAGTATAACATCGGCATTACCCATCAGAGGCTGTCCACTGTCTGATACAGACATAGAATATACCTTTGCTATCCGTAGCCTTTGTTTCACCTACACTTGCAGGCACACACTTAAATTGTGACAAACAATGCCTAATGTTTTTTTAAATGGTTATTTTTTATTGTACATTATTGTGTCATCAATCACATTGATGAGTCCATGCTGGACATGTCATACATGCTATAGAAAGTTACATATTATGAACTTAAATAATTGAAATGTCTGTGACTGTCACATAAAATTTGCGATGATGATGATGAGTGACTATTACAAAATCCATTGTCTTCACTATGTTATGGTTTAACATAGCGTTCCTTAAGCATTATTCATAAAAAAAAAAATGGACTTTTATTCTTAAATTTACAACACTATATTTTGTTACCAATTTTTTGGGTGTTGTGTTGTTCCATTTATTTTTGGCATGTGCATATATGCGTTTATATTTGTATTTTCTTTATTTTTCCTTCTTGAAATTAGAAAACATGTGTATCTTTGTACCGTGTTAGCCAGTAGATAGAAAAATATTTAGACTTCAGAGTCAGCAGTGGTTGATACCTTTTAATGGATAACTGAAAAGATGGAAACAAATTGCAAGCTTTCAAGGCTACTCACGTCTCTTCATCAGGGAAAGACTAACTAAAAAAATTAAGCATCACATATTTCTATACACAACAGGACACAGGAATAGTGCAATAGGTAAGACAAGTAAGTGACGTGTATCAGAACTGTCATTATCTCACAGGGATGAACATAAATATTGGAACAGTTCCTAGATAAGGATAGAAAGTTTGATTGCCCTCTCATTGGCGTATTTTTTTGGGTTTTCATGACCCTGGAAGGGCATAGACGCAGATTCCTTAATTGATATAGAATGACATAAATCCATGTGATCTATTCATTCCATCACTAACAGTGTCAAAGGTCATGATGAGCTTATATTCTGAAACCTTTGTACGTTTCTCATATTTGAAGTTATATTTTAATACCAGTATTCCATATCCATGATGCTATGACCGGGCATACAAAAGTCTTTTGCCACAGGTAAATTCATTAATTTTAAATCTGTGATTGTGTGGCGCTGATAATTCATCCTTGTTCTCCTTTTTGTTGCCGGTCTCCCCTCACTTGTCCCTCCCTCACTTGTCTTAGCTATTCCTGTGTCCTGTTGTGTGTAGAAATATGTGATTCTTCATTTTTGGCTTTACTCTTAGCCTGATGAAGACACCTGAGTAGTCTCGAAAGCTTTGAATTTGTTACCATATTTTCAGTTAGCCATTAAACGTTATCAACCACAGAGACTGTCAAGTATAAATATTTTTCTATTCTTGTAATTGAAATTTATCATTTTATTGTTGTAGTAAAAGTTCATTTATTCTTGTTTGAAGTACATACATTTGCAATGGCCACGTAACAAGGCAATAACTCAATATTTTGTGCCTACACCCTCCTTGACCCTGGGCTTCAACAGCGCCAGTTGCTGCTCAGAAGTGTTAGATGCACAGATGAAAACAATCGCTGATGTGTTTGTGGGGTTCAGTAACGCCTGCTGTTCCCCTGCTGTGTGTCTGGCAAAAATTACTGCTGCTAACTACAACTTCAACTTCAAACGTCTCATACTAGGCCTCTGCCTACACCCTCCTTGACCCTGGGCTTCAACAGCGCCAGTTGCTGCTCAGAAGTGTTAGATGCACAGATGAAAACAATCGCTGATGTGTTTGTGGGGTTCAGTAACGCCTGCTGTTCCCCTGCTGTGTGTCCGGGCAAAAATTACTGCTAGCTACCTAATCATGGTGAAAAAAACATGACATCTCAAAGTGTCTAGTGCTACACATAGATATGAGGCTACACCATGATTTCTAAGCTGTAAACATTTGAAACGTCAACTTTCAAACCATAAAATGATTTGTCTTTGTCACAAATCTGTAACAAAATAATTGTGACATATTATTACAGATATGCACATGTCGAAAAAAATGCAAACACAAAAGCCTACTTATGCTATAGGATACTGATGGTCAACCTTGTCACTCCATAGCTTAGACAAATCCAACTCACATCATGATGACTCAAATACTGCAATGTTGGAAGTGCATAATGTGGGTTGAACTTTGACAACTGCTGCAGTGCGAAGGTTATACTTCAGTGTTCTTGCCTTTGAAATAAAAGCATACAAGTAAATATAATATCCAATGTTTGATTAAGGGACGTGATGTACACCTGTAATATTGTGCAAACAATGCATGTAGGAATAGTCCTCTTCAACATTACTTATATTTGTGTCATTTTAAAAAATACATATTTGATTAGAAAGTTAACAGCCCATATCATAAAGGTCCTTCATGTAAACATGATAATCGCTAACAAAAATCATGCATTACCTTGGTAAAGTCAATAGTGCATAGTCACAATAGCAAAATATATACCTGTAAGTGGTGCTGAAAGAACGACAACTGATAGAATAGGTGAATGATATCTATTTATCAGACTGAATAGCGACACCTGTACAATGTCGATATAATACTGTACCTTAACAAAACAGCTGTGTCACACCTCACACGCATTTTTTCTTGTAGCTTGTTATGTAATAGGGCACATGCGTGTATGTTTCATCATAGGTGCATGTTTACTGAGTAAAGCAGTCATGACAACGCCTTTGTGTTGTCGGTACGCTTGCGATGATGAACGATGCGCACCGTGAATGTTAGTCTGCGTCATAAGACGCACAGACGCTCCAATACCCAACGCGTCACAGCAGGAAGCCAGTCTGTGCGTCCAAACAAAGGCGCAAGCATACATGCACGTACCCTTTTATAAAGCTATATAAAAAAAAGGATGTAGTAGTAACGCACACTTTATGAGGTACAGTATTACATCGCCATTCACCATCTGTGGCTATGCAGTCTCATCTATATATACCTTATCTATCCGTTGTCATGCTTGCAAGTCCACAGTCAGGCATAAATAGCTGTTTTCACTATGCACTTTTTAAAGGTTTTTTTTGTTAATATAATGATTGGCACATATTATCAGTATTACATGATGGAAATTTTAGATATTTTTAAAAACTTTTTAGTGATATTATTCAGCAAATGAAAATGGTGTACATACTGTTACTTATCCCTCATTAATGGATTCTGATATGTACTTGTATGCTTTTATTTAAAACCGTTTTAGCAGATTATTTAACCAATTTTATTGTGGTTTTGCATTGCTTTTCAACATGTTAATGTATGCGTTTATGTTTGTCAATTATTAATTTACATATATTTTTTAAAGTAAAATCATCATCTTATGGTAATAAAGGTTATATTTCTCTTGTTTGGAGTATAGACATTTTTAATTGACACGTAACAAGGAAAATACTTGATCTAGTATTTAAACATCCTCCTTGACCCTGGGCTCCAACACCGCCAGTTGTTGCTTGGAAGTGCTGTTAGCACAGTCTACACTTGCTCCCGTGTTACTGGGTTTCAGTAATGTCAGCTGTTCCCCTGCTGTGTGAACGGCAAAAAGTCCTGCTGCCTCCACCCTGTTCTCTTCTCATCCCTGGGTTACAACACCGCCAGTTGTTTCTCGGAAGTGCTGTTAGCACAGTCTACACTTGCTCCTGTGTTACTGGGGTTCAGTAATGTCAGCTGTTCCCCTGCTGTGTGAACGGCAAAAAGTCCTGCTGCCTCCACCCTGTTCTCTTCTCATCCCTGGGTTACAACACCGCCAGTTGTTTCTCGGAAGTGCTGTTAGCACAGTCTACACTTGCTCCTGTGTTACTGGGGTTCAGTAATGTCAGCTGTTCCCCTGCTGTGTGAACGGCAAAAAGTCCTGCTGCCTCCACCCTGTTCTCTTCTCATCCCTGGGTTACAACACCGCCAGTTGTTTCTCGGAAGTGCTGTTAGCACAGTCTACACTTGCTCCTGTGTTACTGGGGTTCAGTAATGTCAGCTGTTCCCCTGCTGTGTGAACGGCAAAAAGTCCTGCTGCCTCCACCCTGTTCTCTTCTCATCCCTGGGTTACAACACCGCCAGTTGTTTCTCGGAAGTGCTGTTAGCACAGTCTACACTTGCTCCTGTGTTACTGGGGTTCAGTAATGTCAGCTGTTCCCCTGCGTGTGAACGGCAAAAAGTCCTGCTGCCTCCACCCTGTTTCTCTCCATCCCGTTGGTTACAACACCGCCAGTTGTTTCTCGGAAGTGCTGTTAGCACAGTCTACACTTGCTCCTGTGTACTGGGGTTCAGTAATGTCAGCTGTTCCCCTGCTGTGTGAACGGCAAAAAGTCCTGCTGCCTCCACCCTGTTCTCTTTCATCCTGGGTTACAACACCGCCAGTTGTTTCTCGGAAGTGCTGTTAGCACAGTCTACACTGTGCTCCGTGTTCTCTGGGGTCAGTAATGTCAGCTGTTCCCCTGCTGTGTGAACGGCAAACAGTCCTGCTGCCTCCACCATGTTCTCTTCTCATCCCTGGGCTACAAACCGCCAGTTGTTCTCTCGAAGTGCTGTTAGCACAGTCTACACTTGCTCCCGTGTTACTGGGGTTCAGTAATGTCAGCTGTTCCCTGCCTGTGTGAACGGCAAACAGTCCTGCTGCCTCCACCATGTTCTCTCTCATCCCCGGGCTACAACACCGCCAGTTGTTTTCTCGAAGTGCTGTTAGCACAGTCTACACATTGCTCCCTGTGTTACTGGGTTCAGTAATGTCAGCTGTTCCCCTGCTGTGTGAACGGCAAACAGTCCTGCTGCCTCCACCATGTTCTCTCTTCATCCCTGGCTACAACACCGCCAGTTGTTCTCGGAAGTGCTGTTAGCACAGTCTACACTTGCTCCTGTTTACTGGGTTCAGTAAGCCTCAGCTGTTCCCCTGCTGTTGTGAACGGCAAAAGTCCTGCTGCCTCCACCCTGTTCTCTTCTCATCCTGGTTACAACACCGCATTGTTCTCGGAAGTGCTGTTACACAGTCTACACTTGCTCCTGTGTTACTGGGTTCAGTAATGTCAGCTGTTCCCTGCTGTGTGAACGGCAACAGTCCTGCTGCCTCCACCATGTTCTCTTCTCATCCCTGGCTACAACACCGCCAGTTGTTTTCGAAGTGCTGTTGCACAGTCTACACTTGCTCCCGTGTTACTGGGTTCAGTAATGTCAGCTGTTCCCCTGCTGTGTGAACGGCAACAGTCCTGCTGCCTCCACCATGTTCTCTTCTCATCCTGGCTACAACACCGCCAGTTGTTTCTCGGAAGGCTGTTAGCACAGTCTCACTTGCTCCTGTGTTACTGGGTTCAGTAATGTCACTGTTCCCCTGCTGTGGAACGCAAAGTCCTCTGCCTCCACCTGTTCTCTTCATCCTGGTTACAACACCGCCAGTTGTTTCTCGGAAGTGCTGTTAGCACAGTCTACACTTGCTCTGTGTTACTGGGGTTCAGTAATGTCAGCTGTTCCCTGCTGTGTGAACGGCAACAGTCCTGCTGCTCCACCATGTTCTCTTCTCATCCTGGTACAACACCGCCAGTTGTTTCTCGAAGTGCTGTTAGCACAGTCTACACTTGCTCCCGTGTTACTGGGTTCAGTAATGTCACTGTTCCCCTGCTGTGTGAACGCAAACTCCTGCTCCTCCACCATGTTCTCTTCTCATCCCTGGGCTACAACCGCCAGTTGTTTCTCGAAGTGCTGTTAGCACAGTCTACACTGCTCCTGTTACTGGGGTTCAGTAATGTCAGCTGTTCCCCTGCTGTGTGAACGGCAAAGTCCTGCGCTCACCCGTTCTCTTCTCATCCCTGGTTACAACACCGCCGTTGTTCTCGAGTGCTGTTGCACGCTACACTTGCTCCTGTGTTACTGGGTTCAGTATGTCAGCTGTTCCCCTGCTGTGTGAACGCAAAAAGTCCTGCTGCCTCCACCTGTTCTCTTCTCATCCCTGGTTACAACACCGCCAGTTGTTTCTCGAAGTGCTGTTAGCACAGTCTACACTTGCTCCTGTGTTACTGGGTTCAGTAATGTCAGCTGTTCCCTGCTGTGTGAACGCAAACATCCTGCTGCCTCCACCATGTTCTCTTCTATCCCTGGCTACAACACCGCCAGTTGTTTCTCGAATGCTGTTAGCACAGTCTACACTGCTCCGTGTTACTGGGTTCAGTAATGTCAGCGTTCCCCTGCGTTGAACGGCAAACAGTCTGCTGCTCACCATGTTCTCTTCTCATCCTGGCTACAACACCGCCAGTTGTTTCTCGAAGTGCTGTACACAGTCACACTTGCTCCCGTGTTACTGGGTTCAGTAATGTCAGCTGTTCCCCTGCTGTGTGAACGCAAAAGTCCCTGCTCAAATCCTGTACCTTCTCTCCCTGGGTTCCATACCGCAGCTGTTCTCGCAGTGCTTTGGCCAGTCTCCATTCGTCCAGTTCCGAACGCTGGGTTTGGTATGGCACAGTACCCCTGCTTGTAACGGCCAAACGTCCTGGTCCTCCCATGTTCTCTTCTCACCCTGGGTTCCACACAGTCATGGTCCTCGTTATCTTGCTCTTACCTTGCTCCTCCGGTTCAGTAGTCAGCTGTTCTCCTCCTGCTGCTGTGTACGGCAAACGTCTGCTGCCTCACACAGGTACTCCTCTATCCTGTCCAAACGCAGCTGTCTCGTTGTGCCAGTCTTCCTTCTGCTCCTCCGGGTTCAGAAGTCAGCTGTTCTACTCATGCTCTTGTATCGCACATCTGTTCCTCCTCACTGTTCTCCCATCTCCTGGTCTCACACCGCCAGTTGTTCCTTGAGTGCTTTAGCACAGTCCTCCTGCTTGTAACCGTTCCCGTAAGTCACGCTGTTCCCCTCCTTTGTGACGGCAACAGTCGCTGTCCTCACCATTGCTCTTGTCTCTCACCCTGGGTTCATACCGCAGTGTTCTCGAGTGCTTGTTGCTCAGTCTACCGTTCCAGGTTCTGGCTGTATGTTGAGCCAGTACCCCTGCTTGTAACGGCCAAACGTCGCTGTCCCGTGTGCCATCTCGGAAGTGCTGTTAGCACAGTCTACACTTGCTCCTGTGTTACTGGGGTTCAGTAATGTCAGCTGTTCCCCTGCTGTGTGAACGGCAAAAAGTCCTGCTGCCTCCACCCTGTTCTCTTCTCATCCCTGGGTTACAACACCGCCAGTTGTTTCTCGGAAGTGCTGTTAGCACAGTCTACACTTGCTCCTGTGTTACTGGGGTTCAGTAATGTCAGCTGTTCCCCTGCTGTGTGAACGGCAAAAGTCCTGCTGCCTCACCTGTTCTCTTCTCATCCCTGGGTTACAACACCGCCAGTTGTTTCTCGGAAGTGCTGTTAGCACAGTCTACACTTGCTCCTGTGTTACTGGGGTTCAGTAATGTCAGCTGTTCCCCTGCTGTGTGAACGGCAAACAGTCCTGCTGCCTCCACCATGTTCTCTTCTCATCCCTGGGCTACAACACCGCCAGTTGTTTCTCGGAAGTGCTGTTAGCACAGTCTACACTTGCTCCTGTGTTACTGGGGTTCAGTAATGTCAGCTGTTCCCCTGCTGTGTGAACGGCAAAAGTCCTGCTGCCTCCACCATGTTCTCTTCTCATCCCTGGGTACAACACCGCCAGTTGTTTCTCGGAAGTGCTGTTAGCACAGTCTACACTTGCTCCGTGTTACTGGGGTTCAGTAATGTCAGCTGTTCCCACTGCTGTGTGAACGGCAAACAGTCCTGCTGCCTCACACCATGTTCTCTTCTCATCCCTGGGTTCCAACACGCCAGTGTTTCTCGGAGTGCTTTAGCCAGGTCTACACTTGCTCCAGTTTACTGGGGTTCAGTAATGTCAGCTGTTCCCTGCTTGTGAACGTGTCAAACAGTTCCTGGCTTGCCTCCACCCTGTTCACATTCTCTCCATGGTGTACCCTGCTACCATCCGGGTTCCAGTACCAGTCAGCTGGTTCTCCGCAGTGCCTTTGGCCATGGTGCCTCCATGTCGTATCCGAGTTCCAGCAACGTCTGCTGGTCCTTGTAGTGCTTTGGAGCACAGGTGCCTCCTGCTTGTAACCGTGTCCCAGTAACGTCAGCTGGTCCTCGGTTGTGCCATTGCTACTTTTCCTTCTGTGACCCTCGGGTTCCAGCACAGTCAGCTGGTTCCTCGTACTTTCATTGGCTCTTGTACCTTCTGCTACCCATCCTGGTTCCAGTACCGTCAGCTGGTTCTCCGCAGTGCCTTTGGCCTAGGTGCCTCCATGTCGGTATCCGAGTTCCAGCAACGTCTGCTGGTCCTTGGTAGTGCTTTGGAGCACAGGTACCTCCTGCTTAGTAACCGTGTCCCAGTAACGTCAGCTGGTCCTCGGTTGTGCCATTGGCTCTTTTCCTTCTGCTGACCCTCCGGGTTCCAGCACAGTCAGCTGGTCCTCGTTACTTTCATTGGCTCTTGTACCTTCTGCTACCCATCTGGGTTCCAGTACCGTCAGCTGGTTCTCCGCAGTGCCTTTGGCCTAGGTGCCTCCATGTCGGTATCCGAGTTCCAGCAACGTCTGCTGGTCCTTGGTAGTGCTTTGGAGCACAGGTACCTCCTGCTTAGTAACCGTGTCCCAGTAACGTCAGCTGGTCCTCGGTTGTGCCATTGGCTCTTTTCCTTCTGCTGACCCTCCGGGTTCCAGCACAGTCAGCTGGTCCTCGTTACTTTCATTGGCTCTTGTACCTTCTGCTACCCATCCGGGTTCCAGTACCGTCAGCTGGTTCTCCGCAGTGCCTTTGGCCTAGGTGCCTCCATGTCGGTATCCGAGTTCCAGCAACGTCTGCTGGTCTTGGTAGTGCTTTGGAGCACAGGTACCTCCTGCTTAGTAACCGTGTCCCAGTAACGTCAGCTGGTCCTCGGTTGTGCCATTGGCTCTTTTCCTTCTGCTGACCCTCCGGGTTCCAGCACAGTCAGCTGGTCCTCGTTACTTCCATTGGCTTTTGTACCATCACCAACAGGACAAAGAAGGTTAAGACAAACTACAAGATACAGAACAAGAGACAGAAGAACAATAAGCAGAAGATCAAAAAGCAGAAGAACATTAAGTATAAGACCAAAATGAAGAGCAAAATATATCCTCTAAATTCTAAGCAGAAGAAGACTAAGCAGTGTATGGGGGTGAGTCCGTTCCTCCTCGTGGTGCCCCTGGAAAATGCCTGATGCTGCTGCAGGCTAAACTGAACGCGGACAAATACTGTTGTAATTAAAATCTTTCGTGACAGCAAGAACGGAAGGATGAAAATTCAGAGTTTTACAGATTACAAGTACAGGAATGTCTGTCACAAATAAGAATATGATGAAAAGGATGAATAGGAAGAAGATGAAGAAGTAGAATATGAAGAATAATAACTGTTTAATAAGAACAATATAAGTAATGTTAACAAAAAGATGAATAGCAAGAAGTTTTAGAAGATTAAGAAGGTGAAGATGAAGAATAATTTGATGAGAAAGATGATGCTGCTGAAGATTATGAAGGAGAAAGTGTGTGAAAAGTTAAAAAGGTGAAGAGCATGGAAGTTGTGAAACATACATATTTGCCAAAATAGAAAAAAGGTTAACAACATTGTCAATTTCTTCGTCAATCCGAACGTATTTCCTAAAAAAAAAAATTAATGCTATTCCATTGGATTGGGTTAAACATCTATGCCTTTAATGTCTCCTCAACCTCCCCCAATACATTCTACATTACTCTTTGTTGTTTTCCTTCATGTACAATTAACCTACAAGGCAAGAATGGGTTTTTTTTATTTCGATATTTTGTTCCCATAGACTTACATGGGACTTCCGGTATCGGTATCGGGTATCGCCGATATTTTTTGTGTATCGGCGATACCATTCCGATTCCGATACTTTTGGATATCGGAAAGTATCGCTCAACTCTAGTCCTAACTAATGCCTATCCTCGCTTTAGAAAAGTCTGTCTGCATGGGAACATATGAGTCCTCTCTTCAGACTAAAATCTACATCTCTGTGGAGGGGTGATGAACCTGTTGTAATTAAAAAGCCTGTGACCACCAGGTGGAGTGCTCAGGTAGAAGGTAAATGAATACATATCTAAAAACTGACCGGCACATCCAAACATAGATTCAGTGTGAACAGGTGCTAAACCTAGAGTCACCAACTCATATACATACAAGAAAAAAAGGTAGCACACTGTAGCGCTATAGCCCGCAAACACGAAATATGAAAAATATGAAAAATCAATTGCATCATTACCTTAGAAATATGAAAAATTGAGAAGTCTTAGCGCATAAGATGGCCAAATTATGCGAGCCTGATAGCCACGTCAAGGCTCCTCTCGTATATCAGGTCCTAACTAATGCCTATCCTCGCTTTAGAAAAGTCTGTCTGCATGGGAACATATGAGTCCTCTCTTCAGACTAAAATCTACATCTCTGTGGAGGGGTGATGAACCTGTTGTAATTAAAAAGCCTGTGACCACCAGGTGGAGTGCTCAGGTAGAAGGTAAATGAATACATATCAAAAAACTGACCGGCACATCCAAACATAGATTCAGTGTGAACAGGTGCTAAACCTAGAGTCACCAACTCATATACATACAAGAAAAAAAGGTAGCACACTGTAGCGCTATAGCCCGCAAACACGAAATATGAAAAATATGAAAAATGAATTGCATCATTACCTTAGAAATATGAAAAATTGAGAAGTCTTAGCGCATAAGATGGCCAAATTATGCGAGCCTGATAGCCACGTCAAGGCTCCTCTCGTATATCAGGTCCTAACTAATGCCTATCCTCGCTTTAGAAAAGTCTGTCTGCATGGGAACATATGAGTCCTCTCTTCAGACTAAAATCTACATCTCTGTGGAGGGGTGATGAACCTGTTGTAATTAAAAAGCCTGTGACCACCAGGTGGAGTGCTCAGGTAGAAGGTAAATGAATACATATCAAAAAACTGACCGGCACATCCAAACATAGATTCAGTGTGAACAGGTGCTAAACCTAGAGTCACCAACTCATATACATTCAAGAAGTAGATTTTAGTCTGAAGAGAGGACTCATATGTTCCCATGCAGACAGACTTTTCTAAAGCGAGGATAGGCATTAGTTAGGACCTGATATACGAGAGGAGCCTTGACGTGGCTATCAGGCTCGCATAATTTGGCCATCTTATGCGCTAAGACTTCTCAATTTTTCATATTTCTAAGGTAATGATGCAATTCATTTTTCATATTTTTCATATTTCGTGTTTGCGGGCTATAGCGCTACAGTGTGCTACCTTTTTTTCTTGTATGTATATGAGTTGGTGACTCTAGGTTTAGCACCTGTTCACACTGAATCTATGTTTGGATGTGCCGGTCAGTTTTTTGATATGTATTCATTTACAGTTAGGTCCATAAATATTTGGACAGAGACAACATTTATCTAATTTTGGTTCTAGACATTACCACAATGAATTTGAAACAAAACAAATCAGATGCAGTTGAAGTTCAGACTTTCAGCTTTCATTTGAGGGTATCCACATTAAAATTGGATGAAGGGTTAGGAGTTTCAGCTCCTTAACATGTGCCACCCTGTTTTTAAAGGGACCAAAAGTAATTGGACAGATTAAATAATTGTAAATAAAATGTTCATTTCTAGTACTTGGTTGAAAACCCTTTGTTAGCAATGACTGCCTGAAGTCTTGAACTCATGGACATCACCAGACACTGTGTTTCCTTCTTTTTGATGCTCTGCCAGGCCTTCACCGCGGTGGTTTTCAGTTGTTGTTTGTTTGTGGGCCTTTCTGTCTGAAGTTTAGTCTTTAACAAGTGAAATGCATGTTCAATTGGGTTGAGATCAGGTGACTGACTTGGCCATTCAAGAATATTCCACTTCTTTGCTTTAATAAACTCCTAGGTTGCTTTGGCTTTATGTTTTGGGTCATTGTCCATCTGTAGTATGAAACGACGACCAATCAGTTTGGCTGCATTTGGCTGGATCTGAGCACACAGTATGGCTCTGAATACCTCAGAATTCATTCGGCTGTTTCTGTCCTGTGTCACATCATCAATAAACACTAGTGACCCAGTGCCACTGGCAGCCATGCATGCCCAAGCCATCACACTGCTTCCGCCATGTTTTACAGATGATGTGGTATGCTTTGGATCATGAGCTGTACCACGCCTTCGCCATACTTTTCTCTTTCCATCATTCTAGTAGAGGTTGATCTTGGTTTCATCTGTCCAAAGAATGTTCTTCCAGAACTGTGCTGGCTTTTTTAGATGTTTTTTAGCAAAGTCCAGCCTAGCCTTTTTATTCTTGATTCTTATGAGTGGCTTGCACCGTGCAGTGAACCCTCTGTATTTAATTTCATGCAGTCTTCTCTTTATGGTAGATTTGGATATTGATACGCCTACCTCCTGGAGAGTGTTGTTCACTTGGTTGGCTGTTGTGAAGGGGTTTCTCTTCACCATGGAGAGTATTCTGCGATCATCCACCACTGTTGTCTTCCGTGGGCGCCCAGGTCTTTTTGCATTGATGAGTTCACCAGTGCTTTTTTCTTTCTCAGAATGTACCAAACTGTAGATTTTGCCACTCCTAAAGTTGTAGCAATTTCTCGGATGGGTTTTTTCTGTTTTTTGCAACTTAAGGATAGCTTGTTTCACCTGCATGGAGAGCTCCTTTGACCGCATGTTTCCTTCACAGCTAAACCTTCCAAATGCAAACACCACACCTCAAATCAACACCAGCCCTCTTTATCTGCTTAATTGAGAATGATATAATGAAGGGATTGCCCACACCTGTCCATGAAATAGCCTTGGAGTCAATTGTCCAATTACTTTTGGTCCCTTTAAAAACAGGGTGGCACATGTTAAGGAGCTGAAACTCCTAAACCCTTCATCCAATTTTAATGGGATACCCTCAAATGAAAGCTGAAAGTCTGAACTTCAACTGCATCTGATTTGTTTTGTTTCAAATTCATTGTGGTAATGTCTAGAACCAAAATTAGATAAATGTTGTCTCTGTCCAAATATTTATTGACCTAACTGTACCTTCTACCTGAGCACTCCACCTGGTGGTCACAGGCTTTTTAATTACAACAGGTTCATCACCCCTCCACAGAGATGTAGATTTTAGTCTGAAGAGAGGACTCATATGTTCCCATGCAGACAGACTTTTCTAAAGCGAGGATAGGCATTAGTTAGGACCTGATATACGAGAGGAGCCTTGACGTGGCTATCAGGCTCGCATAATTTGGCCATCTTATGCGCTAAGACTTCTCAATTTTTCATATTTCTAAGGTAATGATGCAATTCATTTTTCATATTTTTCATATTTCGTGTTTGCGGGCTATAGCGCTACAGTGTGCTACCTTTTTTCTTGTATGTATATGAGTTGGTGACTCTAGGTTTAGCACCTGTTCACACTGAATCTATGTTTGGATGTGCCGGTCAGTTTTTTGATATAAATGCTGGCCTAGACCCTGATACCTCATGCATGGCCCATGGCTGACTGCTGCTGTGCCACTATCAAATTTCTACTGTGGGTGAATTGATCATCAGTCAACTACCTGTATTACTATCCTTAAATTTTTCTACCAATAGTAGTCTACAAAACTAATGCTTGTGGCACCTGAGCAAAAATCCAGTTTGAGCTGTTGAAAGAGGTATCAGGGCTCCATCAAAGAAGGCTTACACTGGTCTCTCATCCATTTCATCTTAATTTAAACTTCTATTCAAAGCTTTAAATGCTCATGCATGGCCCATGGCTGACTACTGCTGTGCCATTATCAAATTTTTACTATGGGTCAATTGATGACATTTTCTTGTTGTCTGCACCTAATTTTTGGAAATGTTTGAACTCCAAGTTGGGTCTCTTTGATGTGTGTTGCATGAATTTGGCAATGTTTCAGCTAGAAATGCTTGTCCAAGCTCTGTCCCATGCATCCATGCTGCGCAATTATACTATTTGCACGCTGGGCCAATTGATGCCTCTTTTCCTGATGTCTGCCCCTAATTTAAGCTTTTTGACACATCCTTTACTGTGTTGTCTATGCATTTGACTTTGCCTCCCATTGAATTAAATAGGGCTCGGCTATGTTGAACAAACCTTTCAGCAAATATTACCAATATCCTTCAAACTGAAATCATCATATAGTGATACCAAAATATCCAATAACTATATGTCCACAAATGGCAAAAAATAGATCAACACTGGAAACTCCACCAAAGTATGTATACCTGAAAAAAGACTAGCAGTCTCAACCAGATTATAAAAAGTATGAAATTTTGTTATCAATAAAAAAACACAATAAAAAGCAGCATAGAAAATAAGAGGTTAAAGGCAACGGCACACGGTGTCAAGAAACTACCTATCCATGTGCACAAAAAATAATAGGCTGGGAACTGAGATTAAACATAAAAAGGTACATAGCAGTGGTGCTTCATTATAATGTATAATGTACTACCTATGTATCATATGGTCCTCATAAAGGGAGGCACACACAGCAAAGGACAATGGTAACCACCATAAGGAATAAATCTAAATGACAATAACAATTCCTGTGGAAACATCATTTTAAATCAGCAAGACATACATGGAAAGGAAAAATATATCTCACCCATGATAACCTATGTGCACACGTGCAGGTAGCATCGAATATGTTTGGCGAACATCGGGACGTTTACCGAGCTGAACAGAACCTTGAAAGTTTCACTCATCTCTAGTGACATCAATCTCATAAATATGAACCTCACTTGCCACTTCCACTGGACAAGTGGGAAGAGCCGGGCAAAATGCCAGAATTGGAGCATCTAACAAATGTGCTTATTCAGGGGTGGCTGACGGCTGCTAGTTTTAGACTGGGGGGCAATATCCATGGCTCCTTCCCAGTCTGAGAATACCAGTCCCCAGCTGTTTGCTTTAGCTTGGCTGGTTGTCAAAAATGGGGGGGAACCAAGCCGTTTTTTTAATTATTTATTCTTGATAGCCATGATAAAGCTCACAGATGAGTGTTGCAGCCCACAACTGTCAGTTTTTCCATGCTGGTTGTGAAAAATAGAAAGATCCCACTTCATTTTTTTGTTAAAAATAGTGCATGCCCTGGCTGATGAATACTCCGATCAGCTGCACCTGCTCTTGCTGTTATTAACGGCAGCAGGCTTAGGCCGGAGTCAGACATGCAAGAAACTTGCATGAGTCTCGCATGTCAATACCCTGCACTCAGGACTGGAGCGTGTGGCTGCATAGAAATACATGCAGCCGCACGCTCCTGTCTGAGTGTCTGAGTGTAGGCGGCAGTGCCTGGTATTGACATGCGAGATTCATGGGAGTTTCTCACATGTCTGGCCCTGGCCTTAGGCTGATGGGAGAAGTACTCTCTCAGCAGTCGACGCCTGTGTGACCAGAGGTAAACTTTTTACCTATGGTCACAGCTGCTGGCTCACGCTGTTATGTGACAGCTTGGGAACAACAACTCTTTGACCGACCGAGGGTAATGTTCTTACCGCCTATCAGAGGCAGTGTTTGCCTCTCTGTCATCCATCTGAATGTGGTCCGGATTCGGGTTAGGGTACTGTTCTGGTACCTGAACCGAACTTTTTTTTTAACTGTTCGGCTGAACCCACCAAGCTTGAACATCCAGGGGTTCATCAAGCACTACTCAACAGAACTACAAGCTAATCACAGTGGCTTGTGCCATCTGCAATGAGAGCGTAGCAGAAGCACTAAGCTCGGTAATTGGCTGCAATACTGTCAAATTGACATTACTACTGTAGCCAGACAGAGATCATGACAGTAGTGGAGAAACAGCGCTGGATCTGGGGTGCATGAGAAAATCATTTTTTTTGCACCTAATTGAGCCTGAAGACAAAAGATTTTGTTGGTCTTATTATTATTATTGTTAGTATAGCTGGATTGGCTGTTATTGTCTGTACAGTTAATATAATTGGTATTGTTGGCATTATCCGTTACATCTGTATTGTTGATATTCTCATTACTGTCTGTATAGTTCGTATTATCAGTTACATCAGTATTTTTGATATTGTCGATATAGTTGGTATTGGTAGTATTATCAGTAACAGCTGCATTATTGGTACTAACAGTACTGTCAGTATTGTTGGTATTTATGGTATTGTGAGTGTTGTTGTATTGTTCGGATATTAGGTATTGGTTAGGTATTGTCATTACGTCAGTATTAGGCCACATTCATACGTTCAGTACTTGGTGGGTATTTTACATCAGAATTTGTAAGCCAAAACCAGGTGTGGGTGATAAGTACAGAAGTGGTGAAGTGTTTCTATGATATTTTTCCTCTGATTGCTCCACTCCTGATTTTGGGTTACAAATACTGATGTAAAATACTGACCAAATACTAAATGTGTGAATGTTGCCATAGGCCAGGTTCACATGTTAAGTATTTGGTCACTATTTTACATCAGTTTTTAGAAGAATAAAATCACGAGTAGAACAACCAGAAGAAAAATATAATAGAAACACTTCACCACTTCTGTACTTATCACCCACTCCTGATTTTGACTTAGAAATACCTACCGTATATACTCGTGTATAAGCCGAGATTTTCAGCCCATTTTTTAGGACTGAAAGTCCCCCTCTCGGCTTATACGCGAGTCATATACTGGGGGTCAGCGGGGGAGGGGGAGCGGGGATGACAGATCATACTTACCCCCCCCCCGCCGGCGAGTCTCTGTAGCCCCCCTGATTCTCTGACGATCTCCGGCTCCTTCCTGCAGCGGTCACGTGGTACCGCTCATTAAAATCATGAATATGCACATATTCATGACTTTAATGAGCGGTACCACGTGACCACTGTAGGAAGGAAGAGCTGCCGGAGATAGCAGGAGAAGAGGAGAGGCTGCAGAGACACGCCGACGGAGGGGTGAGTATACCGATATTTACCTGTCCCCGTGCCACTGCTGCTCCCCTCTGTGTCCTCGCGTCCTCTTGCTGCTATGATCAGGCAGAGGGCGCGATGATGTCGTTAGTGCTCGCCGTGCCCTCTGCCTGATCATTCACTGCTGAGGACCCGGAAAGAGGGAGCAGCGCGCAGCGGTGGACCGGGGATCGGTAAAATATTGCAGATGCCGGGGTCCTGAGCGAGCGGTGACACTGGCACCTGGCCACCATAGCGCGCCGGTGTCACCGCCTGCTCAGGACACCGATACCTGGCCCCCAGTGACGAGAGGTGAGTATGTCATTTTTTTTTTTGCAGCATAAGGGACGTATACTATGAGGCATAATCTGTGGAGCATATGGGGGCATAATCTGTGGAACATATGGGGGCATAATCTGTGGAGCATATGGGGGCATAATCTGTGGAATATATGGGGGCATAATCTGTGGAATGTATGGGGGCATAATCTGTGGAGCATATGGGGGCATAATCTGTGGAGCATATGGGGGCATAATCTGTGGAACATATGGGGGATAATCTGTAGAGCATATGGGGGCATAATCTGTGGAGCATATGGGGGCATAATCTGTGGAACATATGGGGCATAATCTGTGGAGCATATGGGGCATAATCCGTGGAGCATATGGGGGCATAATCTGTGCAGCATATGGGGGCATAATCTGTGCAGCATATGGGGGCATAATCTGCAGCATATGGGGGCATAATCTGTGGAGCACCATATGGGGTCCATTCTATGGATCATCTACTGGGGGCATAACCTTTATGGAGCAGCATATGGGGAGTATTTTGTATGGAGCATTTTATGGGGCTCCTGATTCAATATGGATATTCAAAAACCTTTAACCTACTGATGTCAAAATTAATTTTACTTTTATTGGTATCTATTTTTATTTTTGTAATTTACCAGTAGCTGCCTCATTTTCCACCCTAGGCTTATACGCTAGTCAATTAGTTTTCCCAGTTTTTTGTGGCAAAATTAGTTGGGTCGGCTTATACACGGGTCAGCTTATACATGAGCATATACGTATGTAAAATACTGAACAAATACTGAACGTGTAAGCGTGGCTTTATCTGTATTGTCAGCATCATTTTACCTTTATTTTTTCAAAATTGTGGCAAAATTATTGCGCTTTTACCACAATAAATTGCAACATGGCTGCCACAATTACAGTAAATATATGAACATGTCACAGCTGCACTTGCACCGTGACATCACCTGGCCCTACCCTTAAGCTGTGTAGGAAGGAGTGCCAAAGTGAATATTTGACTATGCTTCTGCCAAAACATTTGATACAAACGTAACAACAAGCATAGAGCGTAATCAAATTATTGTACACATCTATACAAATATATCACTTTATGGTAAAATGGATACTGTTAGAGCTGCATTATATACAGTAATAAAAATGCAACCTCATTAACAGGCATGTCTATATATTTGCATGTAAAAATGCACAGCTGTTTATTGTGGCATATGCATTCTCAGCTTCTTTTATCACATATTTATGAAGATGATAGATATTTTGTTGGTCTAACACAAGAAACCTCATTGCTGTAGCCCAGGGAACATTGCTCTGCTATGACTTACAGCTTCGCTTGAGCATGTTAAGGGTTCTTGCAGCTCTTTTCAAAGCTGCCAATGCTAGCCTGGGAATTATGGTAATGTGCCACTTCTGAGCCCTCGGCAGGATTTGCAACAGAGAAATCACATCAGCCTATGCTGATTAACAATTCCATTCCATCCAGAGATTTATATAAAAAAAACTATCTTACATTTTGCTTTTTAATAAGAATGATCACTATCTCAAATTGAGTCCCAGTAAATTTTAATAAAGGCCCAAGGTTGAGTGGCATTTTGCATGCTGATTTAGCTGTGATTGCCTGCTTTTGATGAGCATTGGGCTGGCATATATAGCTTTCCACAGAGCAGGTTTAAAGACCAATACTCAGGAAAAGGATAGCAAATTATGATAAAAATGAAAACTTCCTGCTGTATTTCTCTGGGTCTTATTTATCAAACTTTGTTGAAAAAAATATATATGTTCAATGAATAAATAGGGCAACCAAACATCTTAATTTTGTAAAGTGCAAGGTAGTGCTATACTACATGCCTCAATTTGCAATGCTCAGAAATATATTGGAAAAACAGATAACCTGTGTACAGTATTCTTTGCAAGTCTGCAAGGAAGAGGTATTTTCATTGCTTCCCACTGCACAGCTGGGCTCATACAATGGCATTGAACATGCTTGAGTAAACTACCTGCTCTCAAATAGAATAAAAGGTTCTAAAAACTTATTGTGATATTTCAGAGGAACACATATTTTCAGTGCAATATACTGGCTTTTCCAATAACCTACCATACCTAAATGAAATAAAGTTTATAACTTGGCAGATTTATTATTCAAAAGTCTAGGAAAACTGGACAACAATACCTGCTGGATAGAAATAAATGGATCGATCTGCTGCGGATTTACTTTGAATCAAATTTCCTGAAATTCGAAGATTCCTGCAAATTCAAATAATTGATTTGTAAGACTTGAAATATGTGAAAAGGATTGTATCAGCCAAAGAGTGGGCATATGACATCAAGTGCAGGTATGCAGGTTTCCCCGTAATGCCTTACAGCTATCACATCATATGGTCTAGTGCGGACAATCATGGAGGACTTTTATAGGGACTATAAAAAACGAGGGCAGGGAAAGCAGCGGCCATGTTATTATTTTTCAGCCTTGGGATAGGAGGTGAATGCTCATTTCACACAAGGATAGAAAAAGACCTACATTTTATTGTGGTGTACTACTACAGTACTTAAGCACATTGAAAATGGAAGTAGTAGTTGCAGTATGTAAATAATGATACAAAGATTCAAGTGAAATAGGGAGGTGCTGCACCTGCAGAGTCAGTTTGACTTGAAAATTAATTAATCCATGTTATACTTTAGTAGAGCACCTTAATAATAACATTTATATATTCTTGACAAACTGCAAAAAAGGATGCAATTTAATTAATGAAACCAAATAGAGATGAGTGGATCGATCCTCAGAGGATCAAGCTCCAGTCAAATATATTAAAATTTGTGGGTTTGTGCAAATTTGACGATTTGAACTAGATTCGTGGTTCAGAAAAAAATTTCCACTCTGCTGATGCATCAAAGAGCAGGCTAACATCATTTTGCATTGCTGTGCAGGCCTCCCATAATCCTCTGCAGCTACTATATCTTATGGATTATCACTATCATACTTTGTAGTGGTAGTCAGTGCCTGGGTTATGACAAATGAGCACAGTTGTATGGCAGAATCATTTTCCATCTCCAGACTTACTGGTTAAGGCCATTTTCACATGTTTCAGTATTTGGTCAGTAAGCCAAAATCAGGAGTAGGTGTCATGGGTGCATCGCCACGAAGATCGTCGCGATTGCACATTCTGACTTCTCACAGCTGAGCTGCTGTTTCTTTGTGTTTGGTAATGAGAGAGTTAATTTTACCTAGCTCTTTGCTAAGACTAGGTCCAGCCTCGCCCGGCTGCTTTTGATTATGTTCTAATTAGTTTCCTTTATATTCCTGCCAGTCTGGGTGTTAGACGCCGGTGAAAGCATTCATGTAGTCTAGCAGACTGAAGCGGTTCTGAGAATATTTAAGCTAAGAGCTCCTTAGTTGTTTTTACTCTTATAGCTTATAGTTGATCTCTGAGACCTTAGGTGTTCATACTGTGTGTGAGTGTTGTATGTAAGACTTTATTTACTTTATTTCTTGTCTTTCTTGTATGTCTTTCTGTTCATTAACCGTTACCTGTTCATTCCCTTTGGTGGTATTCAGGGTCCTTCTTAGGACTAGAATACAGTTGGCAGGGATTGATAGGAGACAGGGTTTACGCTGGTGGCCTGGACCTCTGTACCTTTAACAGTACCTCCAGGTTGAGGGATTAGTTAGGACCCCAGTTTAGGGTCAGCTTAGACCCCGGTCACCCTCTAGCCGGAGACAGCGTATAACGGATTCCGTTTTGACCCACTGGACTTTCTGTCAGGTAAATCTATGTTATCGTATATCTATGCGCATGTTATATAGTATGTTGCCCTTTTGATATAGATTACTGACATCACATATATATATCTGCTATACAGCGTGACATTTTCACCGGCCCAACTAAAGATTCTCCCCAGCTGTCATGGATCCAGTAGCCCAGCTGGCCCGGCAATTGCAGGGGTTGTCCATGGAATTTGCAGACATTAAGTCCAAGGTTTTGTCCCCCCCGGAGCAAACCAGATCTGAACCTAAGGTTGCTCTCCCGGACAGGTTCACTGGTGGGCGGGACAAATTTTTTACTTTCCGGGAGGCATGTAAATTGTACTTTCGGCTGCGGCCTCGGTCATCTGGGAGTGAAGAGCAGAGGGTGGGAATTGTTATCTCGCTCTTACAAGGGGACCCTCAATCTTGGGCGTTCTCTATTCCTCCAGGCTCCCCAGATCTCCAGTCAGTGGATCGATTTTTTACTGCCCTGGGTCTGGTATATGATGATCCGGATCGAGTCTCCCTTGCTGAAACAAGGTTACGTAAAATACGGCAAGGAAATCGTCCAGCGGAGGAATATTCTTCTGAGTTCCGTAGATGGGCAACAGATACTCAGTGGAATGACCCAGCTCTTAGGAGCCAGTTTTGTCAAGGGTTGTCTGACAAATTAAAAGATGTGTTGGCTCAGTATGATTCTCCTCCATCACTGGAGGCTGCTATGGCCCTCGCTATTCGCATTGATAGACGACTTCGGGGAAGACGCGAGGTAACTCCGCCCCCCGTGATGACTCCACCTACTACTAAAGTCCCTTATACTGAGGTTCCCCTGGTCTGTTCTGAGGAACCCATGCAGTTGGGAGGGACATCATTTTGTAGGAGGGAATCGGCGGTGCGCCACAAGACTAGAAGGTGTTTCTTTTGCGGGAGAGAGGGACATTTTGTTGGGGGGTG
This sequence comes from Oophaga sylvatica, assembly GCA_033576555.1. Lineage (NCBI taxonomy): Eukaryota > Metazoa > Chordata > Amphibia > Anura > Dendrobatidae > Oophaga > Oophaga sylvatica. The sequence continues at coordinate 313,710,545 of JARQOD010000004.1, forward strand.
TCCATCCCGGACCTCTTTGAGCCAAGGAGTTAACCTGGGTGTGTGTATTTCGTCCCCAAATCCCTCTCAGTTTCTCGTGCCTGCGGAGGTGGTGATTGGTACTAGAACTGAGAGGATTTCTGTTTTTCTTGATAGTGGGTCCGGGGCTAATCTGGTGGACGCTCGGTTTGCCCAGGTGCATGGTATGCAACTGAGTGTATTGGCCAAACCGGTCCCTATACTCTCTATTGATTCTAGACCTCTTGGTCAAGGTAGCTTGGTACAAGCTGTTCATAACATAGATCTTCGAGTAGGGGCAATACATAAAGAGCAATTGTCTTGTTATGTGTTGGAGGGTCTACCTACTCCTATTGTGTTGGGACTTCCTTGGTTGGCTAAACATAACCCAGTGATTGATTGGCAATCCAGAAAGATAAGCCAGTGGGGTGAATTTTGCAAGAATAACTGCATGAGCACGGTCATCGGTGCGGTTGTGCCTAGGACTTTGCCTCCTTTTCTGGAGGACTTTGGGGAGATGTTCTCAGAGGAGGGGTGTAAAGAGTTACCTCCTCATCGCGCATATGACTGCTCAATAAAGTTGCTTCCTGATGCCTTATCTCGTACTTTCCCAGGGACCGGGAGGATGGATGATCCGGTTCCTATTCCTCAGGAGGGAGTTGTAGTGTCAGCTGTATGCTCTGAGCTTGAGGGGGAGGTATTGGGGGCTCAGGGGGACGCCCCTGTGGGACTTCCAGGGAGACTGATAGTTCCAGATCGGTTAAGACTGAAGGTTACGGAGAACCATTACAAACGGATGGCTGATAGGGGGAGAGTTTCTGGTCGAGATCTGAAGGTGAACGATCTGGTGTGGTTGTCTACCAGGAATATAAAACTTAAAGTTCCCTCCTGGAGGTTGGGTCCCAGATTCATTGGGCCGTACAGGATCAGTTCCATAATTAATCCTGTGGCATTTCGTCTGGACCTCCCTCCTACGTTTAAAAATCATAATGTGTTTCACAAGTCATTACTTAAAAAGTATGTGGCACCAGTCATACCGTCACCTCTACCTCCTCCTTCAGTGGTAGTCAATGATAACGTGGAATTTCATGGGTCGAAAATCATTGACTCACGTCTCAGTCGCCGATCCCCTCAGTACTTAGTTCTTTGGAGGGGGTATGGTCCTGAGGAGAGGACGTGGGTCCCTGCGTCTGATGCAAATGCAGATCGATTGGTTCGGACCTTTCACACAACTTACCCGGACGGACCTGGTCATGAGGGTCCGGAGGCCCCTCGTAGAAGGGGGGGTATTGTCATGGGTGCATCGCCACGAAGATCGTCGCGATTGCACATTCTGACTTCTCACAGCTGAGCTGCTGTTTCTTTGTGTTTGGTAATGAGAGAGTTAATTTTACCTAGCTCTTTGCTAAGACTAGGTCCAGCCTCGCCCGGCTGCTTTTGATTATGTTCTAATTAGTTTCCTTTATATTCCTGCCAGTCTGGTGTTAGACGCCGGTGAAAGCATTCATGTAGTCTAGCAGACTGAAGCGGTTCTGAGAATACTTAAGCTAAGAGCTCCTTAGTTGTTTTTACTCTTATAGCTTATAGTTTATCTCTGAGACCTTAGGTGTTCCTACTGTGTGTGAGTGTTGTATGTAAGACTTTATTTACTTTATTTCTTGTCTTTCTTGTATGTCTTTCTGTTCATTAACCGTTACCTGTTCATTCCCTTTGGTGGTATTCAGGGTCCTTCTTAGGACTAGAATACAGTTGGCAGGGATTGATAGGAGACAGGGTTTACGCTGGTGGCCTGGACCTCTGTACCTTTAACAGTACCTCCAGGTTGAGGGATTAGTTAGGACCCCAGTTTAGGGTCAGCTTAGACCCCGGTCACCCTCTAGCCGGAGACAGCGTATAACGGATTCCGTTTTGACCCACTGGACTTTCTGTCAGGTAAATCTATGTTATCGTATATCTATGCGCATGTTATATAGTATGTTGCCCTTTTGATATAGATTACTGACATCACATATATATATCTGCTATACAGCGTGACAGTAGGTGAAAAATGCAGAAGTGATGCACGTTTTTCTATTATACTTTTCCTCTGTTCGTCTGCTGATTTTGGCTTATAAATTCTGATGTAAAACACTGACCAAACACTGAATGTGTGAACATGTGAACGTGGCCTAATTGTCTATCTCTTCTGTAGAATGTAGGCTCTTATGGTCAGGGATCTTCTTTCTTTCTTTCATTTTCTTCTATAGTGATGTTCGAACCCGTGGATGTTGGGGTCCGGCCAGTTCAGTCAAACATATTTATAAAGTTTGGTTCTGGTACTTGAACCTGGACCTCATGCAAATGAATGGGGGGCAGGACCATCCAGTGTTTCCGACGCTGTCATCTGTGTGACACCATGAGAAACACCAGCTCTGATTGGCAGTAAGTTCGTTATGGCTAGTCAGAGCGTTCCCACGCTGCCAGACAAATGACAGCGTGTGAGCAAACAGCTCTGACAGGCGGTAAAAAGGTTACCACCAGTCACATGCATTGCCTGTTGAGAGTGCTACTCTCATCAGTATACACCTGCTCTCCCTGATAGCAGTAAGAGCAGGTGAGGCTGATGAGAGTATTCATTAGCCAGCATCTGTGCAATGAATAAATAAATAATTTTGAAAAATGGTATGGGGTCCCCCCATTTTTGACACCCAGCCAAGCTAAAACAACAGCTGGGGGCTGGCATTCTCAGACTGGAAAGGGGCTATGGCTATTGGCTCCTAAAAATAGCAACCTGTTGTTGCCCCAGAAAAGGCGCATCTATTTGATGTGCCAATTCTGGCATTTTGTCCGGCTCATCCCACCTGCCCTGGTGCGCTGGAAAGTGGGATGGATAATATTTGTGGGGTTGATGTCAGCTGTTTTATGGCTCCTGACATCAAGTCCAGGGGTTAGTAATGAAGAGGCGTCTATAAGACGCCCCCATTGCTAACCCCATAGACATAGTGTAAAAATACACAGCCAGAATAAAGTCCTTTAATTGAAAGAAAGCCACAGACTCCATTATTTTAAATGAATACTCCCTGTCCCTATTTTTCTAATTTATTACTGTAAAATAAAAAAATAATAAATCAACATATTCCTCACCTGTCTGCCAAGAATCACTATGGGATGCTGTCCCATGAAGAATTCCAATTCTGCTACATCTGGGTGGTTTGTAGAGGAAGGCTAAGCTCCAGAATTGACGCATCTAATGAATGCACTATTTCTGAGGCAGCTGAAAGTTGATATTTTTAGTCTGGGAGGGTGCCAATATCTATTGCCCTTTCCTAAGCTATTAATATGAACCCGCAGCTGCCTGTTTAGCCTTTACTAGTTATTGAATAGGGGGGACCCTGTGTTGTTTGTTATTTTAGCGGATCTCCCCTATAATACCCAGTAAAGGCTAAGCAAACAGCTGTGAGCTGATATTAATATCCTGAGAACCTTTATGGCTATTGGCTTGTTCCCAGAATATTAACATCAGACCCTAGCCGTTGCCTTTCCCTATGCTGCTTATGAAAATTGCGGGGGACCCCACACTGTTTATTTAATTTATTTTTACAAACTTGCCTACTCTGTTTTCTTCACCAAGGTCCACTAAATTCTTGAGCTCCACACAAGGCTTTGCAAATAGCCCAATGTGCTCACATGTGATCATCTACCTAAGCCTATATAAGGCATACCTTATATGGTATTAATAAGCAGCTTATTGGTGCACAATGACATGTTTTTCATCTTCCAGGACTCATGCTGGCTCTCTGCGGCTTCCAGGACCTCTATTTTTGGTTCCTAGTCTTCCTGAACCTCTGCTACCTGTCTGCAGGCTCTGGGATGTCTCCTTTCTACCTGCGACTTAGAGGACCTCTGCAACCTATTTGCAGTTTCCAGTATCTCTGCTACCTGTTCCCTTTCTTCCAGGATCTCTGCGACCTGTCTGTGATCTCCCAGACATCTCGAGTTTGTCTGCAGCTTCTAGTACCTCTGTTACCTGTTTCCCGTGTGTCTCAACTGGCTGGTGAAACGATGCCCACTCGGTACTTAGGTTTTGAGGCTCCACTTGACCTAGTGAGCCTATTCACGACATTTCAAGATGTCGCTAAGTGTATGATCGAAAGTTTTAAGGAGATTTATTTTATAATAAAATATGATTTTAGAATAAATATTTTTTACAACTTATATTAATTCAATTATGTATAACAAAAATTCAAACACTAAAATAGTTTTCAACAGAATCATGTAAAATGTGGAACCTGCAAAGTAGACAGAAATGAAAAGATAAGATATATCATGTTAAAAGTATCTATAACCATGTTTATTTATATCATCAACAGGTGCAGCCCACATACTAAGATACACTAAACCCCTTTCGGCAGTAAGCAGACAGCTGAGACCACAGAATTTAGTAGAAAAACAGCAAACACAACAACATATATTCTAATCATATGCATTTCTGCACTAGCTAGATACATTAGATAGACATGGCACTTCTCTTACAAATAAGACTATTATTCATGCAATAAGTATATTTGGCCAACGATGCATTGGACTTTCAGCCGTAATTACACTTTTAACTATGTGAGGCCATTATACTGTATAGAGCACTGTTTATGGCCATTATGCTGTATGGAGCACTTTTTGTGTCCATTATTAGAAATTAGCTAATATTTAAATGTTCGGTTCGGATTACATTAGCCGAATTTGCAATATCTGCCGATTAATTCGTCTAATATTTGCCGACCATAACTGTACGCCATTCACGTCAATGGGAGGCAAAAACAATTGCCTGCACAATAACTTATATAAAGGCCCCAAATGCTGCCAAAACACATCAAATGAGTGACAGACACCAGGAAAGTGGCATCGATTCACCCACAGTACAAATTGCAGCATGGAGCTGCAGCAATCAGCCAGGCATGAGGTATCGGGGTCTGAGACAGCATTTAGAGCTTTCAATTGAACGTCACAGTAAGATGAGGTGGGTGAGGGATCGGTGTAGGCCCTATTTGCTGAGAGCCCTGATATCACATGCTACACCTCTACCTGCTTTCATGCTGAGCTACACTCAGATGGCACAAATATCAGTTTTGTAGACTACCATTGTCAGAAAAATTTAAGGATAGTGACACAGGTAGTTGAGTCCAAGGTAGTGGAGGCCTGACGGTCTCGGAGGCCTACTATCACAGGCAACACGCATAAAAGAGACCCAATCAGGAGTGTTCACATTTGCAAAAATTATTGGCAGACACAACCAAAGTGGCATCAATTTCATCATGGTAGAAATAGTATAATAGGGATCGACAGGTCTTCCACTATACCCAATGCAGCAGATGGACACACCAACAAGGAGTGTTCACATTTAAAGAAATGAAGGCCTTACACCACAGAAGTGGCATCGATTTTACCACAGTAGAAATAGTATAATAGTGACTGACAGTTCTTCCACTACACTCAATACAGCAGAGGGAAACCCAACAAGGAGTGTCCAAATTTAAAGAAATGAGGGATTTACACCACAGAAGTGGCATCAATATCACAACAGTAGAAATGGTATAATAGGGACCGACAGGTTTTTCACTACATCCAATCCAGCAGATGTACACCCCACCAGGAGTGTTCACACTTCCAAAAATTATTGACAGACCCCACAAAGTGGCATCAATTTCACTACAGTAAAAATAGTATAATAGGTAGGGACTGACAGGTCTCTCACTACACCCAATACAGCAGATGGACACCTAACCAGGAGTGTTCACATTTTAAAAAAATGAGTGCCTGACACCACCGAAGTGGAATAACTGTCACGAGAATAGAAATAGTATAACTGGTACCAAGATGTCTTCCATTACAGCTAAACCAGCTGATGTAGACCAACCATGACTGTTCACATTTCCACAAATTTGTGTTAACATCAGCAGCAGGCATAGAAGCCACACTAAAGATATCACAGAGTTCAGTTAAGTGACATTAATGCATCACACTAAACAATGCAATATCACCTAGTCTGTACAGTCTGCGATTGGGGTGCAAAAGTCCTTGGAGATCCATGACTTGTTCATCTTAATGAAAGTTAGGCAGTCTACACTTTCAGGGGACAGCTGGCTGCCCTGTTTTATTAGGAAACCACCCACAGCGCTGAAGATACGTTCTGAGAGAATGCTGCTGCCGGGCACGATAAAACCTCCAAGGCATGTGAGGCGAGCTCAGGCCACTCATCAATTTCAGAAGACCAAAATGGGAAAGGGTCCAAACCTTCCCTGATGGTATTGATTTTTAGATCCAGATACTCCTGCACCATCCATTCATTCACCACATTTAAGACTTGGACTTTGTTGTACTGGTGCACGAGTTGATCTTAAAAAAGTGTCAAAGGACTCACAGAAATTGCTTCTTCCACTTCCACCACTGCTGCTGCTGCTAATGTTTTGGCGTTGACAAATTGTTGGGCCGGAGGTTGGAAGTTTACAGCTGCGATTCAAATTGTGTGCTTCACTGCTGTTTTGGGGAAAAGCATTCTAAGTTTGTGTAAAAGTGTGTTTTGATACTCCAGCATTCACGGGTCCCTTTCTAGGGCGGGATTCATCTGGAAACATTTGGTTTTATAAAGTGGATCTAACAAAGTGGCAACCCAGTGGTCAGCATTATTCCTAATCATAACTATACGGGGATCATGTTGCACATAGTGCAGCAAGAAGGCACTCATATGTTGGGCTCTACCATGAGGTCCAAGCAGATGCTATGTTGGTGGCTGGGTAACAATGAGGCTCATTTCCTCCGTCTTCTCCCGTCATCCACGAACAACAGAAAGGGGAGGATTATCCTCTTCAACTAACAGTTGCTTGCCCATCACCTCTTCCTCCTCCATTTGTTCCTCAGATCTTGCACCTTCGATAACACTTTGTCTGTTATCACCAGCCCCCCTCGATCGCAGTAATCCACCCTCCCTTGGCACCCGCCTGTGTGACGACAGTCTTGAACTTTGAGACAATGTTATCCCTTCCGCATCCTCCTCTTCTTCCTCCTCTTCTTCTGGGACCACCATCTCCTCTCACAGGCTATTCAAAGTCTGCTCCAGCATATAGATAACCAGAAAAGTGATGCTGATGATGTCGTCATGAGCGCTAACCATTTAGTAACCATTTCGAAATTGTGCAGAGGGGTGCAGAGTTCCTTAATCTGTGCCCACTCGTGATATGCGCCATGGCCGTACTGTGTTGGCCAAGGCTATTTGACATGACATACTGCATCAGGGCTCGTTGCTGCTGCCACAGTTACTGCAATATATGCAGAGTGGAATTACACTGTGTTGGCACATCGCTTATCAATCTGTTAGCTGGTATGGACAAACACCTCTGTATCAATACAAATAAATGAGCAAAGGGGTGTGAATGGCGTAAATGAGCACACAGCTTATGTGCTTTCTGGAGCAGCTCACCCAGGCCAGGATAGTGGCTGAAAAAATGTTGTACCACCAGGTTGAGGACATGAGCCATGCAAGGCACGTGTGTGAGCTTGCCTCACCATAAGGCTGCCACCAGGTTCCAGGTTTGTTCCTTAATCGGACATGGCTTTCCCTGGTTGCAGGATCAGTGGAGACAGCCATTGATCAAACTCAACCTGGAGAACTGTTCACAACTCTTTAGCTGTATGACTGCAATCTCCAAGGCATATCAATTTTAAGACTGCCTAATTGTGGTGAGCACTGGCTGTGCAGTACGGATGTGGTGAGGGTTCGCTCTGCACTGTTGGAACGCGTGTCTCGTTAAGGCAGAGGTTGAGGATGCAGGTGGAGGCCCTAAAAGACATAGAGGTGGCAGAAGCTGTGAAGGAAGTGTTAAAAGTAGAGGTTTGTCCTGCAAGCCTTGGAGATTCCAAGTCTTGTGGAGCAGCGCCTGTCCCCACAGCCACCAGAATTACCCAGTTCCCAGTCAGCGAGATGTAACGCCCTTGGCAATACTTTCTCGTCCAAGTTTCTGTGGTGAAATGCACCCTGGCAGACAGAGATTTTGTCAAGGAACAAGTGATGTTGTCTGCGACATGCTGGTGTACCGCAGGCACAGCTTTCTTAGAAAAGTAATGGCAACTGGGTAATTCATACTAGGGGACTGCGATGGCCATCAACTTTCGGAACCGTCTGAATCTATCAGGCGGAAAGGCAGCATTTCCTTGGCCAACAAATTGGAGATGGTGGAGTTCAACCTCTTAGCTTTGTCATGCGTAGGTGGAAACAATCTTTTACATGACCACAACTGCGGAACCTTGGGCTGGCTGCAGTGCTGAGAGAGAGTGGAGTACGGTGAACAGGACAAACTGCTGGACCATGAGAGAGGTGCAGGCAGAGATGTTACTGTGGATTGAGAAACTTGTGATGTGCTCGTTCTCTGAGATCGGTCAAAAACAGTAGGCATGTCCACTTCTGTTACAGCTTAAGGTGGCCTCTCAGTCAGCGTAATTGGAGCGGGTAAAGAAACTGAAGTTCTGCAGCTGAAGACCTGCGTCTCAATAGTTGGCACCGTAGCAGGGGTGGAAGAAGAAGCATCAGATGCAATTTATGGGGCGGCTGAAGGTTGTTGAGGTCCTCTGGTCTGTAGTTTTGTGCAGTGGGATTCCCACAGTAAAGCATGTTGATTGTGCATGTGAAGGTTCATATATGTAGTAGTCAAATTATTGCACTTTTTATCTCGACTTTTCTTTTGCAAAGTTGGCAGATTATGTGAGTTGGTTCATCCTTTGCAGTGTCAAAAAAGACCGCTTAGCACCTCACCCTGAGAGCTGCAGACCCGTGGACACTACTGGTCAGAGGCACAGTTGTGGCTGAGGATGCGTCGCTCGTTATGGCGGCATCACTATGTGTCTGCGACAAACGGTGCACTATAACCTTATCATCTTCCTCCTCAGTAGTGTTGAGCGATACGATAATGCAAATATCGGCTATCGGCCGATATTAGCTCTATCGGCCTTTCGATAATTCGTTTAGATATTTTCGTCTTATCGAATACCGGAATCGGATTTGTCACTGTCACTGTGAGTGTCCGTCGGTCGGGTCTGTCAGGAGTCAGCGGCACTTACCTGGCAGAAGATCTCCGGCGGTCACGTCCTGGACTGCTTGATGGCCGCCATTTATCTTCTCCCTGGCGGTCACATGCAGTTTTTCGCGATAACTGCAGTGACTGCAGGGTAATCCCGGCCGTAAAGCAGTCAGTCCGATGACGTCACCGCCGGGGAAGCAGGTAATCAGCTGTGCTGCGCCGGGATGACAGGCTCTGCCTGTCATTCTGATGTAGCAGAGCTGGATCGCCGTGGGACACTCGTTACTATGGACTGCGTCGGTCAGGTGGTATACTTTTTTTTTTTTTCATTTTTTTACAGGAGATCGATGGCGTCGCAGGATGAGACTGTAATAAAAGTAATGAAAACTGTGTTTTTTTTTTTTTTATTAAATTAAAAAACTTTTTTAGGAACATTCACCCGTCCGGGTACATAAACAATTTAACTATTTACATACAGGGACCCTGTCCGGGTTATTTATAATTCTTTGGCAGGGGTGTTCCAGGTACCACCTGGTCCTCTTCTGGTGCTTGCCAAACATCCGAGACACCAAGGACCACCAGGACCTGATGACGTCGTGTGGCCTGTACAGTCAAGTCGTGACCCGCTATCTGGGTCTGTGTGGCCACCTCTTTCATCTCCCTCCGGGTCTGGAACCCTATGTCCCGGACTGTACGAACCCCAGGGTGCCTAACAGGCGCCGGGTACGGGCCAGCTATACTTATCATGTCCATAGCTGGGGCTGCTGAGGAGACCACTGAGGGAGGCTTGGGAGATTTACGGCGTGGGGTGGGCACTTTTGCAGAGGCCTGGATGTGGGAGGCTGAAGGCTCCGAGGGTCTCACAGGTTCCTGACACACTGGGGAGTAGGGGTCGCACCTGGTAACATTTAGGGCGTACCACCCATTGTAACCCCAGTGTCGGGTGTAAGTCACCAAGTCTCCTGCCAACAGGTCCCTCCCCGGGTGTCCTTCTGGGAGGTGAGCCTCCACGTCCCGCCGGGTCACAAAGACTTCTAAATAAAGTCCAGGCTCCTTGATGAAGCCCCAACCACCTTTCAATTTAAAGCTCCGTACTGCACCCTTACGCTGCGGCTCACTCAGGGTTCCTTTATCCTTTCTCATCCGGTCCTTATCTGCCCGGTCCTTCTCCAGGTGACGTAGGCGAAGTTTTAGGGTTTCTCGCTGCTCCCTTTGTCGCTCTGCTTCCCGCTCCCAACGTCTCCACTCTTCCTCCTGACGCCGGTTGAAATTCTCCTCCACCAGCTGCTCCATGTCTCCACCACTCCACTGCAGCTTACAGTGTCCGGTTTGCGGCAGCTCTCCTGTCGCCCCCCAGTCCTGGCGGCGCTCCCCTGCGGAGGAAGCAGACGGCTCTAAATCAGATGACAGTCGGGGCTCCGGTACAGGCAGGTAGTGCTCTGGTGCCTGCGTGGCCTCCTCCATGAGGACGGGTGTCGCTTCTTCTGTCTCAGCGACGGGGGCAGACAGCGGGATCTGGGGTGCTGCTGACGGTGCTGCGGTTTTTGCAGGAACGGGTGCCTCCACTGCGACAACGTCAACCGGATCACATTGCAAGGACTCCTCTACTAGAACGGGTGCCTCACCTTCCGGTAAAGAGTCAGACGCTTCAGGTAAGAGGGATTGGCGCCGCTCCAAGTTTATTTTTAGGGCACGCCAGCTGGCTTCCATCCTGGCGACCTCCTCCCGGTGCCGGGCCAGGCCTCTTAGGGTATCCTCCGCTTCTTGCAGCGTAGGAGGGTTTACAGGCCGGGTGCCCAACGGTGATTCCGTGGCGATCGGGTCGCTTCCGTGGGGGGAGAGCTCTGACTGCTCCATCCCTTCCCCCTTCTGCTCGTCGTGTCCATTAGCCATCTCTGCCAAGTCACATGTGTCATTAGCATCTGGAGAGGGCCCCTCTTTTGTAGGGAGGCGGGACCTTCGTGTTAGTTTCCGCACACTGAGGAGGATGAGGAGGCGGAACTCCAGAGCTGTGGGGCACGATGTTACATTGCAGTACCATTTACAGTGGGCGGCCATCGTTTTCGCGCCACTGAGTGACACCCACGAAGAGCACGCCCTTCTTCTTCACCAGTGCCTCGTCGTGATGCAGATATGGCGGAAAAATGGCAAATACATTCTCTGATGATTTTAGCAATTCTCAAGCACAAAACCAGTGCAATTCAGGCACACAGGACTTCGCTTATAGCGAGCTACAGAATCCTGTTCGTGACGCCCAAGTTGAGTCGCACAGAGCCAGAGGTTTTCGGGGTACTCGGCACCGAGCCCGTCGACTTCTATGGGGTATGTCACGTCTTTACCCGGCAATTGAATTAGAGTTGATTTTACTATGTAGAAGTGTATAAACTATAAATATATGTATATATACATGTCACAATGACATGTATATATATATATATATATATATATGTATTCTATGTGTGTATATTTTGTGTTTACAACGAAAGAAAGGGTTTTTTTTGTTGCGATATTTTGTTCCCACAGACTTACATGGGACTTCCGGTATCGAAATCGGATATCGTCGATATTTAGTGCTATCGGCGATTCAATTTCGATACGATATTTTTAGATATCGAGCAATATCGCTCAACACTACTCTCAGATGTCCTACTCAGCTGTGAGCCTCTATGTTCACGCCAACTGGGATCTACAACCTCATCATCATCATTATCATCTTCTGTGTTATCACTTTCCTCTCCCTTGGAGTCGTTCTCCTCCTTTTCCTTCTCTGACAGCACAGTACAGTCCGCGTGAGCCTCAGATATCTGAGTCTCATCAGGATCACCTCCCCCAGGGGTTAACATCTGATGACGAGGATCAGGATGCTGTTCGGACCCTACTTTGTCTTGCCTGGATCCAAGGTAAAAAAATTTTGAGCATCAGTGCAGATTTCCTTCTCTTGACTGTGTGAAGCTTTTGTGTACACTTTTAATGACAATGGCATAGAATGTGTGAAGACCTCTTCAGACTCGGCCATCTGTGGTTCCGTACAGTCAGTTATACGGCTGGAGAGTTGTGACGTGGGGGTAAAGCAAGGGTAATTTGGGTGGTATGTCTGTAGACTGTACTGGATGTGATGTTGAAGAAGAGGAGAATAGGCCACTTGAAACTGTGTTTGTCATCTACTCGAGCACATGCTCTTTTTGGGCCTCATCAATAAGGTGTACCGCTGTGCGTCTGCCAAAGAAAGGTAGTGGAGTAGCCCGTCCAGTAACAGAAGTTGTCAATTGTCTTTGCATAGGTCATGACGTTGTTGGTTCACTAGTGCTTTCCCAAAGATTACCACCTACCCCATGTACACCTTGAACATCAAGCCTAATTCCCCTTCCACCACGGTCTCGCTTTTTCAAAGTCATGTTGCTCAAATAGTGTGACAGAGCACAGTATTAGCAACCAAAAATTTGATTTTAAACTCTGCACCACCTCTGCAAATAGATGAATTTCAGTGACAGAAACTTCCAAGGTGAAATATGGCGTGCTGCAGGGGCGTATCTATGGGGGGCAGCCGGGGCATGTGCCCCGGGCGCAGCCAGCAGGGGGGCGCTGTCGGGCTTCCTAATGCGGCGGTCTGCAGTGTCTCCCCTGCGGCTGCGTTCTGCCACCCCCGGCCTGGGAGTCGGCGGTTCCCTGTGCTGGCTGTCAAGCTGACAGCCGGCGCAGAGAAGCTGCTGCGTGCTGGCTCCCAGAGATCAATTGCACTGGTGTCTATATAGACGCCAGTACAATTGAAGCTCTGACCGCCAGGTCAGAGAGACGTCTGCAGCGTGATCAGGTCATGTGATAAGGTCATGTGATCACGCTGCTGACGTCACTCGTCGTCGGCGCCCAGAAGGGTGAAGACTGGTGGTGAGTGTGCTCCACTATGGAGCTGAAGATACCACCGAAGATAAATGGGGGACATACTGTGTGTGTATGGGGGGGTGAATTTAGAGTGAGGATGGGGGGTTACTTTATGTGTGTGGGGATTTGGAGTGGGGATGGGGGGCTATTTTATGTGGGGGGGATTTGGAGTGGGGATGGGGGTTCTTTTATGTGTGGGGGATTTGGAGTGGGGATGGGGGGCTATTTCATGTGGGGGGATTTGGAGTGGGGATGGGTTTTTTTTTATGAGTGGGGGAATTTGGAGTGGGGATGGGGGTTATTTTATGTGTGGGGGGACTTGGAGTGGGGATGGGGTTATTTTATGTGTGGGGGGATTTGGAGTGGAGATGGGGGTTCTTTTATGTGTGGGGGGATTTGGAGTGGGGATGGGGGCTATTTTATGTGGGGGGACTTGGAGTGGGGATGGGGGTTATTTTATGTGGGGGGATTTGGAGTGGGGATGGGGGTTCTTTTATGTGTGGGGGATTTGGAGTGGGGATGGGGGTTCTTTTATGAGTGGGGGAATTTGGAGTGGAGATGGGGGTTCTTTTATGTGTGGGGGGACATGGAGTGGGAATGGGGGCTATTTTATGTGGGGGGATTTGGAGTGGGGATGGGGGGTTATTTTATGTGTGGGAGGACTTAGAGTGGGGATGGGGGGTTATTTTATGTGGGGGGATTTGGGTGTGGATGGGGTTCTTTTATGTGTGGGGGGATTTGGAGTGGGGATGGGGCTATTTCATGTGGAGGGATTTGGAGTGGGGATGGGGGTTCTTTTATGTGTGGGGATTTGGAGTGGGGATGGGGGGTTCTTTTATGAGTGGGGAATTTGGAGTGGGGATGGGGGTTATTTTATGTGTGGGGGACTTGGAGTGGGGATGGGGGCTATTTTATGTGGGGGAATTTGGAGTGGGGATGGGGGTTATTTTATGTGTGGGGGGACTTGGAGTGGGGATGGGGTTATTTTATGTGTGGGGGGATTTGGAGTGGAGATGGGGGTTCTTTTATGTGTGGGGGATTTGGAGTGGGGATGGGGTATTTATGTGGTGGGATTTGGAGTGGGGATGGGGTTATTTTGTGTGGGGGATTTGGAGTGGATGGGGGGTTCTTTATGTGTGGGGGATTTGGAGTGGGATGGGGCTATTTTAGTGTGGGGATTTGGAGTGGGGATGGGGGTATTTATGTGGGGGATTTGGAGTGGGATGGGGGGTTCTTTTATGGTGGGGGATTTGGAGTGGGATGGGGGGTATTTTATGTGTGGGGGAATTGGAGTGGGATGGGGTTATTTTGATGGTGGTGGGATTTGGAGTGGGGATGGGGGTTTTTTATGTGTGGGGATTTGGAGTGGGATGGGGGTTTTTATGTGGGGGGATTTGGAGTGGGGATGGGGGTTATCTTTATGTGGGGGGATTTGGAGTGGGGATGGGGTTATTTTATGTGTGGGGGATTTGGAGTGTGGATGGGGGTTATTTTAATGTGGGGGGATTTGGAGTGGGATGGGGGTATTTTATGTGTGGGGGATTTGGAGAGGGATGGGGTATTTATGGTGGGGGGATTTGGAGTGGGGGTGGGGGTATTTTAATGTGGTGGGGATTGGAGGGGATGGGGGCTATTTTATGTGGGGGGATTTGGAGTGGGGATGGGGGTTCTTTTATGAGGGGGGATTTGGAGTGGGGATGGGGGGGTATTTTATGTGGGGGGATTGGAGTGGGGATGGGGGTTTTTTAGTGGGGGATTTGGATGTGGGAGTGGGGGTTTTTTATGTGTGGGGGATTTGGAGTGGGGATGGGGCTATTTCATGTTGGGGATTTGGAGTGGGGATGGGGTTCTTTTATGAGTGGGGGATTTGGAGTGGGGATGGGGGTTATTTTATGTGTGGGGGGATTTGGAGTGGGGATGGGGGTTATTTATGTGTGGGGGATTTGGAGTGGGATGGGGGTCTTTTATGTGTGGGGGATTTGGAGTGGGGATGGGGTATTTTATGTGGGGGATTGGAGTGGGGATGGGGGTTATTTATGATGGTGGGGGGATTTGGAGTGGGGATGGGGGTTTTTTATGTGTGGGGGATTTGGAGTGGGGATGGGGGATTTTATGAGTGGGATTGAGTGGGATGGGGGTTATTTTATGTGTGGGGATTGGAGTGGGGATGGGGCTATTTTATGTGGGGGATTTGGAGTGGGATGGGGGGTATTTTATGTGGGGGGACTGAGTGGGATGGGGGGTTTTTATGTGGTGGGGATTTGGAGTGGGATGGGGTTCTTTTATGTGTGGGGGATTGGAGTGGGATGGGGGTATTTATGTGGGGGATTTGGAGTGGGGATGGGGGTTATTTTAATGTGGGGGGATTTGGAGTGGGGATGGGGGATTTTTTATGTGGGGGGATTGGAGTGGGATGGGGGATTACTTTTATGTGTGGGGGATTGAGTGGAGGAAAGGTGGTAGTTATTTTATGTGGGGGGATTTGGAGTGGGGATGGGGGTTACTTAATATGTGTGGGGGTATTAAGTGGGATGGGTTTTGTGGGGGGATTTGGAGTGGGATGGGCTATTTATGTGGGGGATTTGGAGTGGGGATGGGGGTTCTTTAATGTGTGGGGGATTTGGAGTGGGGATGGGGGTTCTTTATATGGTGGGGATTTGAGTGGGATGGGGTTATTTAGTGTGAGGGGACTTGGAGTGGGGATGGGGGTAATTTATGTGGGGGATTTGGAGTGGGATGGGGTTATTTTGTGTGGGGGACTTGGATGGGGATGGGGTTATTTTAGTGTGGGGATTTGGAGTGAATGGGGTTCTTTATGTGTGGGGATTTGATGGATGGGGGTATTTATGTGGGGGATTTGAGTGGGGAGGGGTATTTATGTGGGGGATTGAGTAGGATGGGTTTTTTTATTGTAGGGGATTTGAGTGTGATGGGTGTATTTTAGTGTGGGGAGTTGGTGAGTGGGAGGGCTATTTATGTGGGGGATTTGGAGTGGGATGGGGGTTCTTTATGATGATTGAGAGTGAAAGGGGGTTATTTTAATGTGTGGGGACATGGAGTGGGGATGGGGTTATTTATGGGGGTGATTTGGAGTTGGGATGGTTTATGTGTGGGGGATTTGAGTGGGAATGGGGGTTATTTTATGTGGGGTGATTGGAGGTGGATGGGGTTATTTAGTGTGGGGGGACTTAGATGGGGATGGGGTGTTATTTATGTGTGGGGGATTTGAGTGGGATGGGGTTCTTTATGAGTGGGGGGATTTGGAGTGGGGATGGGGGATTCTTTTATATGTGGGGGGATTTGGAGTGTGGATGGGGATTATTTTATGTGTGGGGGACTTAGAGTGAGGATGGGGGAGTTCTTTTATGTGTGGGGGGATTTGGAGTGGGGATGGGGGGTACTTAATATGTGTGGGGGGTACTTAATGTGTGTGGGGAGATTTGGAGTGGGGATGGGAGTACTTAATATGTGTGGGGGTTTTGGAGTGGGGATGGGGGGATTTAATGTTTGTGGGGGGATTTGGAATGGGGATGGGGCATTTAATATGTGTGGGGGGATTTAAGGGTACTGAAGAGTATGTATGTATGAGGGCATGTATTAGGGAAACAGTATGGGGATGGGTGCAGACAGTATGGGGAGCGAATGGGTGAATGTATGTGGACACAGTATGGGGAGTGAGGGTGATGGGATGTGTGCAGACAGAGTATGGGGAGTCGGGTATGTATGAGCAGACAGTATAGAGAGTGAAGGGGTAAATATATGAGGAGACAGTATGCTGAACAGGGGGGATGTGAGAGGAGACAGTGTGAGGAGGGAGGGGAATACTGTGAGGCGACAGTATATTGCAGATATTTTTATTTAGGGGCATTATAATGACTCTTCTGTCTTTAAGGGCATCGTGCGGAGAGTAGGTGCAGAAGACCGGAGAAGATGGAAATCTGCAGAGACTGCTGTGGATGAGAAAACTCATCATAGGATCTGGACAAGATGAAGAAAAGGAGAACGACTCCAGAGACGACGTCATCTATAAGGTACCTGGATGTAAATATTATTTGTGAAATTGACTAATTCTCATGTCTTTATTTGTTAGGAGCATTAAAGGGGTTCTCCAGGTCTGTGCTGAGTCTACAGTCACATAGAATGACTGCAGACTCAGCACAAACCTGGACAACCCCTTTAATGCTCCTAACAAATAAAAACATGAGAATTAGTCAATTTCAGAATTCTCACAGTGCACACTGCATGCTGTTAGGATTCTCTCGTGCCGGTAATTTACATACATGCGGTCACATGCTGACTAGACATGTGGCCTCACTCAATGAAAATGAACGGAGCGAGGCCGGGCACGTCTAGTCGGAATGTGGCCAGAAGTACCGATATAAATCACATGCTTGTGCTGACATGACCGTGTACTCTTGCCACCGGTAAGGGAGAATCCTAAAAGTGTGCAGTGCATTCGTTGTGAGAATTCAGAAGCTGCAATGTCAGGATTCAGCTCTGCAGGTTCCTGCAGTCATCACATGGACACTTCACTCATATGCGATTTTCATACTTACGGTCCTGTGACAACGAGCTTCTCTTCCTGCTTCTCTCAGATTTTTCACTGAACATTGAGAGCATTAGGGAGAGCAGCTCGTCGGTACATGACTAAGTGTGCAAATCGCATGTGTGCGGGGGGGGGGCGCCGAACCGAATTCTTGCCCAGGGTGCCAGAAATCCTAGATACACCTCTGGCGTGCTGTATAGTGTTAGTCACAGAAAATTGAATTGTTTCAGTGTGGATGAGGCCTGTATGACAAAGAAGATATGCTACAAACAATTTGAAAATCAGATGTCCCCTACTGTATTAAGTTAGGAACGCAATAATTTTATGGTGGCCTTTGGATAAGGCCTCTATAACGCACTAGATACTACATGCTAGTTTAAAGTCAGGTCCCTTACTGTATTATGTAAAGAACAGGAGAATTTTTGGGGGCCTGTCGATAAGGCCTATATAAGATTGACTAGATGCTACAAACAATGTCAAAGTCACATGTCCCCTACTGTATGACGCTAGTAACAGAAGAGATTCTGGAGGTGGGAATGGGAGCATACAACAGGATCAATAACAGGGCAGTTTTGGGAAGTACGAAATCCAGGATCCAGCCTACAACTATTACTCATCTACCCAACACCAATTACCAGAGAGCGTTTGATGCTCATCAGAAGATAGGTGTAACAGATACGTGTCTCAAGCTAGGTATAAAAGATACCTATGAGAAATTGGATGCCAAGAATGGACATAATCAAGAAGTTAGGCTCCAAAAAAATTCAAAATGAGATGTCCCCTACTGTATGATGTTAGTAACAGAAGAATTTTTTTGGGCCTGTCGATAAGGCTTGTATAACATTGACTAGATGCTCCAAACAATTTAAAAGTGACATGTCCCCTACTGTATGATGTTAGAAACAGAAGAATTTTTTTGGGCCTTTCGATAAGGCCTGAGTAAAATTGACTAGATGATCCAAAAAATGTAAAAGTGATATGTCCCCTACAGTATGATGTTAGTAACTGAAGAATTTTTTTGGGCCTCTCGATAAGGCCTGTATGACATTGACTAGATGCTCCAAACAATTTAAAAGTGACATGTCCCTTACTGTATGATGTTAGCAACAGAAGAAATTTTTGGGCCTGTCGATAAGGCCTGAATAACATTGATTAGATGCTCCAAACAAGTTAAAAGTGACATATGCCTTACAGTAGGACGCTAGTAACAGAAGAATTTTTTTTGGGCCTGTCAATAAGGCCTGTGTAAAATTGACTAGATGATCCAAAAAATGTAAAAGTGATAAGTCCCCTACTGTATGATGTTAGTAACTGAAGAATTTTTTTGGGCCTCTCGATAAGGCCTGTATAACATTGACTAGATGCTCCAAACAATTTAAAAGTGACATGTCCCCTATTGTATGACGTTAGCAACAGAAGAATTTTTTGGGCCTGTTGATAAGACCTGTATAACATTGACTAGATGCTCAAAACAATTTCAAAGTCACATGTCCCCTACTGTATGACATTAGTAACAGAAGAATTTTTTTTGGCAGGAATGGGAATGTACAACTGGATCAATAACAGGGCGGCTATGGGAAGTGCGAGATCCATTAACCAGCCTACAACTATTACTCATCTCCCAACACCAATTACCAGAGAACGTTTGATGCTTGTTATGCCTTCCGGTTGTGGGGCATCAGGACAAAGGAATGTGGACCCACAGGACCACAGAGGGGAACCAGGCCCTACCTGGACTAGGGAGGGCAGCGACCGGGATCTGTGGCAGATGAGCATGAGGGCAAGGTGGTGACATGCAGGACAAGACAACACCGCACCACTTCAGGTATCAAGAAACATATAGTTTACTTAAACAAAGTCACGATACAGAACACAAGACATTATAATGCCAGGCTCCAGATTCCGCACATCAGGCAGGGGTGAACATCTCAGGAAAGCAGACGTCCGACGATGGCAAGAGGTCATCACGGGTTGATGAAGCCCAGGGTCACCTGGCATGGGAATATCAGGAGAACCTCACTCTCAGGCCTCAGGCATAGCGCAGGCACAGCAAGAGAACATCAGACACCGACCTCGGACAGACGTTATCACAGGATGGACCCCAAGGAACAGGCAGGTCATCAGGACACAGGCAAGACACAGACAGCACAGATCCAGGAACACCGACAAAGCAGCTCAGGACATCGGCTGGTCAGATCCAGTACTCTCAGGCAGAGCTGTCACCAGGAAACAAGACTGGAGACTCCCCAGGAACATGGAGGAGGAGCCCATCCAGGAACATGAGTGGGACTGA
The DNA here is from genome assembly GCA_033576555.1 of Oophaga sylvatica. Lineage (NCBI taxonomy): Eukaryota > Metazoa > Chordata > Amphibia > Anura > Dendrobatidae > Oophaga > Oophaga sylvatica. Next base: position 313,730,304 of record JARQOD010000004.1, read on the forward strand.
AGGGTATGCCACACTGAACAATATCGCTAACGGGATCGCTAAAAAACGTCACTATTTAGCGATCCCGTTAGCGATGTTGTTCAGTGCGGCAGCTTCCAGCGACGAGCTTCCTGCTGTGATCTCGCTCGTCGCTGGAATCGCTCCGGACCCTATTTTATCGTCGGCGCTCCCGCTGGGTAAGTATATATCGCTAGTGTGGCACCTTTTCTTAGCGATTTAGCGGTACTTTTGTACCGCTAAAGTCGTTAAGAAGATCGTTAACGGCGATAGCGTCGTTAACTATATCGCTAAATGTGGCCGCACTTAGCGATATAGAAACAATCCCGCTAGCGATCGCATTAGTATGCGTCGTTATCGTGATCGCTAGCGGGATTGTTTAGTGTGGCAGTACCTTGACTCTGGAACACCGGCTGGACCACGGACTGGACATCTGGACACAGACTGGACACCTAAGACAAAGGCAAGACATCTGTACTCCAGACTGCAGATACCGTTCAAGGAAGAGGACATCAGGAACACCGACAGGACATCAGGGACACCGGCAGGACATCAGAGACACTGGCAGGACATCAGAGACACCAGCAGGACAGAGCAGAACTGCAAGGAGCAGGTAGAACAGAGCCGCTAGGTGCAGCGAGCAGAGTAGAACCACTGTAGACACAAGGATACACACAGCAGGTGGCAAAGGCTACAGATAAGGATACAATGGACACAGAAATAGGACTGAGTACAGACAAGGTCAGGTACAGGAACAGGTACAAGAACTAAGGATGAAGGTCTGGGTATTCTGTCCCCAGGGTGACGGACTAAGCAAGAGACACTGGTATAGACCAAGGTATGAAAGCACAGTAACAGGTCTGGGTATTAAGCCCCCAGAGAAGGCAGAAAACAGGACAGGACCTGGCAGCTCAGCAGCAAGACACTGACTGAGATAGAGCGTTGCACAGGCCCCAGGCACCAGATGACGGACATCTGGCTCCAGGCACCAAGCAGAGACAGTTAGGCTCCAGGCACCAGGCAACGGACATCAGGCTCCAAACACCAGGCTGCGGTCATCAGGCTCCAGACACAAGGCTGCAGTCATTAGGCTAGAGGCACAAGGCGGCAGTCATTAGGCTCCGGACCTGACCTATAAAGGAACTCAAGCGGGATGGTGAAAGCACCGCAGGATCGGACCGGAGCTGGACAGAGCTAGCACCGCATAATAAGCTGAGCACAGCATAGTAGACGCTCAGCAGGAATACCGGACTCCATCTTCAACAGACGAACACAGGTTTATTCACAGGACACAGGTTACAGGAAACTCAAAGTCACTGGTTACATGGTTCAAGACACAGAAGGACTTGAGGATTTTCACACAGCAGGAATCCACATTCAAGGCAAGGACTTTGGCATCACATAGACAGGTCCATGGAAAAAAGATATCAGCTTTCCTAGAACTGATCGCAGACAGAACAGGAGCTGAACACAAGGCAGACCAAGAGTGACATGGAGGGCCAAATACACATGGCTAGGTTATTCAACCTCATGTGAAGCTCTGGCAACGCCCAACAGGAAAGAGGAACTTTAAATAGGAGCTGCCCCTCAGTTATAGGCTGGGGACAGCAATTCAAGTGCACACACTGCCCTTAATAAAAGCAGGGAAGCTGTAGCCGCGCGCACCCTAAGCGCAGACATAAACCATTACAGCACAGTCAGCACAGGAACTGTGGCTTAAGGCACCAGGCAGCAGCTGCAAGCCTGGACACACGTAGAAAGTCATGCACCAGCTGCAGAGGACCTTGCAACCTGCAGATAGCTTCCACAGAGGCAGCCAGGGACTGCACATGGTAACTCTGGGATTGAGTTACCTTGTGTGGAGGCTGGCCTTCCTAAGGCTTGGGTTAAGATAGTCCTTTGAGTGGATTTATGTATCGATTAATTGTTTGATATACCCCAAGTGTTGGTTGGCAATCTAGGGAGCCTGTACCCTTCCTGTCACTTTGCACTATTGCACTTTTTGTCTGTACTACCAATGTGGGGCATGTGCAATCTTTTGTGTGCCAATTTTTAATTGTAAATATGGGTCAACTCTATGCATATATACGACGTGACCTATGACAACTTGCTATGAATAGCATTTTATGCAAAGCATCTGTACATTTGATCTGCATGCAGGTAATATTGACCCTATAATACTCATTGGAGCACTGACTTGGTACTATTTACTGGCACCAATAATTATTAACACAATACTGCCATGATGTGTAGTGGCTAACAAATATGTGCAATATTATATATATGTAACACTCTTGACTTCATCAGTTCTGTGGATTCCTGAATGCATATTTTTCATATTTTCTGCTAAGCTATACTTTTTGCAGTAATTAATAAAAATTATAAACTGTTTTGAACCTATGTGCTCCATGTTGTCTCATATGTTCATGCTATTTGGAGTAGGTATTGAGTTGTATTGAGTGGACTACCACTGGGTGCGATCCATCTCTTTGCATATAATATGCGACTAAGGTGGTTGTTTGCACTATCTGACTGATATACAACTGCCTAACTAGCTAAAATCTTGATGTTAACAGTGCCAGCGTCAGGAGTGGCTTCTCTGCGCTGTTACAGTGTCAAAATGGTGCTAAAACAAGATGTCCGCTATTTCTATGGAGAGGGACAGGTGATTTCAGCAGCCAATGACACAAGCCATTGTGTCAGTACATTGTGGGTGTTTCCTGCACCCTGATTGGCTAGACGCAATTTGCACACATAAAGTTAGGAAAAAAAATACTTCTTACAAGAACGCCATGCCTTTGAGCTTTGCAAATCCCCTCCCCTCATCAAACACATGCCAAACGCCCATGACACACCACCATTATTGTTGCTAAAGTGCTGAAAATATTTTTGTGGCAACGCAAAAATTTTCCGGCACTTTTACCGAATGTTACTGATTTTATAAAATTTTACTCGGATTTCCGATCACAAATCCGAATGTGCCATATTCGTCTCGAATTTATATTTGGCGATTGTTTTCCAAACAAACTATTTGTGCCAATTTACTGTATGAAGTATTACGTGGGGCCATTATACTGTATGAAACTCATTTTGTGGCCATTGTACTGTATGGCACACCAGGGGGGCCATTATACTGTGTGGAAGACAATGCAAGCCCTATTATACTGTATGGAGGTCTACAGTATGTGGGGCCCATTATATTGTATGGAGCACTTTTTGTGGTCATTATACTGTAAGGAGGCCTTTGTGGATATTAGAGTTGGAGAATCATACTAGGATGGTGTCACCATTCTTTGTCAAGGGAATTGAGAGGGATGGGGTTACTGTAGGGTCATCAAATCATGCGTGCCGAGGAATTCACGGTTTGGTTATCTTACTGCGTTTGGGGGCACTTTTGATGGCATCATACTTTATTATTTGTATCAGCCAAGGTATTTTATCCTTTATTTTTTCATTTTTTTAAGTTTGTTTCCATATGAAAAAGTTTATCATTATATTTGATATGGAAAAACTTCCTCAATTGTAGACTTTTTTTTAATAATCAAGATTAGCCGAAGACTTTGGTTTTTCAAAGAAAACCTTTTAATTTTGGAGCTCTGTGTATTTGAGTTTGACATCGCTGCTTTAGGGAAACCCAACAGATCCAATAGTTTGTCAATAAAATCTATCAGGAGTCATCACTATTGATTTTCAAATGGATCCATCATAATTCTTTTGGCTCCAGTACAAATAGAAGCCATGCTGCTAATGTGAATGTGAAATGAGACAAAACGTAGAAAGAATGAAAAGTAACAGAAATAAAATGTCAACCTTCATAATACAGATTGCACATGTGATTATATTTGTAGACTCTATAAGTTATGAGCTCGGTTGCAACAACTTTATTATATAATGGATTGCAACCGAACCCGGGGTCCGCGATGCAGTTTATGTCACTGCTGCCAAACACCCTTTGGGGTATCAGGGTAACAGCTGACAACTAAAGGATAATATTAGATCTCGCCTGTGTTACTTCACACTAGGGGAGATGTAGATTTGGCACTATCTCCGTTAACGTCACAGGAGATGTGCTATCGACTGGCGTAGATGTAGCCCTGTTAATGGCACAGAAGCCACTTGTCAAATATTAGGTTTGCACTATGTGCTGACTGCACAGAAGCTACTTGCCAGCCGCTAGGAAGTGCATGCTACTAGAGCCAGGCATGCGTGCTGCCAGCCAGCGTGAGACCGGACTGAGCAACTCTCTGTTCAGCTTGGCAGGCTGGTTACACGTCCCGCAGTCTGCTCAGGGTGTATAGCTACCCTAAATTCGTAGCAAGACTGCGCCACATTGGCTACAGGTTACGCGCCCCACAGTCTGCTCAGGGTATATAGCTACCCTGTATTTGTGGCAAGACTGCGTCACATTGGCTACCTGCCTGGCATTAGCTAAACCTGCCTGAAGGACCTGTGCTAAATAGCCGAGCGAACTCTGGCATCGGCAGGTCCCGGAGAGCAAAGCTAGAGAGCACGTGGAGCCCAGATTCTGTTACGTTCACACACGAGCACTGCCCATTTTAGTATGATTTGACCGCACCGCGGACAGACAAGCTATTTAAGGGCTAAGCTCCGCCCCCAGCCATCTTGTCAATTGCATCACCGATGACGTCATCCGCAACCAATCAGGCAATGCCATGTCAGAGGATCAGCTGACATTAACCACCAATCATGGCTCGCCATGTCACGGACATGCTCAGTGCAGGCATTTCTGAACTTCGGCTATAACAGCCCTGTCTCCTTCTGTAACCTATGCTTAAGGCTACTATTAACAAAGACCCTGGAGACAGCTTGTACTCTCTTGTACTGGCTAGGTGTTGGGATTGATGGCGAAGCTAAGCAGCATCTGACCTGGATGAGGGACCACTGATGCCTCAGATCCAGGTTCAAATCCAGCTGCCATCCGATGCCTAACACTATAGGTCCCCATACACATTAGACTAATGTCAGGCAAACACAACAATATCTGTGAATACAGTAGTCAATTCTGTATGGAGTCTCCTGACTCCTCTCATTAAATGTAATGACAGGGAAAATAAGTTACCAGAGTTTTACTTGTGTACTTTACTCACTTATGTTCCACCATTAATTCCACACAGCTTTGCTGACATCATCATCACTCTCCTCATAGGGACTCACAATCTAAATTATCTTTCAGTATGTCTTTGGAGTGTCAGAGGAAATCCAAACAAACACAAGAAGAACATGTAATTTCCTTGCAGATGTTGTCCTTGTGGGAATTAGCACCTAAGACCTTAGAGTTGCAAAGCGACAGTGTATCCACTGAGCCACCATGCTGCCCAAAGAGGTCTAGTACAGTCATGGCCAAAAGTTTTGAGAATGACACAAATATTATATTTTCACATGATCTGCTGCCCTCTGGTTTTTTAGTGTGTTTGACAGATGTTTTTATCACAGACAGAAATATAATAATTGCAAACATATGAGTAACAAAAGCTTATATTGACAGTTAGAATGAGTTAATGCAGCAAGTCAATATTTGCAGTGTTGACCCTTCTTCTTCAGGACCTCTGCAATTCTCCCTGGCATGCTCTCAATCAACTTGTGGACCAAATCCTGACTGATAGCAGTCCATTCTTGCACAATCAATGCTTTCATTTTGTCAGAAGTTTTAGGTTTTTGTTTGTCCACCCGTCTCTTGATGATTGACCACAAGTTCTCAATGGGATTAAGATCTGGGGAGTTTCCAGGCCATGGACCCAAAATCTCTATGTTTTGTTCCCTGAGCCATTTAGTTATCACCTTTGCTTTATGGCAAGGTGCTCCATCATGCTGGAAAAGGCATTGTTGATCGCCAAACTGCTCTTGGAGGGTTGGGAGAAGTTGCTCTTGGAGGACATTCTGGTACCATTCTTTATTCATGGCTGTGTTTTTAGGCAAGACTGTGAGAGAGTCGATTCCCTTGGCTGAAAAGCAACCCCACACATGAATGGTTTCAGGATGCTTAACAGTTGGCATGAGACAAGACTGCTGGTAGCACTCACCTTGTCTTCTCCGAATGAGGAGTTTTCCTGATGTCCCAAACAATCGAAAAGGGGATTTATCAGAGAAAATAACTTTACCCCAGTCCTCAGCAGTCCACTGCCTGTACCTTTTGCAGAATATCTGTCTGTCCATGATGTTTTTTCTGGAGAGAAGTGGCTTCTTTGCTGCCTTCCTTGAGACCAGGCCTTGCTCCAAGAGTCTTCGCCTCAAGGTGCGTGCAGATGCACTCACACCTGCCTGGTGCCATTCCTGAGCAAGCTCTGCACTGCTGGTAGCCCGATCCCGCAGCTGAAACACTTTTAAGAGACGGTCCTGGCGCTTGCTGGTCTTTCTTGGGCGCCCTGAAGCCTTTTTGGCAACAATGGAACCTCTCTCCTTGAAGTTCTTGATGATGCGATAGATTGTTGACTGAGGTGCAATCTTTCTAGCTGCGACATTCTTCCCTGTTAGGCCATTTTTGTGCATTGCAATGATGACTGCACGTGTTTCTTTAGAGATAGCCATGGTTAACAGAAGAGAAACAATGATGCCAAACACCAGCCTCCTTTTAAAGTGTCCAGTGGTGTCATTCTTACTTAATCATGACAGATTGATCTCCAGCCATGTCCTCATCAACACCCACACCTGTGTTAATGGAGCAATCTCTGAAAAGAGGTTAGTTGGTCCTTTTAAGGCAGGGCTGCAATGATGTTGAAATGTGTTTTGGGGGATAAAGTTCATTTTCTAGCCAAATATTGACTTTGCAAGTAATTGCTGTTAAGCTGATCACTCTTTATAACATTCTGGAGTATATGCAAATTGCCATTAGAAAAAGTGAAACAGTAGACTTTGTAAAAATTTATATTTGTGTCATTCTCAAAACTTTTGGCCATGACTGTATATGTTCTCTCATAGTGAACACAGGAGAGCTCGGCAGTGCGAACACTTCTGTGCATCAGGCAAGATAACTAAATGATCTGCAGAACCATCATTTGGCCGACAGCAAGCCAAAGTGTATGGGGGGCTTCACATGGCAGGCTTTCAAATTGACAAACTACTGCTCTCTGTCTTGGCAAGTAGAAGGAGATCTTGAGCAAGTTGATGTTCAGATGCCCTGAAATGGCACATGGATAGGGATTGTACTTTTATTTAATAGCTAGAATGTAGGTATTCTTTTACATATTTGGCTGTTTAGTCAACAAACTAGTTTTTTTTTTTGGCATTTTAAAGCATAATAGATTTTGCTAGCAACACACAGCTTTACCCCCACTGTTTTGGTATTTATCATTCTCCCAAATTATTCAAGGGTTGAAAGCAATTATGTGAATCCTAATATCACATTTGGACTACTCCATCTTTAGAAAAATTAGGTAGAGATAAGTGATCCAGCTAATTAAAAATCCTTGCAAAACAGCAATTTTACTTTTCCCATTCAGTGGTATTCGAAAGCAAATTATTTTAATCTTTCTACACAACTCAGCTGCAACAAATACGTTTTTTTCTCCTACTGATAAATGTTATATAGCTTTCTCAGATAAGAACATGGATAGATTGTTTAATTAAACAACAATACTTTCAGAATCTATTTACCGTACTTTATTTATAGTACCTTTTATTTGTCAGCATTATTGCAGACTAATATATAAGTAATCTTGTTTGTAATCTGTTTGTTATGCTATTGCATAATGGCTAAACAGGAGGTGGTTACACTTTATTGTTAATATTACATTTTACTGTATAATACCATAAGCAATAAAAGGGTCATGTGTCACAGTAGACTGCTATTTCCTGGCCCTGTTAACAAGATGTTTCTTTGTCAGGTGGATTTTGTTCATTCTGCAAAAAGTACTGTCATTTTTTGCCAATATTTGATTTGACGAACTCTTCCTTCCATCCAATAAAATAAAAGAATATATCAAATCAATTTAACAACGCCACATACAGTACGTGTGTCCTAGAATCCTATTTTCTACAGGTGAGCAGATCTTTTGAAATTTGAATTCATCAGCTTCAATGCATTTTCCTCCCAAACTTTGATATACACTAAAAAAATGGCATGCATCTCAATATCAGATAGCTTGTAGTTGCTCATAAAATACACATGGGGGAGAGTGAAGTGGGGGGGGGAGTTAGAGAGGACCCCAGTAACCATAAGAGCTTATACTTTGACGGTGAGAGAGAGGACCCTGCCGACCATAAGAGTTACTGATCTGTGCTGGCCCAGGCACTCATCACTTTTGTACAAGGTATAATTTGCAAGAAGCCATAGCTGCAGGGCAGAAGTGTACGTAAGTTTTCCATCACACAAGTAAGAATGCATCTCAAATGGTTTAAGTAGTTGTCATGTGACCAATCTTTCATATGCAACTTGCACACTTACAGTCACATGCCAACTAGCTGCTCTTCCTAATTCTCTCCATGTTCAGTGAAAAACTGAGAAAAACAGGAAGAAAATCTAATTGTCATGTGACTATAAGTATGAAAATCACATATTAGTGAAGTTGCCATGTGATGACTGCTGGAACTAGCAAGCAGAGATGAATACTGACAATGAGTATATGAGTATACTACATGCTACAGTGCTTCATTTTATAATTAAAGTGCTTGTCCAGGTTTGAGAAGAAAGTCTGCAGTCATTCTAGGTGACTGCAGGCTTCTGAATTCTCCTAGTGCAAGAATTGCACACTTTTAGGATTCTCCCTTGCCAGTGGCACGAGTGGATGATCATGTGAGCTCAAGTGTTAGGGTTCGATTTCCCGCTGCTGCACAAGGGGAGTCTCGAACCCGTCCCGCTGCGGTCTCCCATTCATCTCCGGCCGCAGTGGAGCCTGCTCAGCAGAGACATCTGTCCAGGCGTCTTGCCCACTCCTCTACTATGCAGTGACTTGCTGCTGCCTTTCCTGGATCTGCTATTATAGCCAGTGCTGGAGCAGTCGTCTTTGAGACAAAGTCCTGCGTTTTCCCATCTGAGCATGCCCAGAGTGAGATCTCTCATTGGAGATCAGGGGTCACATGTTCAGGTGCTGCAGCGGCTCCTATTGGTCCGCCAGGAAGGTCATGTAGCTACGTTTGTTTGTAACAGCTTCTCATTGGTCCTTGTTCCTGGAAGGTCCTGTAGCTGTTGCTATAAAAGGGTAGCATGGCTGGGCCGCCATGCGCTAATATCAATTATTGTATGCTATGCGCCAGTGTGGTCATGTGTATGTGTGGATAGGGACCCGGCTGAAATAAGCCACTTGAATACCGACTTAATCGGTGAGGAGTTTGGTATGGTAGCTGGTCAGGGTCGGTGTCCTAGATGCCCTAGATTACCGGCATAACCGGTGAGGAGTTTGATTGCCGTATTCAGGGCCTGGCGTTCAGACGCCATAGATTGCGGGTGACTCCCGCGAGGACATTAGCGCATGATCACGCTTTATGTGCGCTTAGCACTTAACTGTGTATCTGGGAGCCTTACAGGACACAGTGCTTTTTCTCAGCTGCCCTGTGACGTAACAGGGTTCGCTTTCAACGCTAGTCAGCGCCCTAGCGTGTTTTCTTTGCTACTCAGTTGTGTCTAGTGAGTGCGCACACATCGCCATATAGCGTTGCAGCTCCTCTTCTAGCGGCTCTGTGGAGTAACAGAGTTCACACTCATTGCCACAGCGCATTACGGCGTTTATGTTGGCAGCTCTGCGGGATAACAGAGTTTGCTTATTGCGCCTTTTTGCCAGCAGCGGGCTTCGCCTGCACGGTGGACCCCGGGCTGCGAACGCACTTATTATTTATATTATTTTGTGCGTTCCGCCAGCCTTAACATAATATTAGCGCCAGGGTCTGGCTGGTAAAATGGCGGACGACCAGCGTCTGCAGCGGTATATCCAGCAGCTGGAGGGTAGGTTGGCGACTCTAGAGCGCACAACCTCAGCGGTGGATGTTACCGCAGTCGCGGTTCAGGCTGCTAGTGTGGCCGCCGCCAGTTTGTCCTCTGCTACTCCTGCTCCGACTATTTCCCGCCTCCCACTTCCAGACAAGTTTACCGGTGACAGTAAACAATGTCGGGGTTTCGTCAGTCAGTGCTCCATACATCTAGAGCTTCTGGCTGCACGTTATCCCACGGAGCGGGCGAAAGTGGGTTTTATCATATCCCTTTTGTCGAGCAGGGCGTTGAGTGGGCAACGCCGTTATGGGAGCGCGATGATCGTGTGGTGCAGAGTGCTCCTCTCTTCTTGGACACTCTTAAACAGGTCTTTTTAGGACCTCGTGTCACCCACGATACGGCTCTTCAATTGTTGGATATCACTCAGGGTTCATCCATGGTCAGCCAGTTTGCCGTCCAATTTCGGACTCTGGTCTCTGAGCTGGATTGGCCAGATAAAGTCCTTATACCCGTGTACTGGAGGGGACTGGCAGACCATGTGAAGGACGCCTTGTCCACCAGGGAGATTCCTGCCACACTGGACGAGCTCATTACCATATCTACCCGCATCGACCTTCGTTTTAACGAGCGGAGGTTGGAGCAGGCCCAGTGTAGGCAGAGGTTCCGGCTGGCGCCCACCTTCGCCAGACCTCTGGAATCTTCCATTCAGGCGTCCGATTCCCCTGAGGCCATGGAGATTTCTCGAGTGAGACCTAAGTCTCGGGCTGCTCGAGCATCTGTGACCTGTAATGACTGCCAACAAATAGGGCATTATGCTAACAAATGTCCACGGCGGTCGGGAAACGACCGCGTCTAGTAACCATTGGAGGGGGTTCACTAGACACAGCAGTACACGCCTCCAAGTTGTCCTTTAGGGGGACAATCAATTTGGCTCATCTACTTTAACAGTCACGCTTTGTGTGGATTCTGGAGCCGAAGGAAATTTCATGTCTTCTACCTTTGCTCTCCGCCACTCTATACCTCTGGTGATGCTCGCCAAACCAGTGACTGTTCAAGTAGTGAATGGGTCGACACTGCCTTCACCAATCACACATCAGACCATCCCTTTCACGTTGTCAATATCATCTTCCCATCAAGAGATTATCTCACTTTTAGTCATTCCCGAGGGAATAGACAGATCTTGTTAGGGATGCCCTGGCTCCATTTCCATTCCCCACACATTGATGTGAACTCTGGGAGGATATTGGGTTGGGACTCATTGGCATATGCAGAGCTGATTCTCCAAAAAGGCTGCAGAAGTCCTTCCTCACTTTCATCGTCCTATGACTATCCAAAGTGGATCCTCTCCTGGACGCAGAACCTCCTCCTGGGGACGGGTCTATCCCCTTTCTCTCCCGGAGACGGAGGCTATGTCCCAATATATCCAGGAGAACTTGGCAAGAGGATTCATTAGGAAGTCAGTGTCACCTGCAGGGGCGGGGCTCTTCTTCGTGCAGAAGAAGAACGGAGAGTTACGTCCATGCATTGATTACAGGGGTCTTAATGCCATCACCGTTAAGAATAAATACCCGTTGCCTCTAATTTCTGAGCTATTTGATAGGCTACGGGGGGCAAGGATATTTACGAAGTTAGATCTGCGGGGTGCTTATAACCTGATACGCATCCATGAGGGGGACGAATGGAAGACGGCTTTTAATACCAGGGACGGGCACTATGAATATCTGGTGATGCCCTTCGGCTCTGTAACGCCCCAGCCGTCTTCCAAGACTTTGTTAATGACATCTTCCGGGATATGCTCTCCACCTCAGTCGTAGTCTATCTGGATGATATTCTCATCTTTTCCCCAGATATTGACTCCCACCGGAGAGATGTTTGCAGAGTCTTCGACCTCCTACGGGCAAATTCCCTCTACGCAAAGTTGGAGAAAATGTGTGCTTGAGCAGGAGTCCTTACCTTTTCTGGGCTATATCATCTCCGCCCAGGGATTGGCTATGGATCCTGCCAAACTACAAGCGGTGATGGACTGGCAAGAACCCCATTCTCTAAAGGCGGTGCAGCGCTTTATGGGGTTCATTAATTACTACCGCCAGTTTATTCCTCACTTCTCAACTTTGATAGCTCCCGTGGTTGCCCTCACCAAAAAGGGAGCTGATCCCAAATTGTGGTCTGAAGAGGTCTCCAAGGCCTTCACGTCTATTAAGTCCCATTTCGCTAGCGCTCCCATCCTACATCGCCCCGATGTTGATAACCCATTTATATTGGAGGTGGATGCCTCGTCTGTTGGTGCTGGAGCAGTCCTCTTCCAAAAGGATGCTCAAGGTCGGAAGCATCCATGCTTCTTTTTCTCCAAGACCTTCACACCAGCGGAGAGGAATTATTCCATCGGGGACAGGGAGTTGCTAGCAATGAAGTTGGCCTTCTCGGAGTGGAGACATCTGTTGGAGGGTGCTCGCTTTCCCTTCCAAGTCTTCACGGATCACAAAAATTTGGTATATCTTCAGACAGCCCAGCGGCTTAATTCTCGCCAGGTCAGATGGTCCTTGTTCTTTTCCCGGTTTCATTTCACACTGCATTTCCTCTCGGGAGAGAAGAACATTCGTGCCGACGCTCTCTCTCGCTCTGTGGTGTCCGCGGAGGAGGAGGTGGAGGAGCCTCGGCTTATCGTCCCTACAGAGAGCCTGAGAACAGTGGCCCCGGTTTCGCTAGAGTATGTGCCCCCGGGCAAGACTTTTGTGCCTACCAATTTGCGACCGGAGGTACTCTCTTGGGCACATTCGTCCAGGGTGGGTGGACACTTTGGGACAAAGAGGACATCTGAATTGCTGGCGAGGACATACTGGTGGCCGCATATGGTCCGTGACGTTGGGGACTATGTTCGGGCGTGTGTCTCCTGCGCCAAGAATAAGTCTCCACGACAATGGCCAGCTGGGTTACTTTACCCTTTGCCGGTGGCAGACAGGCCCTGGGAGATGGTTGGGATGGACTTTGTGGTGGGCTTGCCCAAGTCTCGGGGTTGCACCATCATTTGGGTAATCACCGACCATTTTTCCAAAATGGTGCATTTGGTGCCGCTTCCACGGTTACCTTCTGTACGGGCTCTGGCAGCGTTGTTCGTTAGGCACATCTTCCGTCTACACGGCATGCCGGACAAAATTGTCAGTGACCGAGGTCCCCAGTTTGCGTCTCGGTTCTGGAGAGAGCTTTGTCGTCTACTCAGTATTGAGTTAAATCTCTCTTCAGCGTATCATCCTGAGACTAATGGGTTGGTAGAGAGGGCCAACCAGACCTTGGTCACCTATCTACGACATTTTGTCTCTGCCAGGCAGGATGACTGGGCATCCTTGCTACCATGGTCTGAGTTTGCATTAAACAATGCTGTGGCTGACTCCACCGGACAGACTCCTTTCCTTCTGAACTACGGTCAGCATCCGCGGGTTCCGGTGCCCATGCCCGTGTCTTCCGCCGACTCCAGGGTGGCAGACTGGGCTGTGGAGGCACGGGACATTTGGGACCGTACCCAGGATGCCATTCAGGCGTCCAAGGAGAGGATGAGGTCCTCCGCCGACGCACATCGGAGCCCCGCTCCAACATTTGCTCCTGGGGACTTGGTGTGGCTCTCCGCCCGTAACATCAGGCTGCGAGTTGAGTCCACTAAGTTGGCACCCCGCTACCTTGGTCCTTTCAAGGTCCTCAAGCAGGTTAACCCTGTGGTATACCGTTTGGCTCTTCCACCACGCCTGGGTATCTCCGACACCTTTCATGTATCCCTCCTGAAACCCGTGCTCATGTCCCGGTTTTCTGAGTCATCTGCCGGGACATCGGGTTCATCTACGGATGACCATGAGGTGAACGCCATCGTAGGGTGTAAGGGGCAAAAAGTTTTATTTGGTGGACTGGAGGGGCTATGGGCCTGAGGATAGGTCTTGGAAGCCTGCCGAGCATATTCATTCTCCGCAGCTTATCGCTGCCTTTGAGAGCAGCAAAGCCCAAAGAAGGGGGGTAATGTTAGGGTTCGATTTCCCGCTGCTGCACAAGGGGAGTCTCGAACCCGTCCCGCTGCAGTCTCCCATTCATCTCCGGCCGCAGTGGAGCCTGCTCAGCAGAGACGTCGGTCCAGGCGTCTTGCCCACTCCTCTACTGTGCAGTGACTTGCTGCTGCCTTTCCTGGATCTGCTATTATAGCCAGTGCTGGAGCAGTCGTCTTTGAGACAAAGTCCTGCGTTTTCCCATCTGAGCATGCCCAGAGTGAGATCTCTCATTGAAGATCAGGGGTCACATGTTCAGGTGCTGCAGCGGCTCCTATTGGTCCGCCAGGAAGGTCATGTAGCTACGTTTGTTTGTAACAGCTTCTCATTGGTCCTTGTTCCTGGAAGGTTCTGTAGCTGTTGCTATAAAAGGGTAGCATGGCTGGGCCACCATGCGCTAATATCAACCATTGTATGCTATGCGCCAGTGTGGTCATGTGTATGTGTGGATAGGGACCCGGCTGAAATAAGCCACTAGAATACCGACTTAATCGGTGAGGAGTTTGGTATGGTAGCTGGTCAGGGTCGGTGTCCTAGATGCCCTAGATTACAGGACACAGTGCTTTTTCTCAGCGGCCCTGTGACGTAACAGGGTTCGCTTTCAACGCTAGTCACGCCCTAGCGTGTTTTCTTTGCCACTCAGTTGTGTCTAGTGAGTGCGCACACATCGCCATATAGCGTTGCGGCTCCTCTTCTAGCGGCTCTGTGGAGTAACAGAGTTCGCACTCATTGCCACAGCGCATTACGGCGTTTATGTTGGCAGCTCTGCGGGATAACAGAGTTTGCTTCTTGCGCCTTTTTGCCAGCAGCGGGCTTCGCCTGCACGGTGGACCCCGGGCTGCGAACGCACTTATTATTTATATTATTTTGTGCGTTCTGCCAGCCTTAACATCAAGTATTCAATTTATATACATCTGGCCACATTCCAACTAGACATGTTTGGTCTCAATTAATTGTACTTGAGCTAGGCCACAAATGTCTAGTCGGCACGTGATCACATGCATGCAGATCGCATACTTGCGATTTTCTGACCTCCCGCTCTCACCGCCGTCACCAGAGAATAAATTCCTGACAGCGTGTAGTGCGTGCTGTGAGAATTCAGAAGTTTGCGGTCACATAGAATGACTGAAGATTCATCACAAACTTGGACAACCACTTTAGTGCTACTAACATAAACAAAATCATAGTCACCCTTAACTTGCCAGACGGCATAACACTTTATTAACATTGCCATGTATCACATAATCTTACAAGTTATGGATTGTTACATGTGTACAGGATCAGAACCAATAACGGCACAAAAATCTATCAACAGTATCACCAGTAGCACAGAAATACATCACTAGAACCAGCATCAATACGGAAATGCATTTGTATGCCCACCATCAGTACAGAAACACAACATCAAAACCCTCATCAGTACAACCAAGTACCTTATAGAGGACCTTGCTTCTGACTGATGTCACTCTCTTTCTTTTCTTCATCCTGTCCAAATGCCATGATGATTTTTCACAGCAACAGCTCATCTCTGTAGACTTTCATCTTCTCCGGTCCTGTGCAGCACATCACAACACTATGCCCTTAAAAATAGCAGTCATTAAAATGCTACTGAATGAAAATATCTGCCCTATGCTGTGCCCATGAATTCAATAATTGCTCCTCATTGTGTTTCCTGCACAAAATATGACCCACACACTGTTCTGTTTATGGTGCATGTTCTCCACACTGTCCTCTCCTTTCCATACTGGGCTCTGTCCTCTCACGGTGTGTAACACTGTAATGCCCACTCTTTATACTTTGCTCTCTTATCACACTCCCCTTCCTCAGCATATTGTCTCCTCCTTTCTGTGGCCTCACACTGTCCCCCTTCTTTCTATATGACCCCTCCATACTACCCAGTGTCTATTCTGTGCCTCCTCACATTTTTCTAATCCCATACTGTCACCCATATTTCCCTCAAGTCTCCTGACACATCTCCTATACGTCCCATACTATTTCCGTACTCACCCCTCCTCACTCCCCACACTGTGTCTTCACCCATCTCCCCCTCGCTCCCCATACTGTGTCCGCATCCACCCTCCCCTCACTCCTCATGCTTTGTCTTCATATGTTCCCAAACTCGCTCACCATCCTGTGTCCGCAATCATCAGGCCCCCTCATTCTCAATACTGTGCCCTCAAATTTACCCACTCACTCCACACACTCTACTCCAATTTCTCCCCTCTAGCTCACAATACTGTATCCGCACCTATCCCCCCTTGCTCCCATACTGTGTCCTCACCCATCCATCCCATACTATGTCCACAACCATCCTCCCTTGCTCTTTGTGCTATTTCCTCAAATTTCTCCCTCCTATTTGCTCCTCATACTTTATCCACATACACCCCTCTTGCTCCTGTTAATGTGTCTCCCCCTAAGCCTCTCACCCCATACTTTGTACTCAAATATTTTCCCGATTCCCCTAATAACAATAAATGTTCGGTGTCATCATCTCCATTGTAACACTTACCACAGCAAACCTCCTCCACCTATGCAGCACCAAGGAGTGATGTCAGCAATGTGATCACATGACCTTATCACACTGCTGATGTCACTTTGATGTGGAAATACCGATGGTCAGGGCTTCAGTTCTACTCACGCCTGAAAGTAAAATTGATCACTGGGAGCTGGCCTGCTGCATCTTCTCTGAGCTGGTTGACAGCTTGACAGCTGGCTCAGAAAAGGACCGACTCCCACTATGGAGGAGTGGCAAAATGCAGCATCAGGTGGCCCAACGGCACCCCCCTGCTGGCCGCGCCCAGGGAAAATACCCCTGCCTCTTCCTAGATACTCCCCTGCTGTAGGGCATTATGAGGAAACCCACTAGGCTGTGCAAAAAGACTTGGCTGTCTGATGCTTAAATAGTGTGAGAAATGGTAGCGGGCACCACAATTCGTGCTTGTGAGAGGCAGGTTATGGCTGTAATAAACAGCCATTACCTGCCAGGTATGGGGCAAGCTCACCCTGTGTGTCTGATCCATACACTCACTTCCAACTTGAGCCGTACATGTATGGTGGATGTCCTGAAGTGGTTAAAAATGCGAATCGAAAAATAGATTGTTCAAATTTCCATGAAACTGCAAATTTCAGTAAATTCCACTAGAACTTGATCCTACATGGATCAATCCGCTCACCTATACTAGATAGATAGATAGACAGACAGACAGACAGACAGACAGACAGACAGACAGACAGACAGACAGACAGACAACAGACAGACAGACAGACAGATAGACAGATAGATAGATAGATAGATAGATAGATAGAGTATGGAAACTATGGACTGCAAAAACTCATTCCACCATCAGAATTTTTTTTTCCTGATACTTATATGTGAAGTAGTATCTCTGTTTTAGAGATTTTCCAATTGCTGGGGTATGTGTAGTTTAACCACAGCATGGTTAATAAAGTATCATAAGCATTTACCAGACAGAAGGATAAGGTCCACTTGAGGAGAAGCTTTGATTACTGAGGCTGTGTTTACATGCTTAGATAATGTTTTTTGAGTTCTTGCTTACATGACTATTTGTGGAGACACGAGGGTCGGAGGGTGCTCTTATCTGCTGACCTGGCTGTCTTTAGAAAGTCCGCTTAGACCAGGGCTCATTCTACTGAACACCCGCTCTAATTTCCCATGGTAGAATACCACTAAGACAACACAGGTGAAGGTAAAACAATGTGGCAATACTTTACTTAATTACCAACAGACAATAGCATATAGTACAGTTCCAGCAAGTACACAAGGTGGTACAAATTACAAAGTCTCACCCTTTAGCTGGCTCACCAAGATTGGAACAGCTTTGACTTTGGGGCTTTCAGGGCCTACTACCCCCACCAGTGGCACCCCAGTTTTGGAGGGTACCCACAGAGAGGATGTAACAAGCTTAGGAAGATGACATTCCATTGAGATACATGGCCAGGTGACCTCATTGTCCCTACCTAGTTTCTCTAAATGTCTTAATGGGGCTAGGTGACTGGTTTGTCCCAACCTAGCTTCTCCCAACATCTCCATAAGACCAGGAGACCTGATAGTCCCAACCTGGCTTCTCCGAATGTCTCCATGGGTTCAGTTATGGTCAATGGATCAGATCTGTTTTCCTTTAGCTGGGGCCAAGGTCCTTTTGGCTGGCATACTCTATAGTGTCAAATCTGAATTCCTCAGGTTGGAGCCACGGTGCCTTAACTACTGCCATGTAGGGTCTCAAATCTGTATTCCTCCAGCTGGGGACATGGGTCTGTTGCTGCTGTTCTATAGCATTTCTCTGCAAAAGGATAGAGTTCCTTTTTATACCCACATCTGTCCTTCAGGCCATCATCCACATGTCAGGGGGAAGTGGGGTGAGGTCAATTGTCAATGTGTTGAGCATTCCGATACTGCAAATATCGGGTATCGGCCGATATTTGCTGTATCGGAATTCCGATTCTGAGTTCCGATATTTTTGTCATATCGGATACAGGAATCTGAGTTTTCCGACAAAGTCTATGGGGAGTTCCTGTGTCACGTGACACAGGAACTTCCCGAAACTGTCACTGTCAGTGTCGGTCGGGTCTGTCAGGTGTCAGCAGCACTTACCTGGCAGAAGATCCCCGGCGGTCACGTCCATCCATCCATCAATGCCGGCCATTACCCTCTCCCTGGCGGTCACTTGCAGCATCTCGCGATAACTGCAGTGACTGCCGGGTACTGGGTAATCTCGGCCAGCTGTACTCTCGCGACAGCTGGCCGTAAACCAGTCCGGATGACGTCACCGTCGGGGAAGCAGCAATGATAAGCAGCTCTGCTCTATGTGGATGTCAGGCTCAGCCTGGCATCCAGAAGTAGCAGAGCTGGATTCGTCGTGGGACACTCGTGATTTTGGACTGCGACGGACAGGGAGTATTTGTGTTGGTTTGTTATTTTTGTTTTTTTACAGGAGATCGATGGCGTCGCAGGTTGAGCGTAAAATAAAAATAATGAAAACTGTGTGGTGTTTTATTTCATTAAAAGACTTTATTCTGGCTGTGTATTTTTTTAAAAATGTACAAACTATGATTAATAATGGATCGGTGTCTTATTGACGCCTCTCCATTATTAACCGGGCTTATTGTCACCGATCAATCAAAGGTGACATTAACCCCTTATTACCCCGCTTGCCACCGCTACAGGGCAAGTGGGAAAAGCTGGGTAAAGTGCCACAATTGGCGCATCTTTGGATTCGCCATTTGTGGGGCTGCTGCAGCCTGGTATTTTTAGGCTGTTGAGGGCCAAAATCCATGGGCCTTGACAGTATTTTAATACCAGGCCGCAGCAGTCTGCTTTTTACTTGGCTGGTTAACAAAAATAGGGGGACCCCCACGCCATTTTTTTTTTGAGGGAATCCCCTATTTTTGTTAACCAGCCAAGCTAAGCAGACTGCTGTGGCCTGGTATCAGGCTTGCAAGGTTCATGGATATTGGATCCTTACCAGCCTGAAAAACCAGGCCTCAGCAGTCTGCTTCATCTGGCTGGTTAACAAAAATAGGGGGACCCCCACGCCATTTTTTTTTCGAGGGGATCCCCTATTTTTGTTAACCAGCCAAGATAAGCAGACTGCTGTGGCCTGGTTTTATCAGGCTTGCAAGGTCCATGGATATTGGATCCTTAACAGCCTGAAAAACCAGACCTCAGTAGTCTGCTTTATCAGGCTGGTTAACAAAAATAGGGGGGACCCACGCCATTTTTTTTTTCGAGGGGATCCCCTGTTTTTGTTAATCAGTTCACTTCAGGTCAGTCGGGATTCCCTCTGACGTCACTGATGCAGTGCGGTGTCCCTGGCTGACCTGAAGTGAAAGTGGGAAGCAATCAATTATGCTAACCACTTCCTCTCCTGTCAGCCAGGAGAGGAGATGATTCAGTCGGGGGTTTACTGTGAGACTGTCAGCATTAGCTGCGGTCTCTGCAGTAAACATTAATCCTTTCAGAAGGATTACATCGGGGGACCTGACTGAACATAGGATAGGTAAGAATAATGTTGCTTTATTATTTAATTTTTATTACAGGTGAACAAGGGCTTCGCAAGGAATTTCAGTAAAATAAAATATTGTCAAAAAATGTGTGTTTATTTCATAAAAATGATTTTTAATTAAAGTGTGTGTGTGTGTTTTATTTTTATTTCATACAATAGGATTAATAATTGATAGTTGTCTAATTGACAGCTCTCAATTATTAACCTGGCTTAAAGTCACCTTTCAATAGCAAGGTGGCTTTAACCCCTTATTAACCCATTTGCCACCGCTACAGGGCAATGAGAATAAACGGGCAAAGTGCCAGAAAAGGCGAATCTAATTATAGATTTGCCTTTTCTGGGGTGTCTGGAGGCAGATGTTAGTAGCCGGGGGGGCCAAAAATAATGGTCCCTCTCTGGGCTATTATCTGCCCCCACTCGCTGGATTTGTCTGTCTGGTTGAGAAAATAGGGCGGGAGCCCACACATTTTTTTTCAACAATTTTACACCTCATATATATATATACATGTCATTGAATTTGTGACACATATATATATATTTTATATTTATAGTACATACACTGCTACATAGTATAATAGCCGCTAATTCAATTGCCGGCTTTTGTGAAAATACATAACCCGACATGAAATGACACATGTTTTACATAGAGTTAACCATGTCATTTCATGTAGTTTGATATATGGTTTTCACTAACAATTACATGAGTGTATATATGCAAAATTTGACACATGTAGGGGTTCATTAAAGGTGTAAATTCGTAGCAAAAAAATGTGTTTTTTTTACAACGAATTTACACCTTTAACCCCTTCACCCCCAAGGGTGGTTTGCACGTTAATGACCGGGCCAATTTTTACAATTCTGACCACTGTCTCTTTATGAGGTTATAACTCTGGAACGTTCAACGGATCTTCGCGATTCTGAGATTGTTTTCTCGTGACATATTGTACTTCATGTTAGTGGTAAAAATTCTTCGATATACCTTGCGTTTATTTTTGAAAAAAAGCAAATATGGCGAAAATTTTGAAAATTTTGCAATTTTCAAACTTTGAATTTTTTTTCCCTTAAAACAGAGAGATATGTCACACAAAATAGTTAAGAAATAACATTTCCCACATGTCTACTTTACATCAGCACAATTTTGGAACCAAAATTTTTTTTTGTTAGGAAATTATAAGAGTTAAAAGTTGACCAGTGATTTCTCATTTTTACAACAAAATTTACAAAGCCATTTTTTTAGGGACCATCTCACATTTGAAGTCACTTTGAGGGGTCTATATGGCAGAAAATACTCAAAAGTGACACCATTCTAAAAACTGCACCCCTCAAGGTACTCAAAACCACATTCAAGAAGTTTATTAACCCTTCAGGTGCTTCACAGGAGCTGAAGCAACGTGGAAGGAAAAAATTAATATTTAACTTTTTAGCCACAAAAATGATCTTTTACAAACTTTTTTTTATATTTTCACAAGGGTAAAAGGAGAAAATGGGCAGATAAAGTTGTTGTGCAATTTCTCCTGAGTACGCCAATACCCCATATGTGGGGGAAAACCACTGTTTGGGCACACGGCAGAGCTCGTAAGGGAAGGAGCGCCATTTGACTTTTTCAAACTAAAATTGGCTGGAATTGAGATTGGACGCCATGTCGTGTTTGGAGAGCCCCTGATATGCCTAAACAGTGGAAACCCCCCACAAGTGACACCATTTTGGAAACTAGACCCCCTAAGGAACTTATCTAGATCTATTGTGAGCACTTTGAACCCCAAAGTGTTTCACAAAAGTTTATAATGCCTGGGTGTGAAAAAAAAAAAAAATTTCCACAAAAATGATTTTTTAGTCCCAAATTTTTGATTTTTTCCAAGTAAATTGGACCCCAAAAGTTGTTGTCCAATTTGTCCTGAGTATGCAGATGCCCCATATGTGGGGGGGGAACTGTTTGGGCGCACGGCAGGGCTTGGAAAGGAAGCAGTAACGTTTTGGAATGCAAACATTGATGGGGGTCATGTTCCGTTTGTAGTGCCCCAGATGAGCCTAAACAGTGGAAACCCCCCACAAGTGACCCCATTTTGGAAGCTAGACCCCCTAAGGAACTTATATAGATGTGTGGTGAGCACTTTGAACCCCCAAGTGCTTCACAGAAGTTTATAATGCCCGGGCATGAAAATAAAAAATCCTATTTTTTTCCCACAAAAATTATCTCTTAGTCACTAATTTTTTATTTTCCCAAGGGTAACAGGAGAAATTGGACCACAAAATTTGTTGTCCAATTTGTCCTGAGTACGCTGATACCCCATATGTGGGGGGGAACCACTGTTTGGGCGCATGGCAGAGCTCGGAATGGAAGCAGCACCATTTGACTTTTTCCAACCAAAATTGGCTGGAATTGAGATTGGACGCCATGTTGCATTTGGAGAGCCCCTGCTGTGCCTAAACAGTGGAAACCCCCCACAAGTGACCCCATTTGAGAAACTAGACCCCCTAAGGAACTTATCTAGATCTTTGGTGAGCAATTTGAACCCCCAAGTGCTTCACACAAGTTTATAACGTAGAGCCGTAAAATTAAAAAATCATATTTTTTCCACAAAATTGATCTTTTCACCCCAATTTTTATTTTCCCAAGGGTAACAAGACTCCAAAAGTTATTGTGCAATTTGTCCTGAGTGCGCTGATACCCCATATGTGGGAGTAAACCACTGTTTGGGTGCATGGCAGAGTTTGGAAGGGAAGGAGCGCCGTTTGACTTTTTCAACGCAGAATTGGCTGGATGCCATGTCGTGTTTGGAGAGCTCCTGATCTGCCTAAACAGTGGAAACCCCCCACAAATGACACCATTTTGGAAACTAGACCCCTCAAGGAACTTATCTAGATGTGTGGTGAGCACTTTGAACCCCAAAGTGCTTCACAGAAGTTTATAACGTACAGCCGTAAAATAAAAAATCTCTTTTTTTTTTTACAAAAATGATTTTTTTCGCCCCAATATTTTATTTTCACAAGGATAACAGGAGAAATTGGACCCCAAAAGTTGCTGTCCAATTTGTCCTGAGTATGCTGATACCCAATATGTGGGAGTAAACTACTGTATGGGCGCACGTCGAGGCTCGGAAGGGAAGTAGTGACGTTTTGGATTGCAGACTTTGATGGAATGGTCTGGGGGAGTCATGTCGCATTTGGAGAGCCCCTGATGCGCCTAAACAGTGAAAAACCCCCACAAGTGACCCCATTTTGGAAAATAGACCCCACAAGGAACTTATCTAGATGTGTGGTGAGCACTTTGAACACCGAAGTGCTTCACAGAAGTTTATAACGTACAGCCGTAAAAATAAAAAATCCTTTTTTTTTTTTACAAAAATGATTTTTTTCGCCCCCAATATTTTATTTTCACAAGGTAACAGGAGAAATTGGACTACAAAAGTTGTTGTCCAATTTGTCCTGAGTACGCTGATACCCAATATGTGGGAGTAAACTACTGTATGGGCGCACGTCGGGGCTCGGAAGGGAAGTTGTGACGTTTTGGATTGCAGACTTTGATGGAATGGTCTGGGGGAGTCATGTCGCATTAGGAGAGGCCCTGATGCGTCTAAATAGTGGAAACCCCCCCCAAGTGACCCCATTTTGGAAAATAGACCCCACAAGGAACTTATCTAGATGTGTGGTGAGCACTTTGAACCCCGAAGTGCTTCACAGAAGTTTATAACGTACAGCCGTAAAAATAAAAAATCCTTTTTTTTTACAAAAATGATTTTTTTCGCCCCCAATTTTTATTTTCACAAGGGTAACAGAAGAAATTGGAACCCAAAAGTTGTTGTCCAATTTGTCCTGAGTACGCTGATACCCAATATGTGGGAGTAAACTACTGTATGGGCGCACGTCGGGGCTCGGAAGGGAAGTAGTGACGTTTTGGATTGCAGACTTTGATGGAATGGTCTGGGGGCGTCATGTCGCATTTGGAGAGCCCCTGATGCGCCTAAACAGTGGAAACCCCCCACAAGTGACCCCATTTTGGAAAATAGACCCCACAAGGAACTTATCTAGAAGTGTGGTGAGCGCTATGAAGCCCCAAGTGCTTCACAGAAGTTTTATAACATACAGCCGTAAAAACAAAAAAATCATTTTTTTTTTTACAAAAATGATTTTGTCGCCCCCAGTTTTTTATTTTCCCAAGGGTAACAGGAGAAATAGGACAAATTGCACAATAACTCTTGTGGTCCACAGTACGCTGATACCCCATATGCGGGAGTAAACTACTGTTTGGGCGCATGGCAGAGCTCAGAAGTGAAGGAGCACCGTTTGACTTTTTCAACGCAGAATTGGCTGGAATTAAGATCAGACGCCATGTCACATTTGGAGAGCCCCTGATGTGCCTAAACAGCAGAAACCCTCCAATTCTAACTCCAACCCTAACCCCAACACACCCCTAACCCTAGTCCCAACCCTAACCACAAACCTAACCCTAACACACCCCTAACCGTAATCCCAACCCTAATCCTAATCCTAACGTTAGCGCCAACCCTAACCCTAACTTTAGCCGCAACCCTAACCCTAACGGGAAAATGGAAATAAATACATTTTTTTAATTTTATTATTTTTCCCTAACTAAGGGGGTGATAAAGGGGGGTTTGAATTACTATTTAAAGCGGGTTTTTATGATTGGCAGCTGTCACGCTAAAAGACGCTTTTTATTGCAAAAAATAGTTTTTTGCATCACCACATTTTGAGAGCTATAATTTTTGCATATTTTGGCCCACAGAGTCATGTGAGGTCTTATTTTTTGCGGGACGAGGTGACGTTTTTATTGGTACCATTTTTGAGCACGTGACATTTTTGATCGCTTTTTATTTCAATTTTTGGGAGGTTAGAATGAACAAAAATCAGCAATTCATGAATTTCTTTTGGGGGAGGCGTTTGTACCGTTCCGCGTGTGGTAAAATTGATAAAGCAGTTTTATTCTTCGGGTCAGTACGATTACGGCGATACCTTATTTATATAATTTTTTTTATGTTTTGGCGCTTTTATAGAATGAAAACAATTTTATATAAAAAATTATTATTTTTGCATCGCTTTATTCTGCGAGCTATAACTTTTTTATTTTTTACTGATGATGCTGTATGGCGGCTCGTTTTTTGCGGGACAAGATGACGTTTTCAGCGGTATCATGTTTATTTATATCGGTCTTTTTGATCGCGTGTTATTCCACTTTTTGTTCAGTGGTATGATGATAAAGCATTGATTTTTTGCTTCGTTTTCTTTTTTTTTTTTAAGGGGTTCAATAAAGGGGTTATCTAGTGGGACAGTTTTATAGGGGGGTCGTTACGGACGCGGCGATACCAAATATGTGTACTATTATTATTTTTTTTTTTATTTACAGGAAAGAATGAATTTATTGGGGAATATTTTTTTTTTTTTTATGATTTTTTTACCACTTTTTATTTTTATTTTTTATACTTTTTTACTTTGTCCCAGGGTGGGACATCACTGTATTTTATCAGATCGCTGGTGTGACAGTGTGCACAGCACTCTGTCACACCAGCGATCTCTCTGGCAGTGCTGCGGGCTTCTCAGTGCCTGCTCTCAGCAGGCACTGAGGAAGCCGCCTCCCTGCAGGACCCCGGCGCCATCTTGGATCCGGGGACCTGGAGGGAGGACGGACCCTCGGAACAGCGCGACACATCGCGCTGCTCTGAGGGTCTCAGGGGGGCGCGCAGGGAGCCCCCACCCTGCGCGATCCTCCCCTGTGCCCCGGGTACACCGCGATCATGTTTGATCGCGGTGTGCCAGGGGTTAATGTGCCGGGAGCGGTCCGTGACCGCTCCTGACACACAGTCACGGGTGTCAGCTGTGATAATCAGCTGACATCCGGCGGCGATCAGCTGCGCTCCCCCCGGGAGCGCAGCTGATCGCCCATGACGTACTATTCCGTCCATGGGAATTAGGTCCAGGGTCACATGGATGGAATAGTACGTCTGATGGCAGAGAGGGGTTAATTAACCCCTACATGTGTCAAATTTTGCACACATTCACACATACATTCATGTAATTGTTAGTGAAAACCATATATCAAACTACATGAAAAGACATGGTTAACTCTATGTAAACCATGTGTCATTTCATGTCGGGTGCTTCTGTAATTTCACAAAAAAACGGCATTGCCTGGCAATTGAATCAGAGGCTATTTTACTATGTAGAAGTGTATGAACTATAAATATATATTTATATATATGTCACAATGCATGTATATATATATATATATATATATATATATTATGTATTCTATGTGTGTATATCTAGTGTTTACAAGGAAAGAAAGAGGTTTTTTTAATTCCGATATTTGTGTCCCATTAGCTTGCATTGTGTTTCCGGTATCGGATCGGCGATACCCGATACTTTTTGAGTATCGGGCCGATCCAATCCGATCCGATATTTAGGGATATCGGGCAGTATCGCTCAACACTAATTGTCAATGTTCGAGTATTCAATCAATCTGCATAGTTTGTCCTTCAATATTTGCAGGTCAAAAAGCTGCATGGACTGATAAAATGGGTAATGAACATATTTTCAAACATTGTTTGTTTAATGACTAAGCATCCCTGTCCTCCAAGGATAGCAGCACAACAAGCTGCAACAAACATCAATTCAAGAGTCAACGTCCAGGCTCATATGAACAATGGCCTATGTCTCTTGACCTACTGAAAAATATATCTGGCATAATTAAAAATAAATGCTGAATTGTCACACAGTTCTTTACCCGGTCTTGGAAAAAATCAAACAGCTGGTGAAAAATCCTCAGTATTGCAATTAAATTGTTTTCAGTTGCTACAATATTGGGAAACAAAGGTGTGGATGAGTGATTAAATGGCCAGACCATCGAATGATTGCATTTCCACATGACAATTTGCAAGCTGAACAAAATAAATATTTGTCATACTTAAATATCTACAATTGTGATGTTGACTATCAAAAGTGATCAACTATGAGTATTTACACATTGAGACAATTGTGAATGATGAGTCCAATTACATTAATTAAATATGTAATGAAACCTTGAACATCTTTTTGATGCCAGTATTTTTGGTTATAGTTCTAACATCAATTTTTGTAAGATAGAACCTTAATAATTGAATGGAATTGAATAAATAGTGAATAAAAGTGTAAAATTCCATTTATGGTGCATTGCTTTTATGTTATGTAAATATAATTCATCTTTTAAACAACGTTGATAAAAAGTACAGGCACATTCTTCACGTTAAATATGTAATAAAAGGTATTGCCGTTCAAACCAGTAAGTAGATAGCAGTCCATGTATTTACTTGAGAATCAGCATAAAGTTTCCATGCCATGTAGCCGCACTTCTCAGAGCTTCCATAAACATGAATGGAGAAAACTTCACGTGTGCAGCCACCTTTCTATTTCTGGCAGTGCACATAAAGGTCTCTTTCACAAAACAGATGCAGCTCACGACTTCGGGATATGTATTTACCAGACTCTTGTTTTAGTCTGTTGATATATCATAAATGTCCCATATGAGAAAACCTCTTTAAAGGGCTTGTCCAGGACTTATATATTGATAACCTTTCCTAGACTTTTCCCTGGTTCCCCCATTAATCAAATGTTTGCAGCTCCTTTGATAGTCAGAGCAGGAACAGTATGGGTCCATAAAATGTGTAGTGGCTGTTTTTTGGATACTGCATCTCAATTTTCATCCTCTTTAACAGAAGCTGAGCTGAAGTACTCGAGAACAGCCATTAAATAGTGTATGGAACTGTTGTGTTCCAGCAGGGTCAGATCCCAATGCTTTGATGTTAATGACATATCCTAAGTATAGATCATACATACACAGTATAAGTCCTTTATGATCTCTTAGGGTCCCGTCACACTCTTCAATGTCCCAGCAATCCCACCAATGATACGACGTGGATGGGATCGCTGAGACATCGTTAGCTGATCGCTGGTGAGATGTCACATGGGCCAATGTACACATCGGGTAACTAGGCACCGCGCGGCACCTAGTTACCCGATATGTACCCTAGATACCGGCTCTCAGCGCTCTACAGCAGAAGCTGGGAGCTGGTAACCAGTGCACATATCAGGTAACTAGGTGCCACGCGGTGCTTAGTTACCCGATATGTACATTGGATACCAGCTCCCAGCTCACTGATCGTTGGTCTCCCGCTGGCCAGCGCGCATCGCTGCGTGTGACAAAATGGTCCAGGACATTCAACGACGATCAGCGATACCCAGCAGGGGGGCTGGTCGTCGCTGCGTGTCACACTAAGCGAGATCGCTGGCTAGGTCGCTGTTGCGTCACAAAATCAGTGACGCTTCAGCGATCTCACTAGCGATCTTGCTTAGTGTGACGGGGCTTTAGTAAGGTCATGTTGTATGAGAAATACAGTACATGCAGTCAGACTCCTATATTGATATTCTTATTATAAATATGACTGTTATTTTAAAAAAAGAAGCACTATTATTTAGATCACCAGCAAATAATCAGGATTTTTATTTTTAGCCTTTTTTAAAGTAGTCTTAAAAATGAAAATGGATGTTGGTTGAATATATAACAGCCAGCAGGTGTTCACACAAAGACACCAATATGATATATTTTTCAGTTTGGCTGATTCACTTAGCTCTGACTTATTTTAGCTACTTTGATGAAGCCCAGGTATGATATTATCACTTTCTTCATGAATATACCTCCATGTCTTTAAAGTTAAAATTAGAAATGGCACAAAGTTAAAAATAGGCTTGGCGGAACTACACATATCATATATTCCAGATGTAAGCTTTAAGATAAGAAATCTTAGATTCCTAAACACATTAAAGTTCTCACTACTCGCTTGTATTTTTGAAGTTAGTGGAGCAACTTGATTTAGTTTTACAACGCTGTGCACGCAAAATCAGAATTTCCCACCATATTTTTTGGGTGTAGTGGTGACATCTAAGAACCCATAAGAAGTGATTTTTGGAGGGATTATTGTGCATGTATATTTCATAGTGATATTTAAACTATAATTTATATATTCATTTCATAAACCATTGTAATTAAGTCTGTACAAGGCTGTTAGATTCCAGAAAAGTGATCTTCCTTTAACAGTTTATATGATTTGTATTTAGTGTCATGTCTATTAACATTAATCCTCCTGCTGCTACAAAAAAATCTCTCAGTGATTTTGCTGCTTTATCTAAAGGTAGAATGATATAGGGGCATAAACACTAATTCTAGCTAGTGGTGTGTCACCTACTAGGCTGCTTGATATAGTTTTATAGAACACTGTTTTACATCTTACAAATTTTTTAGTTCTCTCTTAATTAAGATCTTTCTTTGTAGCTCTGAAACTAATAAGCTTTTTATTACCCTAAAGCCCACCATTGATTGACAATTTTTTGCTCATTCGCAATGCTGACAGAAAGCCATCAATGAGTGGTATGGGTGGCGTTAGACAGTGCTAATTATCAAGTACAAAAGACAGTGATTATTGTCAAAATTACAGCAAGCAGCCTAGAAAGTGACAGAATATTGGAATCAGGGAATCTGTCTCTATTTTATGTTTCCTTCAGATTAACAAATGTAGTCAGTGACAAATTTCCTTTAAAATACAGTGCTAACACTAATGATGTAGAATTTTTATGAATTGCCATATAGTTCATTGGGTCTATCATCAAATCTGACTATGTATGACATCCAAATAGAGTTTGTAAGCAAAGTAACATTAAGTTTCGAAGGAACATGTCACCACAAAAATTCAGTCCAGTCTGAAGGCTACATGTTATAGATCAGGGAAAGCTGAGCAGATTGATATATAGTTTTGTGAGAAAAGATTCAGTATAACCTGTGTTTGCATCACTATTCTTTCTGGGATCTTCTGTCCAGCCCGTGGTCCTATCAGTAACTGACAGCTAAAATTGTGTGCACATTTTAAGGAAGTTATCAGACAATGATAGGACCACCCACTGGAATGAGAATCCCAGAAAGAGCAGATGAAAACACAGGTTATGCTGAACTTTTTGTCACAAAATTATATATTAATCTGTTCAGCTCTACCTGCTCTATAACTTGGTGCCTGAAGATTGGACTGCATTTTCATGGTGACAGGTTCCCTTTAAGATGAACAAACATTAAGTAGATGAAGCTTTATGGCTGAACAACTGGTGAACACACAGTTGCCTATTTAACGATCATTACGCTCATAAAACCATAAACATTTTGGTTCATATTGGCCATTGTACTCATAAAATTACCCATACATATTCACATATTCATTGACACAGGAAGAATGATCAACAAACCTTCCAGAAATGTTCTTTCAAGAAAAGATTTTTTGTGGACTAGTGACTTCATTGAAATGTAAACAACTTTTGTCCATAAATTGGCAACATATCCACTGTTGTCTAAAACTTGTTATGATTCAATCAATTCAACGTGAATCAAATTTGAGTTGAATTTCAGCAAATTTGCACGTCCCGGTAAATTTAAACAATTTGCGTTTCAGTTCACATGAATGACCAAAAAGTGCCTGCCATAATGTTACACATTGCAGAAGATTGCATCAGTTACAGAAAGCTCACATGACCTCAAGTGCGACCACGTTGGTTTCAATATACCTTACCACCATCACATCACATGGTATAGCGCAAACAATTAGGAGCGACTATCATAGCCTGTTTAAAAGGCTAAGTAGGAAATACATTATTTATTTTAGGGTCATTTATTACAGTGAGAGTATGTCAGAGCTCACAGCTCAGCAACAGGGACAGTAAGAGAAAGCCCTAAAATATTGGACAAATACGTCATAGAGCAATATGTTGAATAACTGCAATAGTGAAGAAGATGAGAGTAGTAGTGAATAATGCAGAAAATCAATCGAGAAAGAGAGAAATACCAGAGGTGCTATCAGCAGCAGTTTCAGTGTTAGGCTATGGTCACATGACCGATTTCTCTCCGTCCAAGAAAAACAGTCCGATTTTGCTAATCAGACCCTGAACAGAGTTTGATCAGCGTTTGATCCAAGTGGGATCCAATTTTTTTAGAAGGTGAATTAAAAAATTGGACATGTGCTCAGCTCCATAGATTAACATGGGTATGAGTGCTATCCATTAAAACTTTAGATAGCACTAGTTCGATTTAAACAGTTGTGTGCATGAACCTTTAGTGTGATTGATCAGTGATATACCGTATATATTCATGAATAAGCCGACCTGAGTATAAGCCGACCCCCCTAATTTTGCCACAAAAAACTGGGAAAACGTATTGACTCGCGTATAAACCTAGGGTGGAAAATGCAGCAGCTACTGGTAAATTACAAAAATAAAAATAGATACCAATAAAAGTAAAATTAATTGAGACATCAGTAGGTTAAATGTTTTTGAATATCCATATTGAATCAGGAGCCCCATATAATGCTCCATACATTACATGAAGGCCCCATAAGATGCTCCATACAGCTCATGATGGGCCTCATAAAATAATCCATACAAAATACTCCCCATATAAAGTTCCATAAAGGTTAATAATGGCCCCATAAGATGCTCCATAGATTATGCCCCATATGTGCTCCATAGATTATGCCCCATATGGTGCTCCATAGATTATGCCCCCATATGGCGCTCCATAGATTATGCCCCCATAAAATGCTCCATAGATTATGCCCCATATGTTCCACAGATTATGCCCCATATGTTCCACAGATTATGCCCCATATGCTCCATAGATTATGCCCCTTATGCTCCACAGATTATGCCCCATATGCTCCAAAGATTATGCCCCATATGCTCCACAGATTATGCCCCATATGCTCCACAGATTATGCCCTATATGTTCCACAGATTATGCCCCATATGTTCCACAGATTATGCCCCATATGTTCCACAGATTATGCCCCATATGTTCCACAGATTATGCCCCATATGCTCCACAGATTATGCCCCATATGCTCCACAGATTATGCCCCATATGTTCCACAGATTATGCCCCATATGCTCCACAGATTATGCCCCATATGTTCCACAGATTATGCCCCATATGTTCCACAGATTATGCCCCATATGTTCCACAGATTATGCCCCATATGTTACACAGATTATGCCCCATATGTTCCACAGATTAAGCCCCATATGCTTCACAGATTATGCCCCATATATTCCACAGATTATGCCCCATATGCTCCATAGATTATGCCCCATATGCCCCATAGTATAGGTCCCTTATGCTGCCACTGCTGCTGCAACTAAAAAAAAAAATTACATACTCACCTCTCGTCGCTGGGGGCCAGGTGCCGGTGTCCTGAGCAGGCGGGGATACCGGTGCGCTATGGGGTACAGGTGCCGGTGTCACCGCTCGCTCAGGGCCCCTGAGAAATTCACCTGCCCCGGTCCATTGCTGCGCACCGCTGTCTTCGGGGTCCTCTTGTCAGTGACTGTTCAGGCAGAGAGCGCGGCGCGCACTAACTACGTCTCCGCGCCCTCTGCCTGAACATTCACAGCCAGAGGACGAGGCGGTCAGAGCAGCGCGCAGCGGTGGACCGGGGACAGGTGAATATCGCTTATACTCATCCCCCGCCGGCGCATCTCTGCAGCCCCTGCTCTTCTCCCGCGGTTTCCGCAGCTCTTCCTTCCTACAGCGGTCACGTGATACCGCTCATTAAAGTCATGAATATGTGCATATTCATGACTTTAATGAGCGGTACCATGTGACCGCTGCAGGAAGCAGCCTGAGATCGTGGGAGAAGCAGGGGGGCTGCAGAGACGCGCCGGCAGGGGGGTAAGTATGATCTGACACCCCCACCCCCCCTCCCACGCCGACCCCCCGGTATATGACTCGCGTATAAGCCGAGAGGGGGACTTTCAGCCTTAAAAAATGGGCTGAAAATCTTGGTTTATACGCGAGTATATACGGTAGCATAGCTGCATCTGTCCTGCTACATTTGAATTACAATCACACCATTTTTGCTTCCTTCTTGCTCTAAAGAGCAAAAAATCAGAAATCAGTGTTAGACAGTGTGCTTGCTTGTCACAAGTGACTGTACTGAGATTTGCACTTCTTGTGCAATCGTTTATGTGAAAGGTACAAAAATTGTTTTGTAAAAATACAAAAAAAATTGGGAAATCCAGACTTAACTGCAACTGTCTAACTGACAACATGTGCTTTGTTATAAACAATTTTCTTTTGCACATTTGTTTTACTAGTCAAATTTTACATCTGAAAATGCCACACTAATACAATGTCCTCCTGTAGGGGATGGATTTTTGGTCAAGTGCCTACCTAACAGTTCTTATTTTCTCGTTTTTTGGGAAAGAGGTTGAATTCTGTAAAACAAAAAAAAAAAAAAGCAAAACAATGAAGATGTTTAGCTGTGCATGTCTGCTTTTGTACATGTGTTTCACTAGTTCGGATTGATAAACATACAGTCATGGCCAAAAGTTTTGAGAATGACACAAATATTAATTTTTACAAAGTCTACTGCTTCACTTTTTCTAATGGCAATTTGCATATACTCCAGAATGTTATAAAGAGTGATCAGCTTAACAGCAATTACTTGCAAAGTCAATATTTGGCTAGAAAATGAACTTTATCCCCCCAAAACACATTTCAACATCATTGCAGCCCTGCCTTAAAAGGACCAGCTAACCTCTTTTCAGTGATTGCTCCATTAACACAGGTGTGGGTGTTGATGAGGACATGGCTGGAGATCAATCTGTCATGATTAAGTAAGAATGACACCACTGGACACTTTAAAAGGAGGCTGGTGCTTGGCATCATTGTTTCTCTTCTGTTAACCATGGTTATCTCTAAAGAAACACATGCAGTCATCATTGCAATGCACAAAAATGGCCTAACAGGGAAGAGTATCGCAGCTAGAAAGATCCTCAGTCAACAATCTATCGCATCATCAAGAACTTCAAGGAGAGAGGTTCCATTGTTGCCAAAATGATTTCAGGGCCCCCAAGAAAGACCAGCAAGCGCCAGGACCGTCTCTTAAAAGTGTTTCAGCTGCGGGATTGGGCTACCAGCAGTGCAGAGCTTGCTCAGGAATGGCAGCAGACAGGTGTGAGTGCATCTGCACTCACTGTGAGGCGGAGACTCTTGGAGCAAGGCCTGGTCTCAAGGAGGGCAGCAAAGAAGCCACTTCTCTCCAGAAAAAACATCATGGACAGACTGATATTCTGCAAAAGTTACAGGCAGTGGACTGCTGAGGACTGGGGTAAAGTTATTTTCTCTGATGAATCCCCTTTTCGATTGTTTGGGACATCAGGAAAACGCCTCATTCGGAGAAGACAAGGTGAGCACTACCACCAGTCTTGTCTCATGCCAACTGTTAAGCATCCTGAAACCATTCATGTGTGGGGTTGCTTCTCAGCCAAGGGAATCGACTCTCTCACAGTCTTGTCTAAAAACACAGCCTTGAATAAAGAATGGTACCAGAATGTCCTCCACTAGCAACTTCTCCCTACCCTCCAAGAGCAGTTTGGCGATCAACAATGCCTTTTCCAGCATGATGGAGCATCTTGCCATAAAGCAGTGTCTCCCTCTCCCACACCACCTCCTCACCTCGCCCCCTGTCTGTCGGTGTTCCCCAAGGTTCAGTTCTTGGACCCCTACTCTTCTCCATCTACACCCTCGGCCTGGGACAGCTCATAGAATCCCATGGTCTTCAGTATCATCTCTACGCCGATGACACGCAGATCTACCTATCTGGACCTGACCTCAACTCCTTACTGACCAAAATCCCACAATGTCTGTCTGCTATTTCTGCTTTCTTCTCTGCTCGCTTTCTAAAACTGAACATGGACAAAACAGAATTCATCATCTTTCCCCCATCTCACTCTACCCCCCCACCAGACCTGTCCATTAACATCAATGGCTGCTCACTTTCCCCAGTCCCGCACGCTCGGTGCCTCAGAGTGATCCTCGACTCTGCCCTCTCTTTCAAGCCACATGTCCAAACCCTAGCCTCCTCCTGCCGTCTCAAACTCAAAAATATTTCCCGGATCCGTGCATTCCTTGACCATGAAAGTACAAAAACACTAGTGCATGCCCTCATCATCTCCCGCCGCGACTACTGCAACCTCCTACTCTCTGGCCTTCCCTCTAGCACTCTGGCACCACTCCAATCCATCCTGCACTCTGCTGCACGACTAATACACTTGTCTCCCCGCTATTCCCCAGCCTCTCCTCTCTGCCAAGCCCTTCATTGGCTTCCCATCGTTCAGAGGCTCCAGTTCAAAACCCTAACCATGACCTACAAAGCCATCCACAATCTGTCTCCTCCATACATCTGTGACATGGTCTCCCGGTACATACCCACACGCAACCTTCGATCCTCTCAAGATCTCCTCCTCTACTCCCCTCTTATCTCTTCTTCCCACAACCGCATACAAAGCTTCTCCCGAGCCTCTCCCATACTCTGGAACTCTCTACCCCAACACATCAGACTCGCGCCTACCATGGAAACCTTCAAAAAGAACCTGAAGACCCACCTCTTCCGACAAGCCTACAACCTGCAGTGATCATCAGTCTACTGAACCACCGCACGATCAGCTCTTCCCTCTCCTAGTGTATCCTCACTCATCCCTGTAGATTGTGAGCCCTCGCGGGCAGGGTCCTCTCTCCTTCTGTACTTGTGTGTGCCTTGTATTGCTCATGTTTACTGTACTTGTCTATATTTGCCCCTCTTCACATGTAAAGCGCCATGGAATAAATGGAGCTATAAAAATCTATAATAATAATAATAATAATAACTAAATGGCTCAGGGAACAAAACATAGAGATTTTGGGTCCATGGCCTGGAAACTCCCCAGATCTTAATCCCATTGAGAACTTGTGGTCAATCATCAAGAGACGGGTGGACAAACAAAAACCTAAAAATTCTGACAAAATGAAAGCATTGATTGTGCAAGAATGGACTGCTATCTGTCAGGATTTGGTCCAGAAGTTGATTGAGAGCATGCCAGGGAGAGTTGCAGAGGTCCTGAAGAAGAATGGTCAACACTGCAAATATTGACTTGCTGCATTAACTCATTCTAACTGTCAATATAAGCTTTTGTTACTCATATGTTTGCAATTATTATATTTCTGTCTGTGATAAAAACATCTGTCAAACACACATAAAAACCAGAGGGCAGCAGATCATGTGAAAATATAATATTTGTGTCATTCTCAAAACTTTTGGCCATGACTGTACATGCTACAACTATACTGCAGCCTGCTGCCACATATTGCTTTCTGTACCTGTACCTACTTACCTAGCAATTCTTCAGTGTACAAATCCCATGCACCACTGATAGATTGAGCTTACATTTCATGGCCTCCCACTAGATCCAAGACAATGTAAATCCCAGAAATTCAAAGAGTAATCTTTGTAAAAAACTTGATCTTTATTCCATTGTATTAAAAAAAAAA
This sequence comes from Oophaga sylvatica, assembly GCA_033576555.1. Lineage (NCBI taxonomy): Eukaryota > Metazoa > Chordata > Amphibia > Anura > Dendrobatidae > Oophaga > Oophaga sylvatica. The sequence continues at coordinate 313,766,616 of JARQOD010000004.1, forward strand.
AGGTCACAACGATAAGAAGACAAGGCAACATTTTGCCATATCTGGCATTTCTCAATCCTAAAAATATAGTTAGAATGAATTATTTACAATTTGGGATAACCCAACAAGAACCTTCACTAACAAGTCATAAATATTTACTTTTATTATGAGTTAAAATAGTGGGATAATACAAAACATGAAACTTTCTGTCCCTATATTGCCCAAACAATTGGAATATAGTAGGCTGTGTGCACACGGTGCATTTTTGTGGTGTTTTTTCAGAGCAGATTTGGCCCAAAAATGCTTGGAAATCTTTATGCCAGCAAAGTCAATGAGAATCCTGAAGTGACGTGCACATGATCAGTATTTTTTCTTTCAGAATTTGCTGTGCTTTTAAATCTGCAGCATGTCAATTCTTTGTGCATTTTTGCCGCATTATTCACCCATTGAATTCAATTGAGTCAGTCAAATGCACAGTAAAAGCGCAGGTATAACAATGTTAGGGGATTTTCTGCACTTTTGCTTTAATTTTTGCTCCAAAAAACGCATTGGTGGTAAAAGGAACTGATGTCACCAGGAGGAAGAGGAAACCCTACCATATTTTGTAGAGTGGAGGAAAGTGCACATCTTGTATGGCAAGACATCAATCACTATGGCCTAGTATCATCGCATGGGGATCAAAGTGGGAAGGTTAATTGAACTGGTAAGTTGATGTGTGTGTGTGTATATATACATATATATATATATATATATATATACCATATATTTCGGATTATAAGATCCTCCGGTTTATAAGACGTACCCCAAATTTTGAGGAGAAAAATAGGAAAAAAACTTTTTTCAATAAAATGGTGGTGCTTCTTATAATCCATGCATCTTATTGCTTACCGGGGTGGTGGCTGCGTTGAAGCGGGGTCACTGCTGGAGGAAGCAGGAGTGGGGTGATGCTGCAGGTCGCAGGCTGGGATGAAGGGGTGTTCTGATGTGATCTCATCTCCCGAGACCTTGGTACCGAGATCTCCATCTGCGCATGCGCCGCCATCCGGGGCCATTTTCGCAGAGTCCACCACAGAAGAAATCACGGAACTACGGGGGCTCTGGCCTTTCGCAAAATGTCGGCAGAGCCCCCCCCGCAGCAGCGCCGGACACAGCACAGCAGTAGCAGCACCGGACACAGTGCTGCAGCAGCAGCACCAGACACAGCGCAGCAGCAGCAGCACTGGACACAGCGCAGCAGCAGCAGCACCAGACACCC